>JAQQAC010013566.1:4591421-4875259 GCA_029783875.1 Phataginus tricuspis | reverse complement strand
CTCTCTCCACTGTTATTCAACATAGTACTGGAGGTCCTAGCCATGGCAATCAGACAAAACAAAGACATACAAGGCCTCCAGATTGGTAAAGAAGAAGTCAAATTGTCACTATTTGCAGATGACATGATACTGTACATAAAAAACCCTAAAGACTCCACTCCAAAACTACCAGAACTAATATCTGAATTCAGCAAAGTTGCAGTATACAAAATTAACACACAGAAATCTGTTGCTTTCCTATACACTAACGATGAACTAACAGAAAGAGAAATCAGAAAAACAATTCCATTCACAATTGCATCAAAAAGAATAAAATACCTAGGAATAAACCTAACCAAGGAAGTGAAAGACCTGTACTCTGAAAACTACAAGACACTCCTAAGAGAAATTAAAGAGGACACTAACAAATGGAAATGCATCCCATGCTCTTGGCTAGGAAGAATAAATATTGTCAAAATGGCAATACTACCTAAAGCAATCTACAGATTCAACACAATCCCTATCAAACTACCAACAGCTTTCTTCAATGAACTGGAAAATATAATTCTAAAACTCATATGGAACCACAAAAGACCCCGAATAGCCAAAGCAATCCTGAGAAGGAGGAATCAAACAGGGGGAATTACGCTCCCTGACTTCAAGCTCTACTACAAAGCCACAGTAGTCAAAACAATTTGGTATTGGCACAAAAACAGACCCACAGACCACTGGAACAGAATAGAAAATCCACACATTAAACCAAACATATACAGTCAATTAATATTTGATAAAGGAGCCTTGGATATACAATGGGGAGATGACAGCCTCTTCAGCAGCTGGTGTTGGAAAACTGGACAGCTAAATGGAAGAGAATGAAACTGGACTACTGTCTAGCCCCATACACAAAGGTAAACTCAAGGTGGATCAAAGACCTGAATATCAGCCATGAAACCATAAAACCCTTAGGAAAAAACATAGACAAATATCTCTTGGACATAATAATGAGCGCCTTCTTCATGAACATATCTCCCTGGGCAAGGGAAACAAAAGCAAAATTAGCAAGTGGGATTATGTCAAGCTGAAAAGCTTCTGTACAGCAAAGGACACCATCAGTAGAACAAAAAGACATCCTACAGTATGGTATAATATATTCATAAATGACATATCCAATAAGGGGTTGGCATCCAAAATATATAAAGAACTCATGCACCTCAACAAACAAAAAGCAAATAATCCAATTAAGGAATGGACAGAGGATATGAATAGACACTTCTCTAAAGAAGAAATTCAGATGGCCAACAGGCACATGAAAAGATGCTCCACATCGCTAATCATCAGAGAAATGTAGATTAAACCTACAATGAGATATCACCTCACACCAGTGAGGATGGTCAACATCCAAAACACAAACAAAAACAAATGTTGGTGAGGATGTGGAGAAAAGGGAACCCTCCTACACTGCTGGTCGGAATGCAAATTAGTTCAACTATTGTGGAAAGCAGTATGGAGGTTCCTCAAAAAACTCAAAATAGAAATACCATTTGACCCAGGAATCCCACTCCTAGGAATTTACCCTAAGAATGCAGCAGTGCAGTTTGAAAAAGACAGATGCACCCCTATGTTTATCACAGCCCTATTCACAATAGCCAAGAAATGGAAGCAACCTAAGTGTCCATCAGTAGATGAATGGATAAAGAAGAGGTGGTACATATACACAATGGAATATTATTCATCCATAAGAAGAAAACAAATCCTACCATTTGCAACAATATGGATGGAGCTAGAGGGTATTATGTTCAGTGAAATAAGCCAAGCCGAAAAAGACAAGTATCAAATGATCTCACTCATATGTGGAGCATAAGAGCAAAGAAAAAAACAGCAGCAGACTCACAGAACCCAGGGATGGACTAATAGTTACCAAAGAGAAAGGGACTGAGGAGGATGGGCAGGAAAGGAGGTACAAGGGGGATAAATGGGCATTACGATTAGCAGACATAATGTTGTGGTGGCACGTGGAGGGCCATACAACTCAGAGAAGACAAGTAGTGATTCTATAGCATCTCACTACCTGATGAACAGTGACTGTAATGGGGTTGGTGGGGGGGATCTGATGAAGGGGTTAGTTTAATAACCATAATATTGCACACATAATTGTAGATTAATGACACCAAAATAAAAAAAAAACTAGCTCTTTAAGTTAATTTACATCATTGCAAAGGTAAATATCTAGGAGAATCTGATATTATTTTAATCAAAAAGACAATAGAGTGAAAACATTTCAGTTGTTAATTTGTTTTATTTAGCATTATACAGGGGCTGATTGTTACAAACTATTATATTAATGAGTTAGTTTTATCTACCAATCTACCAGACTACTATTTCTGAGGTTTTATATCTGCCTATTTTTAATTTCTATTTTTTTCCCCTAATTAGTTATATGAGACAAATAGTTAAATCTAAAGTGAACTCATAGAGTCTAAGGAAATGAAAAAGGCATGGATAGGAATTCTAGCTGTTTTGTCTTGTGCTTTAAATCCTTTCTACCTTAATAGAAATCCTACTACTGGTAGAAGGAGAGAGGGTGGGTTTGTAACCATGAATTGCTGAGAAGGAAAGAATCAATTTAACAAAAACAGCACAAATTTTAGAAACAAATTTCTTCTCAATTATGTTTGCACTTTCTAGTAATTGAATTCTTGAGTGGAGATTCAACCCTATTCTTATTATGCTCAAGGAAGAAAGGGAAATTAAATAGATTGTATTTCCATTTCCTTCATGTGACTTCTGGAATTAGCCCAAGGTTCACAAGTGAATCAAAATAAACGTTAAATTAAAACTGTAATTCTTTATTAGGCTTGTTAATGATTACCAGTCCTTCCAATTTTGACAAGAGGTATAATTTTTATTGGTCTTGTTGGCTAATAGACTTTTGCCTATAGTGATGTTCTTGCCACACTCTTTTGCATGCTCCCTAGAAAATAACAATTAAAGTTAATAGGGTATTTATCATTATTTAAAGCTGTGAAAATTGTTTTTCCAATATGCAACTGCTAAAATCTGAATGCAACATTTGCATTTAAATTAATCCTAAAGGCATTAAATGGCAGTTTGTAAAGCACAATGAAATAAGTATAGAGATATACCTGAATTAAAACAGCTATTATTTATTTAGTACTTTAGGTATTTAAAGCATTATGCTAATATTGCTTTAGTTTACTCTTTTCAACAAAGGAAATACTTACCCCAATTTAAAAATTAAGAAACTAAGTTCCATGAAGTTTTGTGTACAAAGAATAATATGAAATTGCCATTTTCTATTTTTTTTAACCTACACAATTTGACATGGTTTAACTTGTAGGTTACTGAGCTTTATTTAGCACTTTCAACATCCTTTCCTCACAGACCTTTTCATTATGTTGCTGTTTCACCTTATCCTGGCAATATCTGCAGTGAGGAGAGAAAATCTTGTACCATGATATAGTTTAGACTTACTAGGAAGGCAATTATCTCAAAATATAAAGGGGATTATTATTATTATTATTAAAATATAGATATGCTTTAAAAAATTACATTCAGCTTAAGTTGTAACTTTGTAACCTTCTTATGTTTAACTTTTAAAAGTTCAACTTTAAACTGCTTCATCCAGCTTTTACATAAATTTCCATTTTTATAATGCTACTGGGTTTTAAGGTATATACTTTAGAAAGGAAACACAAGAAAAAATATAGAATATGTATTAACTGATTAAAATTCTACATGTTAGAGAGTTGAAAAGCACAGAATTCTGTTTCCAGCTCTTGCTTAGATGTAGTTGTTCAGATATGATAGTTAAATTATCCAGAACTGAGGAATTTGGATACAGGGGAACCTGGAAGAAAAAAAGTGAAAATTTGTATGTGACTCTGGGTTAGTAGCTATTATTATTATTATTATGTATCTAACAACTCTGGGAAATAATGAAGAATTAAGATGCACTAGATAACTTTTAAACTTTCTCCTAGTGTTAAACTTAATAATTTGGTTCAGTTCAATGAGAATTTAATGATTAGGTACTATACATCCACTACAGTGACCCAGTTATTGTGGAACAACATAAAATGAGGACAAAGTTCTAATATATATGGGATTTAATTACTGTGAATCCATGCAAAAATAAGGACTGCTATGTATTAAAATTATTTGGGATAAAATGTTCATGCTGGCAGATATTAGCTAGTCAATTATCCTTTAAGAGTTTAGGAGGCTTCCAAAATCTTTCTTGACAGTGTATGTAAACAATTTTAGGTAATTTGGTGAATATTCTGAATACTGATAATGACAATAAGAGGTAAACTAACTCAAAATATGTCGACTTTAATATTATCAAAGAACTATTCTCTGGTCTCACACTTACCATTGTATTCCATTTTTACAGCACACTTACAAGTAGTTGCTTTTAGTGCTGCAAGTTGTAAAGTCAAAGGAAAAAGTTTTACTTTGTCAAGTTAAAAGCTCTAGTTGCTGGCAAAATAGGTACCTGAAATCTCATCTGCGCTCATGGGGCTGGAAGCTCATGACTCATGGCCTACTTCCATAGTTCCTGTGATTTCCCCTATGTAGGAACTGCCTTGGAAAGCATAAAGCATGAATTTTTAAATCGCTTTGTCCCAAATTGAAGCCCACATTTAAAATTTACTAGCTAATTTTGGAAAAAAATCAGTGAAACTTTTTGAAAGAACTCAGTTATCATAGTGATTCTCTAAGAAAATCTACCACCACAATATACATTCAAATCTCACTATATACATTTTTTCTTACTCTATAATGAAAAACAAGGAGTTTTTAAGAGAACTTTTGGAAATAATAAATTGAAATCTCTACAATTCATAAATATGTGGAAAGTAATTTTTGAGTTAAGCAAAAATGTGCTAAGAAAATGTGTTTGTATTAGTTTGAATATATATCATAATTTGAGCTACCGGCGTATAAGGTATTCCCATAGGAATTTTTTAATACACTGTTAAATTGGCCCAATACTTATTTACATATAAATAAATCACTCATAGATATTAAAGAAGACTTGGAGTTAAGTTGTACAGTGGAGATGTGTAATTTATATATACTATGTAAATGTTTTTATGTAATATAAAATACTAATATTTTATATTAATATATTTTTATTCAACAGTCTACAGGTAAAGCATATTAAGTCCTTTAAACCTTATCAAAAAGCTGATAAAATTTCAGTACATTTTTTTGCTGTAAAACAAAAATAATGTTAGCTTACATATCCTCAATTCATCAGTCCTTCTATCTGCTAAGTTTTAGGCAGAATATATGTATTTTTATGTTAGAATTTTATAATTATGGTATGAAAATTAGTCTTTTTTTTAATCAAGTAATTCTACTTAGTTCCAAAGAGTATTACTGAATAACTAATGCATCTCTGGGAAATTCACAACAAATTTGAATAGGTCACCATAACAGAAGCTAAGTGGGAAAAAAATGGTCAGCTTTGTGGGAGAGTCAATAAAATATGGCGGATTTATAAGAGTTACAAAGTCTAAAAGAATATATTAAAGCCAAGAGGAGAGGCCTTTAATCCAAAAACATCAAATCATTGCAGGAGGTTTATGTCTATGTTTTAAGCCAAAGGTCATGTAGTCAAGGGTTCCAGCCTGATTTAGGGAGTCTTATTATCGGTGAGGCCTAATTTAGCACTCTTAGAGAATTAAAACTAAATATTTAAAAAACATATTTACATTTTAAGTTAACTGAATCAATTGTACATAAATACAGTGGTTATCTCTGGAAGGTATGTCTTGTTACTCTTTCCTGATCTTTAACATTCACATTTTTTTCTCCTCTACACTTTTCTTTTTATAGCTTTTCTTCACTCTGGGCTGCAGGACACGTGATGCCACCCTTCTTCCTCTAGATCATGCCCTCACACCTACAATGTGTAGTCTTACTCTCTAAGAGCAGTAAGAATCTCTACCTTTTAGATTACACTTTATTATTTTCCCTATTTTCCATTCCTGACTCCCTGTCTCCAGAGGCTTTACTTTACTCTAGGCATAATATCCTGATTTATTTCAATAGCTTCTTTTCATCTTTCAGTTTTCATTCTAAGCCATTTTAGTATCGTTTTCCACATTTTGTTTTCAAAAGTGCAAATCCAATCACATCATCTCCTCATTAAAATTGTTCAATAGCTCTTCGGGGCTTTCAGGATATAGGTCAAACAGTTTTTGCTTATTTCCAAATAGTCTATATGAGCTATTCCTATGTTGCTCCTCTTTATTTATCCCTCTCTACTTTGCTCAGTCAGTTATGGGCAACCCTAGCTCCTTCCCATCAATGAATGGAATTTTATGCCTGTATGGTTTTCCTCATGTTATTTTTTTCCTGGAATGACTTCAATCACCTTGTCTTCATTATTCACTTGAATGCTTTCTCTCTTAGTACACACTGCAAATATCTTTTTTTTTTTTGAGGAAAGCTTTATGATCCCAAGTTTTATTTGAATGCTTCTCATTAATTTTCATCATCAGATACATCAAGTATTGCTATACTAAGAACACCCACAACATTACTAAAAACTATAAGACACTTAAACTTAAACTCCTTTATTTTTAATTAAATATTATATTTAGAAATAACTGAAGATCCACATGCACTGTAACAATTAATACATAGAAATGTCATGTACACATTCCAATTATCTTTAATGATAATTTCTTACAAAATGATAACAGAGAATAACAACTAGGATATTGAACTTGATCTTGTTCAGATTTATGCAATTTTACATATATTTATTTGAGTGTGCACTTACATACACATGTGTATTTATTTCAAAGCAATTTAGTCGCAACTATACATGTGTTTATCCACCACCACAATAAATATAAAGAACAATTTCATCACTACAAAGATTTCTCATGTTGCCTTTCATAAGTGCACCCTTTCGTGCCCACTTCTAGCTGAGGAGGAATACTAATAATTGACAACTAATTGGTTCTATATTTCTATAATTTTATTTCATTTCAAAAATGTTACATAATGAATAATTGGATAAACAAAATGTGACATGTACATGCATTGAAATATTATTCAGCCCTAAAAGGACTTAAAATCAAACATATGATACAATATGGATGAGCCTTGAAGACATTACACTAAGTGAAATAATTTAGTCACATAAAAACAAACGTGTAATTACATCTGTATGAGGCACACAGAACAGGCCGATGCACAGAGACAGAAAGTAGAGTGGCAATTGCCTGAGGGTGGGAGAGGTGAGAGGGCAGTGTTAAGGTTTAATAGATGCACCATTTCGGTTAGGGAAGATGAAAAAGTTCTAGACAAAGATCATGGTCATGACTGCATAATAATATAAATGTACTTACAACCATAGAACTGTACACTTAATAAGGGTTAAAATGGTAAAATTTGTTATGTCCATTTAACCACATAAAAAAGTTATATGAAAGGAAAACATACAGTATGTCCATTTTTCATAATGGATCTTTTTCACTCAGCATAATTCTGTGGAGATTCACCCAAGGTATGTGTATCAGTAGCTCATTGTTTCTCATTGCTCAGTAATATCCCATGCTGTGTGTGTAATATGGTTTATTTAACCATTCACCTACCGAAGAGCATGTGGGTTGATGTCAGGTTTTGGATATAAAAAATAAGGTTCCCATTAAAATTTCTTTACAAATTTTTGTGTGATCATGATCTGTGAAATGAATGGAAGTGAATTCTCAGGGATAATTGTCCAATAGTGAAAGTTCTCGGTTATTAAAGCCACATATTTAGCTTTTAAAGAAACTGCCAAAATGTTTTCCAGAGTGGCTATGCCATTTCGCATTCCTGGCAGCATGTATGTGTCACGGTTTCTTGGCATCCTCTCCAGGACTTGGTGTCATCGTTTGTTTTTTTTTTAGACATTCTTATAGGTGTGTAGTGGTATCTGACTGTGGTTTTAATTTGAATTTTCCTAATGGAAGTAGAAATCTTTTTGTGTGCTTATTTAAAATCACTATATCCTGCTCATGTGTTTTAGCAAGTTTCAAATGGGATTTTTAAAACTTTACTCTTGAGTTTTAAGTTCTTCATATATTCAAAACAATAGGTTTTCTTGTACATGTGATGTGAAAGCAATTTCTTCCAGGATGTACTTTGTCTTTCATCCTCCTACCAAGAGAAGACCTTTTGCAGAGCAATATTTTAAATTTTGTAAAGTCCAATTTATCAATTTTTGCTTTTATGAATATTTTTGCTGTCAGGTTAGTCTTAGCCTAAACATAGATTCCAAATGTTTTGTACTTTTTTACTTTTTAAAATTAATAGGCTACATATTTCAAGAGTTTTAAGTTTACAGAAAAATTAAGCTGAAATTATGAAAGTTCCCATATGCCCACTCACCCTCATTTCACAGTTCTCCCCATCATTAGCATCTTGCAGTGGTGTGGTACATCTGTTATAATTGTTGAACTAAAATTGATACATTATAATTAACTAAGGTCCATAGATTATATTAGGGTTCACTGTTTGTGATATACATTCTGGATTTTGACAAATATTTCATGAGAAATATCCATTATTATATTATAATATGGAATAGTTTCATTTTCCCTAAACTCCCTGCCTCCCTCCTCCTGATCTCCTGGCAACCATTGATCTTATTGCTGTCTCTCTAGTTTTGCCTCTTCCAGAATATCTTATAATTGGGATCACAGTATGAAGTCATTCTAGCTTAGTTTATCTCACTTAGCAAATACATATTTAAGGCTTTTCCATGTCTTTTTGTGGCTTGATAGTTCATATGTTTTTATCACTGCATAATACTCTATTTTAGTTGCTTCCATGCCTTGGCAATTATGAGTAAAGCTGCTAAACCATTGTGTGCATGGTTTTGTGTGAATTTAAGTTATCTACAATAATTATTTGGTTAAATACCAAGGAGTGTGATTACTTGATCATATAGTAAAAATATATTTAGTTTTATAAGACCCAGCCAAGATGTCTCCCATTTTTCATTCCCACCAGGGATGAATGAGAGTTCCTGTTGCTCTGCATCCTCACTGGCATTTGGTCATGTTACTATTTTGGAATTTAGTATTTCCAGTAGGTATGTAGTGCTACCTCATCATTATTTTAAATTCCAATCCCCACATGGCATATGATGCTGCGCATCTTTTCATATGCTTATTTACCATCTGCATATGTTCTTTGGTGAAGTGTCTGTTCAGATCTTTTGCCCAGTTTTAAATTGAATCTTTTTGTTTTCTTGTTGTCGAGTTTTAAGATTTGTTTGTGTATTTTGGGTACAAGTCCTTTATCAAGTATGTGCTTGGCAATGGTTTTTCTACTCATCTCTCACAAGGCTATTCTACCTGCCTCACAAATTATTCTCCCTGTCTGCCACATGTCTTCAATTCCCTTAAAAGTGACTTTTGAAGAGGAGGTCTTAATTTTAATTACAACTTATTCTCTTTTTTTCATAAATGGCTCTGGCTTTTGGTGTAGTATCTAAGAAGAGTCATTGCTAAAACCAATGTCATCTCGATCTTCTCCTATGTATCGTCTAGGAATTTTATATTTTGTGTTTTACATTTAGGTCTATGATCCATTTTGAGTTCATTCTTGTGAAGGGTTTAAGGTTTTGTCTAAATTCATTTTTTTTTGCAAGATGCTAATGCAAAATTTGTATTGTTATCTAATTTGTTGAGAAGATCATCCTTTCTCCATTTAACTGACTTTGCTCCTTTGTAAAAGATCAGTTGACTATATTTGTGTGGGTCAATTTTAGGCTCTCTTCTGTTCCATTGATCTATTTGTCTTTTCTTTCACTTGTGCCACACTGTTTTGGTTATTGTAGCTTTGCATTAAGTTTTGAAATTGGGTAACATCAGTCCTCTGGCTTTGGTCCTCTTCAATATTATGTTAGCAATTCTAAGGCTTTTGCCTCTCCATCTAAACTTCAGAATCAGTTGGTCAGTATCCACAAAATTATTTTCTGGGATTTTGACTGGGGTTGTATTCAATTGGTAGGTCAAGGTAGGAAGAACTGATATCTTGACATTGTGTTTGCTGTCTATGAATATGGAATAGCTCTCCATTTGGATTTTTAAGAATTTCTTTCATTCAAGTTTTATAACTTTCTCCATATATATAGTTTTATAACTTTCTCCCCATACAGACTAAATGTTTTAAAGTGTATCATTTTCACAGTTTATAATACATTTCCAGTTAGTTTTAATAAGTGGGAGACTTTGATGAAGGTCCTGGGTTGATTTCTGCTGCTGAAATCAGATGGAGTGGGACTCCATCTCCAGGTGGAGTTGCCTAGCCTTGGACTTGTTCTGCCACTGAATGGAGAGTGAGGATACACAAACCCACTGCTGCTTCCGTGGGAAGACAGTGTCATTGAAACCAGAAGTTGTAGAACATTAGATGATTTTTTTCCCCTGAATTCCACTGATCATGTGTGGCTGCACGAAGGTGGAACTGTGGTTGTCATTCTATATGGTTCTCTTTCCTAAGTCCCAGCTGGGCTGCTCCTTCTGTGGTTCTCTAGCCAAAGAAAACAGACTTTTTCTTTTTCTGTGTGTGTACTTCTGTATTGCACAGCATTCTGCCACCCTACCTAGAAATCACACACATTATATTCTTTAAGTCTTGATGTCCCCAGCTAGTTTTCCTTCTATTTTTCAATTTTCAGAAAACTTTTATGATTGTGTTGTATTATTTCCAGTGGATTTAGTTGTGTAGAGGGGAGGAACAGGGAAAAATGAATCTATGCCATCTTTTCGTAGAAACAGAAGTTATGAATTTATTTTAATAAGCTCAAAATGATAAAGGACTTTTTTTTCCAAAAGGATTGGCTTCTGGACTGAGCATCATAAGGAAAACTATTCAACATGTGTTCATGCATCTTCATTTTAGATCCTCACCTTGGCACAAAAGAGGCTAGGAAAGCAAATCATATAGTCTTTGATATTTAAGATAAATTTTGAAGTATTTAATTTTTTCTATTTGAATTTGCAGAATTTTGACAAAAGGTGAAGCCTTTACATATAGACAGCTGAAAACAACATAGAAATGGAAAAATGTGAGATAAATTCTGTGAGCTGTGTTTATTTTAAATTTAACCAAAATTGAACAAACAGAGAAACATTGATGGCGTGTGGACACAAATGGAAAAAAAAGTTTTGGTATAGTAAAGAATCCACCCAATCTATGGCAACCACTGAAATTTTGGGAGTGAAAATTATATGATTGAATTTATTCCCTGTTATAAAAGTGATAATACAGTTTGTATTATCCAGGCAACCAGTAGGATGTCTGGTACAAAATAGGAAAATTCAATAAGAATTTGGTGATGTACTGAGGTTATGGAAGAAGTACAGAATGTAATAAAGAAAATTCAGAGAATAGCAAGTTATAATCAGCACACACTATGGTGTTTCTTTTTTATCAAAAATACCTTTCTGCACTCATATTCCTTCTTATAATTAAACATAGCATTAAAATTATTTATTCTTGACAAAATTTAAGACTCAAGGAAAAATTATTTATTCATATGGTGTTGTGAGTACTGGCCTTGGCAACATTTTCAACTGTATTTATTGTTATTTTTGCCCTTCGGTTTGTATGTTGTCTTTGATCTTTCCTTGGTGGTTTTTTCCTTAAATTGTGGGCCCAGTTTTATTGTGCTAGATATATTTTTTATTTCATTCAATTTACTTTTTTATGTCTTTCATGCAGATATACTCGAAATTAGTAAAGAAATGCCACAGAAAAAATACACCTTAGACATATGAAAAGTATTTTGAAGGACAGTGAAGATTTCAACATTAAAGAATACAAAAATAGGTAAAATAAAACTTTTATCCACTAAATTCAATGAAAATTCCTGTTTGCAATGTGTGTTGTATTAACCCAACTAACGTGTGATTCCTCTGACTCACTAAAAGAAAGTAGTTATAGATAAGTAAGTTATGTTATAGATTGTATTACTTGAAATAAATATATTCTGTCTCCATTTCTCAAATGGATACTTTCTTTTCCCTAAATGTGAATATATTATATTTATGTTCCTCTTTTTAAGGTAATTTTATTAAATTATGCATATACTAAATAAGTAATTACTAGCATTAACACATAGTTTGGGACATTTTTTTCTGAAATCAACCAAATATTATCTTATGCCTGTTAAGCTCTTCATTTTTAACAATGCTAAATATTGTGTGTATAATATGTACACAATATATCAAAATGTATATATATATATGAAAAATGATTGACAAACTGTCAAATCTAAGCCCTCTATGTGACCAAAGCCCTCTGGGATTCTTACCCCCACTGTTATGTGCCAGGATGCTGTGGAGTCACCAGTTGCAGAAATTCTATCATTCTAGCCAGAGTATCAAGGTCTCACCAAATTTGAGAACATTCATTTCTACTGCAGTCAACAATCTCTTCACTTTCAGCTGATAAACTATTTGATTTGATCATTCCAGACATTTCAAACAAAAGCTGCTCTTGCTGCTAAGGAGGGACAAAGATGTATGAGGGATTGCACACAGCCATTACAAGCCGAAACCACAGAACTGAGCCTTATACCAGAACATAATGTCCTGATTGACATCACATTATTGTCACCCAAAATAAACCTTCCATCTCCCACCTGCTCATTTCCCTAATATATACCAACTCATTTTGATCTGGATGTAAGCTCTGCTCTATCTAAGCTTACATTTTTTTAATCTTCTTTTTGAACATAATGCAGCTAGTTATTAAATTAGAACACATTGTAATTGGATTGCTTATATATTTACTTCCATTCTCAAGGATGAGTGTTTCTCTCATTTAAATTAGCTAGAATTTACTAGATTATATTATTGTATTATGTGTGATGAATTTGTTTTTGTGCAAGCATAAATTCTCAAACTAAGTTACATTTGTTTTGAATTTGGTTTTCAAAAACAGAATATCAGTAGGTAATTCATAAAATCATTATACCTTGATTTTAGATGCTTTAGCACATTTCTTTTTTCTTTCATTATTTGCATTAAGGTATCACTGATATACAATCTTATGAAGGTTTCACATGAGCAACATTGTGGTTATTACATTCACGCATATTATCAAGTCCCCCCCACACACACCCCTTTGCAGTCACTTCCATCAGTGTAATAAGATCTATTCTCTGTGCTATACTGCCTTCCCTGTGGCCCCCCATATTATGTGTGCTAATCATTATGTCCTTTAATCCCCTTCTCCCTCCCTCCCAACCCACCAAACGCAACCCCTTCCCTTTCATAACCTTTAGCCTCTACTTGGAGGCTGTGAGTCTGCTGATATTTTGTTCCTTAAGTTTTGTTTTGTTGTTGAACACCACAAATGACTGAAATCACTTGGTACTTGTCTTTCTCCGCCTGGCTTATTATGCTGAGCATAATATACTTTAGCTCCATCCATATTGTTGCAAATGGTAGAAATTGTTTTCTTCTTATGACTGAATAATAGTCCACTGTGTATATGTACCACCTCTTCTTTATCTATTCATCTACTGATGGACACTTACGCTGCTTCCATATCTTGTTTATTGTAAATAGTGCTGCAATAAACATAGGGGTACATATGTCTTTTTGAATCTGGGATCTTGATTTCTTAGGGTAAATTCCTAGGAGTGGAATTCCCGGGTCAAATGATATTTCTATTTTTAGTTTTTTGAGGAACCTCCATATTGCTTTCCACAATGGTTGAACTAATTTACATGCTCACCAACAGTGTAGGAGGGTTCCCCTTTCTACACATCCTCACCAGCATTTGTTGTTCCTTGTGTTTGGATGTTGGCATCCTAACTGGTGATATCTCATTGTGGTTTTAATTTGTATTTCCCTGATAACTAGTGATGTGGAGCATCTTTTCATGTGCCCATTGGCCATCTGAATTTCTTCTTTGGAGAAGTGTCTGTTCATATCCTCTTTTTTTAAATCAGGTTTTTTGCTTTTTGGGTGTTGAGGTGTGTGAGTTCTTTATATATTTTGAATTTTAACCCCTTATCAGATATGTTATTTATAAATAAATTCTCCCAAACTGTAGGGTGCCTTTTTGTTCTGTTGATGGTGACCTTTCTTGTACAGAAGCTTTTTAGTTTGATGTAGTCCCTTTTGTTCATTTTTGCTTTTATTTCCCTTACCTGAGGAAATTTGTTCAGGAAAATATTGCTCATGTTTATATTCAAGAGATTTTTGCCTACATTTTCTTCTATGAGTTTTATGGCTTCATGACTTACATTCAGGTCTTTGATCCATTTCAAGTTTACTTTTGTGTATGGAGTTAGACAATACTTCAGTTTAATTCTCTTACATGTAGCTGTCCAGTTTTGAAAACACCAGTTGCTGAAGAGACTACCATTTCCCCATTGTATATCCATGGCTCCTTTATTGCATATTAATTGGCCATATATACCTGAGTTAATATCAGGGCTCTCTATTCTGTTCCATTGATCTATGGGTCTGTTCTTATGCCAGTATCAAGTTGTTTTGATTATTGTGGCTTTGTAGTAGAGGTTGAAATTAGGGAGCATAAACCCCAGCTTTATTCTTCCTTCTCAGGATAGCTTTGGCTATTTGGGGAATTTTGTTGTTCCATATGAATTTTAGAACTATTTGCTATAGTTCGTTGAAGAATGTTTTTGGTATTTTGATAGGGATTGCATTGAATCTGTAGATTGCTTTAGGCAGAATGGCCATTTTGACAATATTAATTCTTCCTATCCATGAGCAGGGGATGTGTTTCCATTCATTGGTATCTTTTTTAATTTCTCTCATGAGTGTATTGTAGTTTTCAGGGTATAGGTCTTTCACTTCTTTGTTTAGGTTTATTCCTAGATATATTATTCTTTTTGATACAATTGTGAATGGAATTGTTTTCCTTATTTGTCTTTCTTGCAGTTCATCATTAGTATATAGGAATGTCACCGATTTCTGTGTATTAATTTGTATCTTGCAACTTTGCTGAATTCAGTTATTAGTTCTAGTCATTCTGTAGTGGACTCTTTAGGGATTTTTATGTATATCAAGACATCTGCAAACAGTGACAATTTAACTTCTTCCTTACAAATCTGAATGCCTTTTATTTCTTTGTGTTGTCTGATTGCTGTGGCTAGGACCTCCAGAACTATGTTGAATAAAAGTGGGGAGAGTGGGCATCCTTGTCTTGTTCCTGATCCTAAAGGAAGAGCTTTCAGCTTCTTGCTGTGAAGTATAATGTTGGCTGTGGGTTTGTCATATATGGCCTTTATTATGTTGAGGTACTTGCCCTCTATACCCATTTTGTTGAGGGTTTTTATCATGAATGGATGTTGAATTTTGTCAAGTGCCTTTTCAGCATCTCTAGAGATGATCATGTGGTTTTTGTCCTTCTTTTTGTTGATGTGGTGTATGATGCCAATGGATTTTTGAATATTGTACCATCTTATATCCCTAAACTATGCACAATGTGATCATGATGAATGATCTTTTTAATGTATTTTTAAATTCGGTTTGCTAATATTTTGTTGAGTATTTTTGCATCTATGTTCATCAGGGATATTGATCTGTAATATTCTGTTTTTGTGATGTCTTTGGCCTGGTTTTGGTATTAGAGTGATGTTGGTCTCGGAGAATGAGTTTGGGAGTATTCCTTCCTCTTCTACTTTTTGGAAAACTTTAAGGAGGATGGGTATTAGGTCTTCCCTAAATATTTGATAAAGTTCAGCAGTAAAACTATCTGGTTCAGGTGTTTTGTTCTTAGGTAGTTTTTGATACCAATTCATTTTCCTTGCTGGTAATTGATCTATTCAGATTTTCTCTTTCTTTTTGGGTCAGCCTTGGAAGTTGTATTTTTCTAAAAGGTTGCCCATTACCTCTAGGTTTTCCAGTTTGTTACCATATAATTTTTCATAGTATTCTCTCATAATTCTTTGAATTTCTCTGGCGTCTGTAGTGATTTTTCCTTTCTCATTTCTGATTCTGTTTATGTGAGTAGACTCTCTTTTTTTCTTGATAAGTCTGCATTAGAGTTTATCTATTTCGTTTATTTTCTCAAATAACCAGCTCTTGCTTTCACTGATTATTTCTATTTTTTAATTCTTCTCAATTTTGTTTATTTCTCCTGTAATCTTTATTATGTCCCTCCTTCTATGACTTTGGGCCTCATTTGTTCTTACTTTTCTAGTTTCATTAATTGTGAGTTTAGACTATTCATTTGGGATTCTTCTTCTTTCCTGAGGTAGGCTTGAATTGCAATATATTTCCCTCTTTGCACGGCCTTTGTTGCATCCCACAGATTTTGTAGTGTTTAATTATTGTTGTCATTTGTCTCCATATATTGCTTGATATATGTTTTTATTTGATCATTGATCCATTGATTATTTAGGAGCATGTTATTAAGCCTCCATGTGTTTGTGGGCTTTTTCATTTTTTTGTGTAATGTATTTCTAGTTTTATACCTTTGTGATCTGAGAAGCTGGTTGGTACAATTTCAATCTTTTTGAATTTACTGAGGTTCTTTTTGTGGCCTAGTATATGATCTATTCTCAAAAACGTTGAATGTGAACTTGAGAAGAATGTGTATCCTGTTGCTTTTGGATGGAGTGTTCTGTAGATGTCTGTTAGGTCCATCTGTTCTAGTGTGTTGTTCAGTGCCTCTGTCTCTTTATTTTCTGTCTTGTTGATCTGTCCTCTGGAGTGAGTGTTGTGTTGACATCTCCTAAAGTGAATTCATTACATTCTATTTCCCCCTTTAATTCTGTTATTATTTGTTACACATATGTAGGTGATCCTGTGTTGGGTGCATAGATATATATAATAGTTATATCCTCTTGTTGGACTGACCCTTTTATCATTATGTAATGTCCTTCTTTATCTAGTGACTTACTTTGTTTTGAAGTCTATTTTGTCTGATACAAGTACTGCAACTCCTGCTTTTTTCTCACTATTAATTGCATGAAATACATTTTTCCATCCCTTTACTTTCAGTCTGTGTATGTCTTTGGGTTTGAAGTGAGTCTCTTGTAGGCAGCATATAGATGGGTCTTGTTTTTTATCCATTCAGTAACTATATGTCTTTTGATTGGTGCATTCAGACCATTTACATTTAGGGTGATTATTGATTGGTATGTACTTATTGCCATTGCAGGCTTATATTCATGGTTACCAAAGTTTCAAGGGTAATTCCCTTACTATCTAACTGTCTAATTTAACTTACTTCCTATGCTATAACAAACACAACCTAAAGCTTCTTTTTTTTTTACCTTCTTTTTCTTCCTCCTCTATTCTTTGTATGTTATGTATCATATTCTGTACTCTGTCTATACCTTGGGTAACATCCATTTTCCCTTAGGAATATGTCCATTTAAAGGAGTCCCTCCAAAATGCAGTGTAGTGGTGGTTTGTCAAAGGTAAATTCTCTCAGCTTTTGTTTTCTGAAAATTTTTTAATCCCTCCTTCAAATTTAAATGATAACCTGGAATATTCTTGATTCAAGGCCCTTCTGTTTCATTGCATTAAATACATCATGCCACTCCCTCTGGCCTGTAAGGTTTCTGTTGAGAAGTCTGATGATAGCCTGATGGGCTTTCCTTTGTATGTGATCTTTTTTCTCTCTTGCTCCTTTAAAAGTCTGTCTTTATAGTTAATCTTTGACATTTTAATTATTTTATGTCTTGATGTTTTCTTCTTTGGGTCCCTTGTTTTGGGAGATCTGTGCACCTTCATGGCTTGAGAGACTATCTACTTCCCCAGATTGGGGAAGTTTTCAGCAATTATCTCCTCAATGACACTTTCTATCCCTTTTTCTCTCTTCTTCTTCTGGTACCCCTTTAATGCGAATATTGTTCCTTTTGGATTGGTCCCACATTTCTATCAATATTCTTTCATTCTTAGAGATTCTTTTTCTCTCTGTGCCTCAGCTTCTTTGTATTCCTCTTTTCTAATTTGTATTCCATTTACCGCCTCTTGTACTACATCTGATCTGCTTTTAAATCCCTCCATTGTGTGTTTCATTTCAAATATGGAATTTCTTAACGATTTAATCTTGGATTTAAATTCGTTCTTGAGTTCTTGAATATTTTTCTATACCTCCATAAGCATGTTTATAATTTTTTTTTTGAACTCTCTTTTAGGAAGATTGGTGAGTTCAGTTTCATTTGGCCCTTTTTCTGGGGTCTGTGAGATTTTGGTCTGAATCATGTTTTTTTGACATTTCATATTTCTGTGTGGTGCCCACTAGTGCACAGAAACTCCAGTTTCTGGAGCTGCTCAGTCCCTAGAGTGAGGTTGTTTGTCATAGGGGAGTGGAGATGGTGCCTGCGGGGAGGAAAGAACTGTTTCCTGATTCCCATCTGCAGTGCGTGTCTCCAGTGTCAGAACCATGGGCCAAGCACACATGTGTAAGCCTCTGTGCTTTCATCTCTAGTTGTTGTATGCCGGGCCTCTCTCTGGCTGGCCTGATGCTCAGCAGTCTTTGTCCCAGTTGGGGTCCTTGGAGCTGAGTAGGCAGCCAGGGTGATGGAGCACCTGAAGCCCCTCAAAGTTCTCAGACAACCTTGTCCTGCTCTCCCCTCTCCTGTGCAGCAAGTTCCATGCAAACCCCGCCCCTTCTGCAGTCCTCTCACTGCTACGAAGCCTCTCCGACTGCCCACCCTTCCTCTGACACAGAGCCGCCAGGTGTGGATCCCGTCCTCCACAAATGGCCAGAATGTCAGTCTCTCAACAGAGCAGCCGGGTGTGGATCCTGTCCTCCACAAATGGCCAGAATGTCAGTCTCTCAACAGAGCAGTCGGGTGTGGATCCTGTCCTCCACAAACGGCTGGAATGTCAGTCTCTTAAGCATGTCCAAGCTCCCCAACATCCTGAGCACCATATAATATAGGCTTGCACTAACAAAGCAGATCTCCAGTGCTAGGTATTCAGCAGTTCCAGGCTTCCACTCCCTCCCCACTCTGTTTCTCTTCCTCCCACCAGTGAGCTGGGGTAGGTGAAGGGCTTGGGTCCCGCCGGATTAAGGCTTTCATACATTACCCTGTTTCATGAGGTCTGCTCTCTTCATGAGCACTTTATGCAGTCTTGGTCAGCCTTCTTTCTTGTTGCTGTTTTAGAGTTAGTTGTTTTAATTAACTATATTTTTGCACTGTTTGTGTTTTTGGGAGGATTTCTCTATGTCACCTCTCACGCCTCCATCTTGAATCTTCAGATTCCCATCATTTTTATGGCTGAGTAATATTCCATTGTGTGTATGTACCACAACTTCTTTATCCATTAATCAATCAGTGGGCACTTGGGGTGCTTCTATATCTTTGTTATTGTAAATAATGCTGCAACGAACATACATGTGCATATCTTTTCAAATTAGTGATTTTGTTTTCTTCAGGTAAGATCCCAGAAGTGGAATTGCTGGGTCATAATGGTATTTATACTTTTTAATTTTTTGAGGAACCTCCATATTGTTTTCCACAGTGTCTGGACCAATTTATATTCTCACCAACTGTTTAGGAGGGTCCCTTTTCTTCATATCCTCTCCAACACTTGTTGTTTCTTGTCTTTTTTATAGTGGCCATTCTGACTGTTGTGAGGTGATTGCTCATTGTGTTTTTGATTTGCATTTACATGATGATTTAGTGAAATCAAACAGACACATCTTCTAATGTGCCTGTTGGCCATCTGTGTGTCTTCTTTGGAAAAATGTCTATTCAGGTCCTCTGTCCACTTTTAATTGAATTATTTGTTTTTTGGTGTTGTTTTTTGAGTTCTTTATGTATTTTAGGTATTAGGCCCTTACCAAATATATTATTTGCAAATGTATTCAACCAAATGGTAGATTGCCTTTTTGTTTTGTTGAGGGTTTCTTTTACAGTGCAGAAGCTTTTTAGTTGTAATCCCATTTGTTTATTTTTGTTTTTATTTCTCTTGCCCAGGGAGATGTATGCAGAAAGAAATTTTTACTGCTGAT
The DNA here is from genome assembly GCA_029783875.1 of Phataginus tricuspis. Lineage (NCBI taxonomy): Eukaryota > Metazoa > Chordata > Mammalia > Pholidota > Manidae > Phataginus > Phataginus tricuspis. The sequence goes on along the minus strand of JAQQAC010013566.1, from coordinate 4,855,285 downwards.
GTTCATAAGATTTTTGTCTATGCTTCCTTCTGAGTGTTATGGTTTCATATCTTACATTTAGGGATTTAAGCCATTTTGAGTTTACTTTTGTGTATGGTGTAAGACATGATCTGGATTTCATTCTCTTACATGTAGGTGTCTTTTTAAAACACCATTTATTGAAGAGACTATCTTTTCCTCCTTTGTCATATAGGAACATAGCAATTGACAATATGTGAATGGGTTTATTTCTGGGATCTCTATTCTATTCCAATGATTTATGTACCTGTTCTTGTGCCAGTACCACCATACTGTTTTAATCACTGTAACTTTGTAATATAACTTGAAATCAGGGAGTATGATAATCACAACTTTATAATTCTTTCTCAAGACTGCTTTGGCTAACCAGGGTCTTTATACTTCCACATAAATTTTAGGATTCTTTGCTCTAGTTCATTGAGAAATGCCACTGGTATTTTGTTAGGGATTGTATTGAATCTGTAAATTGCTTTAGGAAGGATAACTATTTTGACAATAATACTTCGTCCTAACTATAAGCATGGGATAAATCTCCATTTATTTGTGTCTTCTTCAGTTCTTTTATCGGGATCCCTCTACTCCTACTTTATTGTGAGGTTTTATCATGAATAGATGTTGAATTTTCTTAAATGCTTTGTCAGAGTAAAAGTCTTTCACCTTCTTGGTTAGGTTTATTCCTAGGTATTTTATTCTTTTATGCAATTGTAAATAGAATTGTTTTCCCAATTTCTCTTTCTGCTACTTTGTTGCTAGTATATAGGAATTTGGAAGATTTCTGTATATTGATTTAGTAATCTAGTAGAACCCATTTATTAAGATAATAATTAAATATGATAAATCTATGTGAAGTATATTATTTAATGGTTCTGAGATACCTTGGTAACCATTTAAGTGTTTTAAGAAGATGAAAACTCATATTACTGTATTTTAAAAATAAAATTAAGATAGAATTAGTCTTAAAAAATCAGTATAATTTCAAAATAGGAATAGAAAATATACATTTCAGAAGTAGAAGATTCATACTTAAGATTTTAAACTAGGGAACTTTAAAAGAAAAGTCATTTGTGTATGAACACTTACCAAATATTACATACATAATATATATATATATAATTAATAAAATATTATTTGGCAGATGTTATTAAAATATATTTCTCATGGGCAGAGATTTCTAATAAGCAAACATAGAAGGCAAGTATATATACTTCACTAGTAAATTGACTGAAAATTATGGTGTATAAAATGTATGTAAAATTTAGTCAACATTAAAAGTATGACTAGGAGCGTTAATATATAGCATGTAAGGATTTTATGCTGTTGTATGAGAATAAAAAATCCAAGATGTCTAAAAGTATGCATAACTTTTTATTTTTTAAATAAGTAATAATTTATCTCATACACACTATGCCTTTATACCTACTTACAAATATATATTTCTCTACAGTGTTATATGAACTTAAAAAGAAAATTCCAAAAGACGTACATTCAGTTGTTTGAAAAGGTGAGATGCTGAGATATAGAGTGCTAATGAAGATGGAAAGAGGCCGAGAGTGGAAGGGAAGAGCTCCAAGAGAGAAGTGGGGAAATAAAAAAAATATATTAAAATAATAACTGTTTACAGTTATGGTAATTAGTATAGTAAGTGAATACAAATGTACTTGTGCATTTATACAAAATCATGTATGAATGTATCTTCCTGCAAAACTAATTACAATTTTAGTAGTTGAAAAATATACAAAGAAGTAAGGCATTAAGAGATATATACACATACACACTGAAACTGATCTGTTAAATCCTGACACAAATTAGACTTTTGGATGGACAATGCATGATTATTATGCCACCAAAATCACCCCTCCACAGCCTCTGTTGTGTATTTCTCCTCCACCACAGTGCTCTTGACTGCTGAATATAGCAGTGACCAGAATCCTCTGCACAATGGTTCACCAACCACTAAGAATTGACAGGTTTCATCCTGTCAACCCTTTTGGATTAAACTGACACTGCCTCAGTTGCCTCAGTTTTCTGAAGCAAAAGCTGACGTGATGAGTGCCAGGAGTGAAACTTAATTTCATGTTTCAAGTCTATTATTTTTGTTATCTTATTTTCATTCAAATTTAATAAAAATGATATATCTGAACTTGGAAGAGATATTCCTTTTCCCTATTTTTTTATTCATGAATTATATCAGATCTCTACTATCACTCTCTGCCTTGAAGATATAAAAGTTAATTATTCTGCATAGAATATGTGCTTATTTATGGCCATTAGCTAAGAGCACATTGCGAATACTCAGTGGGATTCTCATATTTAAGTAGAGATCTGTAGCACTTTCTCTCCCTTGATCACTTTATGTGATTCAGCACATCATATTTTTCCCTCCTAATAGGCCTATTTATCTTGTAGCCATTCTAAAAAATTCAGTATATGTTCATTATAGTACTTGATTAAAAGTATACAAACCCCCATTAATCCCACTGAGCCCTATAGACTCATCCACTGTTCTACATCATCAGAGTGTGTAGGTCACAATTTCAGTTTTTTATGACTCAGGGTAAACTCCAAGCTGTGAGAACCTGATGTGAACAAGATAGTAAAAACTGAGGTAGCAATATAACAAGGAACATTAAAAGCATTAATGAACAAATATAACTACAGAAACTTTTAGGAACCAGACATTGATCTCCATAAAATATAATGAAGAACCATTATGGTTGAAGACAAAGGATTGCCAGTGGAGCTCGACGTACCAGTAAACTCCCCTTGAGAAAGATTATTTTAGGCTTTTTTTTTTTTTAGGTCTAGTAATAACCTCATGACAAAAAGCAAAACTATCTTATTTAGTATGTCTTAAGATCTGAGGGCCTTTTGATGTTTGTTTAAATATCAATATATTTAATTTTGAATCTGGATATCTAGGTCCATATGATGTATTTATACAACACGTTTTAATATTTGAGAGTAAGTTAACTGATTAAAAAGCAAGACTGCATATTTTGACTTCTAGCTTGATATTTCTTCAAGTAACATGCACTCAAACTATTTAAACAATAAGCAAAGCAAACAAATAACCCAATGTAATCATATTGCACTTTGTTATAGAATCTTGATTTTCTAAACCCTAAGTTGAAACACAAATAAAATTATGAAGTTCCACAATTTAACAACTATAAAGCTGGTATTTTATAGAGAAAAATGAATCTAATTAGCATTAATTACCGAAAAGCTGTTAAGTGCAGTTTTGTCATTAATAAGGTGGCCTGGGATTCTTTTCTTTTTTTAAAAAAATAATTATTTATTGGCCAAAAACTGATTTTATTAAACTTGTTGGCTTTCCCTGACTTAGAAAAATATTTTTTAAAGATAATTCTTCCATAAATAAAATGGCATATACCCATATAATTGAAAGCCAAAAAAATTATTTTTTAATTTTGATTACATGAACATTTTCAAAAAAACCACCAGTGATTATTTTTAGAACTGTTCATATATTTTATCAGATTCTTAACTGCTACTAATAATAAATCATTGACATTTTTCTAAGAAATATTTCTTTTCAATATGCTTTAATTTTTGTTTTTTTTGTAAAAATTGCCTGAAATCTTTAAGAAAGTTTAGGTAAATTTATTAATTTTTAAGGTTTATTTACTAAACTTAATTTGTTTTTGCAATTAAGGTTAATATATTAATCACTAGACCATTTTATTTTTAATTAACAAAACATTATTTACACACACTGAGGCACCTAGTAAATTCAACTAAATCAAAGATATTGTTAATTCTAAATTTTATATTAAAGCCTATAAATATTTAACCCCAAATAGTTTCATTAATACTGTCTTTATGCCTCCTGTCAAGATATTTGTCTTTAATACACATTTTTATAAGATACAGATAATGCAGTAAGTCGATTTTCTTTGAATTAAATGATGAAATAAGTATCTTAGGCATTCTCAATATCATTTCACTCCATTATAGCATATGGATTTAAATACTACTTAATGTATGATTTCCATCAATAGGTTCTTTATACAGTTTAAGATACTCCAAGGAACAATTTTGGAATTCAAAAGTAAATACTGAAGAGAATTGGAAGCTCACTTTTTTTTTTTCATTTTTCTCCCTTGATTTTAAAAGGAAATAATTCAATTTCAACCTGTTTGTAATTCTGCTTTTAATAATTGTCTGTTATATAAAAAGGTCAAAACTTGAAGTTTTGACACTCCATTTGCTGAACACTGATTCACTACTGTCAATCGACTTTTTAAATGCAAAAATACTAGGTGGTTTATTTACAAAATTATTTTAACATTTTGTAGGATACTTAGATTTGTTTTTAAAAGTTGATCATCTTAAGAATCAAAGATTCTAATATTTCTTAATTCAATTGTTATCAGACAATAGAGTACATACTAAATTCTGCTAAAATATATGTAAGTATGTATTTTATATAGCATTAGTTTTATTACAAAAATATTGTGATGCTATTTCATAGTGTATATATGTGAAAAATATTTGTAACACTTGATCGCAAGAGCTTCTATTTGATTATTACCTATCACAGTTTAGATGTATTTAAAAATATGTGTGTACTACATCCAACCCCAGTAATAGATTTTTTAATTTAGTGAGGCTATTAGTTTATGTCATGATTCTGTGCTCCACTGAAATTCGTATTCATAGGGTCATTACAAACATAAAAAATTCATCTTCATTTTTAAAAAGTTTAAAATTTACTGCAGTAGTTATTTGATCCATTAGCGAAGCCATGCATACTGGTGCTTCTTCAGAAGACATTTATCTTCTGGTTTCTGTATTGTCAGTAAACCAATTACATACCCACAGAGTTGATGTCAAGTGGACAGTTTGTTCAAGTTACATAATCACTAAGTCTCTCTGACGAACAAAGCAGAAATATTCAATATTCATTTTTTCAATTGTATGCAATTGAGTTTTTTTAACTCAGATGTAAAATATTTAATTTTAAAATAAAAAAATAGAATCTCACAAAATGAAAAAATTAAACAGTACATTTTTATCTCATACAAAAAATGATGCTCCCACTATAATAAAACTATTCAGATAACTCTATACAGTCTAAGATAAAACTACTCAGCCTTATTTCCCATACACGTTTTACATGTACTGCCCCTGTAATCTCATATATTTCCTTCCATTCTCCCTTTCTGATGGCCTGGCTTTGTATATGATTAAACATGGACTATCAAACACTATGACTGGTAGAGTAAGTGATAATCAGGCAGAGCATCATGAATTACTTCCATGAAAAGTAGATATCGGTAATGTTGTATCTTAAAGGATAGATTTTACAATACGCTGAAGTGAAAATGCTGCTCACAGCACATGCATCTCCCTAACTACTAAATGGGATGGCAGAAGCCACCGTACAAAGTGGAGGCCAAATAAGCCCATCCTAGCTTCATTAATGCAATTCAAAATTATAATGACCCAGAAAATATGGAAAATCTGGGACCAAATATAAAACAAATGGAATTCAAGGACAATATATGTAAAACAGAATTGTCCCAGACTAATAAGGGCATGTTATCACTGTAATTATAAGCAATGTGCTGACATACACAAGAAACAAAAAGTCTAATGGCCAGCCCTCAGAAATATGTAGCCTAATTTTGGAAACAGCATAGTATCTATACAAAATGACTAAAAGACACTTAAATCACTTTGCAAACAATTTAGAATTAAGAATGGGGTTAGTAATAGATCTGGAAGAAGGCAATAGAGTGCAAAACAACTGTTATAGAAATGTCAGTACATTCAAATTATTTAAGAAACTATGTCATAATTAATGAGTTCAAAATCTAGTAGTTATATTTAGTATTACTAAAATTTAGTAGCTCAGTTTGCAAGGAGTATATATGATGCCATGCATATGCCAGATATTTTTACAGTTTCACCTGTGTTTCTAAGCACAGAAGAACATGTTGTTATTTGTGTATTTATTCTCTGCAGTGTTACCTTCGTGTTACTGACAAGACAGAGTTGTAATCTAAATTGCAGCCAAACAATAAATATATTTTCTTATAGAAACTTAAATGAAAAAAGTAACTTTAAAAATAAAGTGAAGGGAAATGTAAAACGATGATTGTCATCTAAATATTTTCCCCATCTTTTTGATTGTGAAAAAACTGAATAGACTTTCTCAGAAGGTAGCCATACACAGTTCAGTGATCTTCAATTCTTGCTTTAGAAGGATTTTAAATTAAAGAATTGGAAACTAGGTTTAAAGGAAAACCTTAGCCATGTATCATTTTGTCACTTTTGCATTTCCTTTATGTAATTATATTGAATTTAACCCTTCTCATAGTCAGATTACCTAACAATAGTGAGTAGAGTACATTAATTTTCATAAAATATACCTACTGTGTCTTTGAGATCAGATCTTGAATGCACAATATAGATGTTTACAATTCTGTTGGGATTGATAGTTTCTTTTTTCAAAACCAAGTGAGTGAGAGAATTCTTACTTAACAATTGCACATAGGCAATCTTACCCAATGAAAACAATTTATTTGTGAAAATATAGATTGAGATTATATCTTTTTAGAGGAATCAGACTCTGAATAGCACTAAAGCAATGTGACTCTGAATGAGAATACTTATGAGAAGGAAAGACTTATGTGTACTAAACAATTAGAGTAAACATAATAAAATATTATATTCTATGCAGGATGAAAGTAATGGGTAAAGAAGAATCAAGAATACAATAGTTAACAATTTCTTTTTATTCGCTTATTATAGTTTTTTTTAACCTGCTTATAACTTCTAGAAATCTTACTATTTTGGGGGGAGAGAATATGTCTTAAATCATATCCATATAACTCAAGTTTCTTCATTTCAAATCTCTTTAAGAAAAATATCTGTTCACTAGAGTAGAACACCAGTTCTTGATGTCAACTAGACTCATCTCTTCATACACTTTTAGTTAAACTCTCTAGGAATCCATAATATGCTGCATAAAGCAGAATATCTTGGTGAATATTATAGTCTCTATAATTGAGATAAAAGATCTTTCAAAACTACATGAATCTTGAAGTAATATGTAAATGAAAAATTAGTGTAAATCTTTGAGAAAAATTCTAAAATGATTTCTGAACAACTTTAGTAATGCTGATTCATTTTAATATCCCTGGACAATTTTATTTTATCTTTTACATTAAAAATTAGAATTTCAGTCAATAGTTAATAAAAACTGATCTTTATTTCATGAGGTAAGACATGCACACTCAGCTCAATTTTAACTCTTTATTATGAAAAACTTAAATATAAATAGTAGATGCAAATATAAATATAGATAGTGTAATGAAAATCATGTGCCCATAACCAAGCTAGTACAGAAATTAACTCATAGACAATCATACTTCATCTAAATTCCTATACCTTGCTTTTTCTGGATTATTTGGAAGCATATCCCAGAAATAATATCATTTTATCCACAATTTATGTTTCTAAAATACAATGTTTATTGTAAACATAAACATATGTCAGTTTTCAAATTTCTTTCATTTATTCTAACCTTTTTTGCTCATTTGTGTGAATTACGATGCAAGCAAATTACACTCTTTTGTTTCACTTAATCTCCTCTACTGCTTTTATTAATCTTGCAACTTGTAGAAAGTGGGTTATTTGTCCAGTAGTTCAAAATTTGCATTACTGATGGCATTACTTTGTCATCATTTGACATTTCCCTTGGTCTCCTGTACTTTAAAAATGGTTGCTAGTTTTAGTTAGAAACTTGATGAGATAAAATTGTATTTATTTTATCAACACTACTATAGGTATTATTGAGCAGTGTATAAACATTACTATAGATGTTATTGTGTAACCTTGTGTGATGTTAGCCACTATTTATGATCATTCCATAGATCCATTATTTCATCAAGGGTTTGCAAATACTGATATTACAACATTTTTCTTATTCATTAGCATGGATAGTCCTATAAAGAAACCTTCCCTTGTCCATTTGCTTAGTGTGTTACAGTTTAAAACAGCAAGAAATTCCCTGAATGTGTTCCTTTATTTTACCAGTATTCAACCAAAGTGAATTGGTTCCCTAGAATCCTCCAAGGATGAGTCAAGGCTGTTCTTACATTATTGACATTATTGGCACTTTGTCTGTTTTAACATGGTAGATGTGTGTTGGTCCATTAAGGTTTTTCTTGCTGATGTTCAAATATTTCTTCAAGTTCTCTCCTGGGTCCTTTTAGTATGACACCAGTAGTCATTGACAGCTTTCTACCTTTTCATAAGACAGAAAGTTCCAAGCTAATTTTGCACCAAACCAAGAATGGGCCATTTTTCTTGGTTCCTTTACTGGGAGTTGTTTAGAAGCTGTGATTGGGACTCTAGAGTTACTCACTGTTGCTGAGCTATTCATTTTCGTCAACCTTTCTAGTGGAGAGAAATAGAAAATATACTTTTATCAGGTATTCCAGTGACCATACTCCTTGAAGTTTACCCAAATGAATTGAAACTTTGTGTTCCAACAAACCTGAATATGAATATTTATAACAGCTCTATTCATAATTGCCAAAACATAGAAACAACTAAGATGTCTTTCAGTAGGTAAACGCACTGGTACATCCAGACAATAAAATACTATTCAGTGATTAAAAGAAATGCACTATCAAGGCATGAAAAGACATAAAGAAATCTTAAATGTATACTGTTAAGTGAAAGACATTAATCTGCAAAACCAACATGCATACAAAATATAATTTCAAATACATGACATTCTGTAAAAGGGAGAACTGTGGAGAAAGTGAAAAGATCAGGGTTGCCAGGAGTTCAGAACAAGAGAGGGATGAATAGGGGAAGCACAGAGGATTTTTAGGGCAGTGAAACTATTCTGTATGATACCCTAATGGTAGCCACAAGTCATACATTTGTCAAAATCATAAACTGTGCAGCATAAATAGTGAACCTTACTGGAAGGGTTGGGGAATGTGTGTATGAGAACTCTGTCAGTCCAATTTTTCTGTAAACACAAAACTGCTAAAAATAATGTATTAATTTAAAATATTTGTGTATGTATATAGATAGGTAGATACATATATATTAATTTTTGTGTGATGTGTGAAAAAATTTTGGTTAGCAGACTGCAATTACCTCAAGATACTTGGAAATCCTGCTTTTTAACATAAATTCATAAAATACACAATATTTATATACACATAAATATATGAATTTATCACCTCTATATAAGTAATATATAAATAAACATATGAATAAATATATAAATTCATAAGAAAATATTAGGGTCATCAAAATTGGTCCTCATTATCAATAAAGTAGTCACATAAAAAGGATGATATTAACTGTTAAGAAGAGATAATATCTTATAAAGCAAAATGTTAGAGAAGGTCCACAAGACTTCATAGTTTTCTTTCTATTTTAAAAGTAGACCTAAAAGACCCTAATATTCTACAAACTGAAGACCTCAGAAATTGAGGCCCATGAAGATATAAGTAAATTCTTCATTATTATGCAACTATTCATTTTAAAAATTGCATTAAAGCCTATGCTTTTGGATTATAGATCTAATAAAATATCAAAATATTTTAGTAGCACTCTCATTGATTTTGTATCAGAACAATGTTTAAAATTCTGTACCAGTTCTGCTGTATCAGTAATAGAATGTTATCTTTCAATTTGTTGGCTTTAGAAACAGACCCACAAAAAAATCCCAGATGTCATTGCTCCTTATCAGTTCTTCTGATATTCAAACTACTAGAACAGTGGTTTCAGAGACTGCCTCATATTGTAATTATCTTGAGACTTAAAAATAATAACTTTCTGTATCTCATATGCAATGATACTGCCTTCTTTATTCAAGGGCAGTGAGAAGGTCATGCCCAGCTCTATGAATCAGTGAATGTAAAGCTAGATTAGTAGAAAACACTTGAATTGAAGCACATGCAAATATAAAAAAAAGACTAAATAACAGATGAAAAGAAAGTAGAAAATAGAGAACGTAGCATTTAAGAACTATGGGAGTACCTGAAATTGTGTAACATACACAAAATTGGAATCCATCAGAAGATTCTATACATATAAACAGAGAAAGACAGAATAAATACTTGAATAAATAATAAATAAGAATTTTCCAGGACTGAAGACAGTCACCAAATCTCAGATCAGAGCAGCTCTGAGAACACAGAGTATAAATACTGAAATGAAATATGAACACAATCCTATCCTGTTAAACTGCTGAAACCAAAACCAAATACAAGAAAAATATATCAAAAAAGAAATTAATACTTTACTTATACTGAAACAAAGACAAATTATCAGAAACCATGTGAACAAAGAAACATTGTATAAGATCTTGTCAACATTGCTTCTTGTATATGATGCTTTTCCTTGCAAAATGTATATGGGTAGGTGCATGTGTGTTTTAAGAAATGTAACTGTCAATCAATATTTCAGTATGGGTATTTTTTAACAAAATATTTGACTCTGGGCATGTCTGAAAAAATGTTTTTTATTATACTTGAATGGATATCGCACTGTACATGAAATAAAGTGTTGCCTGTCATGGTGGCTCAGTAGTTTGAAGTCCTTACAACATTCACTTCCTTCTCCTATGGTTACATTTCATGATAATTGGGTTCTTTTCCTTTTGAAGGCTACCTGTCTTGTCAATCTGATAGCTTTTAAATTACTTTTTTCTTTTTGATGTGCCGCAATTTCATTTTAATTTGTTGCGAAATGGAAATGATATCTTAAAAATAATCCTTTTACTTTCCAGTTGAATTAGCAAATTTCTCATGACTGCACTTTTATTTTTTTTTACAATTTATTTTATTTTAGTATCATTAACCTACAATTAAATGAGCAATATTGTGATGATTAAACTACCCCCTTCATCAGATCCCCACTTTTAAAGACTAGTATTTATTTCATTTATTATATTTCAAAATCTAATTTTCATATTTTTAAATTTTTAGATGGTTTCTTCTGATATCTCACATTTGTGCTTAGTGTTTATGATTATTAAACATTTATCTTTTCAAAAGTCATATTTATCTCTCTCTTTATGTGAATTTCGATTTGCAGACTCATTTTCTGTAGGATATTTGGGAAATTTGTATACTTTACCTTTCCTTTTTTTCATTTCTTTCCTTGGACTATTGCATCTGATCACACACATATATCCCTTCCATTTGTGTGTGTATGTATGTGTGCGTATGTGTTTAGCCTCCCTCGTTGGGCACCCACTGTAGACCAGGAATTAGGGGAAATTTGGAACTTCAGTCTCAAGAATAGTTGGGATAATATAGAGACAGGCATATAGTCAGCAATTGGCTTGAGCTCCTTATCATTATTCAGTATATATATATATATATAATATAATATATTTATTTTAATTTAAAACAATGTACTATTTTTATATATTTAATTTTAATATTATATAATTGCTTTAAATGGCATTGTTGTATCTAGGTTACGATTCTCTGAGAGACCAATTCGTAATTGGTAAAGTGAAACTATGTTTTATTTTCTAGTTGTCCTTAATATGAACCACATTTCTACATGTGAGTAATGTGATATCAGTTTTATAATGCGGGTTCTAACAGCCAGGCATATTCTTCCAAGTTACTGGGTAGTCAATTTCTATAACACATACTGTCCGGTAGGGCTACCAGCTGTTTTTCTCCATCTTTCTTTGACAGGGAAGCCCCACCCCTACTCCTGGTTCCAGTCACGAGATTGTCCCCGACACCCCCACCAGGCTGAGTTTGAAAGTTTAATTCTTATTACTCTGTTGAGGTCAGACTGACCCTACAGTCTCCTGTTTCCCCATCTGGAACACCGAATTGATTTTGATTTGCTTATGACTTGGCATTTTAGTACTCCTGAGCATAGATCTTTTTAAATTTTACACTATAATTCATAAACTGTATTTCATACAATGAAATGCATTTGTCTTGCCAATGGGTTTCAGCCCCAGACAAGTTCACTATGGATTCAGTGACACCAAAGAAATGACAGTAGAACGTCCTTGGGGTGAAAGGGTTACACCCAACTTTATTTCCACGGTGGCAGGTCAGTCACTAAAATCCTGTTCCCTCAGAGTGAGTCTGCACGCAGCAAGCTGGTCTCTGCCTCTGGGCCTCTCAGCCCCCGCAGCTGTCCTCTGGATCTCTGTCCTCAGCACTGCCACCACTCCAGGCTCTGCTCTGCTGTCATGCAGCCGTGCCACTGTGTCGCCCAGAGCACTGGGCAGGGCTTTTTATATAGAGTCAATAGCAACGTACTGCCCACACGTGTGTAGTGAGCTAGCCAACCAGGGCCAGGTGAGAATCCTGGCCACAGGAACCTTCACTGTATCCACAGCACTGTGTATATACACTGCTCTCCCAGTCTTCACTATCCCAGGCCCCTGACGAACCAGCAATACCATTCCACAGTGCTCCTGAGTCTGATTACATATTCTCCTCTGACCTTTCTTGACAAAGCTGGCTATCTCAATAAACTGCCCAAAGCTCTGCTCAGTGTGAGGATTTCCTACTCGCTGCCTTTTAGGGATGCCTCAGTATTAACAAGTGAATAATTCTGGTTTATTCCAAAATACCAAGTCAGTCCATCATGGACTAGTCTCTGCCTTCTTGTTCATTCTCTATCCTGTGTGATCAGAGGTAAGTTGGGGCAGAGGTGACAGTGGAGCTGATAGTCACTGTGCCTGCTCGTACGAGTGTCAGATAACAACGGACTGCTGTTGTATGGACCTGACACCGAGCGTTGGTGGGCCAAATCGAGATCAACACTTGGAAATGTGAACTGCATGATCACTTAATATCCCAAAGTAAATGCTTCATTTCTGCAAAGAACTTATAGTAGAAACAGAACGAGTTGTCAAATACTATTTCTCTACTGTAGAAATAAAGGCCTTGTTCCAGTTCTCCAGTAAGCTTGCATTTTGATGATCTTTGGGGGTTTGATATAATCTTCTGATATATTGTGCCACCAAGATACCATTAATCTCTTGGAACTGTGAAAACAGTTTCCTTTGAAACACAGTCGAAGTAGCAGAGCTATATAAACCACTATTTTTTCATTAATTAATGTCAATTTCTGTTGCATTCAATAATGACATATATACACACACACACATTTTTTTTCACTTGCCTATTAATGATCTGACATATCTTTCAAATAAGGTAGATCTATCACCCTCTGCATATTGGGAATAAAATGAGATATATATCCTGGAAATATTATACCAAGCATTGTACTAATTCCGTATAGTAGCCAATATATATCTGATCACAAAAATCCTACTGAAGTGCCACTTGATATTCTTTATCAGATTCTTCAAGTAAATCTCAGAGATGCTGATTTTCTTGCCCAATTTCACACTGCTGGTAATTGGTAGACTTTGTACCACTAGTTCTCTTTTAGGCTAAGGCTTATAGATTTTTATATTTGCCACCACAACCTTAATGGATTGAAAAGAACAGGAACCACATTTTAAAGCAAATTTTCATAACTGGAAACATGTCTTCATATCTTGAATGAAGGTTTTTTTGGTGCTGTTCTTGTTAAATGTTTCCCTTGATCAAAGTATTATTTTAGTTACTTGAATTGCATAAATTATGCATATTTTTTGGACTTAAAATGACAGCACACTACTCTGGTAGAAATGTATATTTTTGTGGGGATTTTCTTTGTGCTTCTTTTCTAAAAATTGAGTAACTCCTTCCGAGGTAAGGATAAAAGTTTTTGATGAGATGAGAAATTTAATACATTTCATTAAATAAAAGCTGATGCCTTTTGGGTTCGTTATGGTTTGGATATGTGAACATGGATGAAAATGAGATTTGCATGGCTGTTCTATCAGATGATAATCATAAAATTATTATATGTGTTTAAATGTTGCTATTTTCGTTTTCCTAATATTTCTGCTGTCTTTCATTAATATTTTAGTTTTGAGTTGCTATCATGTGGAGTATTTTTGGCTTCTAACACATGATCCAGGAAGTCTGATTTAAGCTCCAACATGTAAAGAACTGTCATGACTCCCATGCCTATAAGAAAAGGCTACATGAACTGAAAATCAAAAAATTTTCTTTAACACTTTAGAGAACTAAGGTCACAGGGCAAACAGCCATTCCCAACTCCAGAAAGAGATGCAGCCAGAGAGTTATGTCAACTGAGCTTAGTTTATCTGAAGCAAAACCTGCTACAGCTATAAACTGGTAAGAACACTTAGATGTTGATTTTGATGAATTGCTGGAAGCTGCATGCAGACTACTGTGAGAGTAAGGAACACCTGACCACCGTCTTTATGGTCCTTATATCTTCGAGGACTTTAAAAAGATTCAGGAACCCCACTGGGCTCTCACGGTAAAGCTCTGAAATATCCTCTTCTGACTCTGATGGAAGAAGGGAATAGTAAGCACTGTAAGTATGCCCATATATTACTCCATAACAAAGGCTGCTCTGCAGGAAGAGGTTTGCCAGAGCCTTATCTGAGGTGGGAGACAGCATTCCTCCCACACCCCTTAGACTTAGTACTGTTTCACCAAAGCTGGGGCGAGAAATACATAGAAAACAGGAGTCAATGCCTAAAGAAAATAGTTTGGAAACACTGTAGTCAAGGAAGGGAATAAGAGAAGGAGAAAAAAATATATATATTAATGGAAGAGTGATTGTCAAGGTCATAATGCCAAAGCATAAGCAATAAGAGATTGAGATTTTATTGGGAGATCATAGAGCACACCTAAACCTTACTATCACATGAACAGGGCTCCTTTATAATAAATGGGGATTAAGATGAAAGTGCTATGAGACACAGACACTTTTTAAGAAGAAATACATAGAGAAGCTCAGTGTCAAGAAGAAATAGAGAAACAAAAGGACGTTAAAGGAATTTGAAACCTCTGGTACCCTAGTTTCCAATATTAAGCACAGTTCAATTCCTAGCCAGATTAACAAAAATTTCTAACTAAATGCCTATTTATCCCAGTTCTTATAACTTGATCTAATATGTTTGGATTTAAACAACAACAACAAAAATTAAAAGGAATGATAAAGGATAAAAAAAATAGTCTGAAGAAACGAAAAAAATCAGGACCAGATTCAGCTGTTGCAACAATGTTGGAATTATCAGACAGAGAATTTAAAGTAACTAAGATAAGTATGTGAAGGGCTCTAGTGAAAACGGGAGAACATAAAAGAAGAGATGTGGAGTTAAGGCAGGTGAAAACTCTAAGAATGAAGCAAAATGAAATCCTAGAAATAAAAGCATAGTAAGAGAAAGGCTGTTGGGCTCATTAGTAGACTAAACACAACTGAAAAAAAAGCATTAAGTGAGCTTGAAGATAGAGCAATAAAAACTCCCCAAGCTGAAATGTAGTGAAAAATATAAGAGTGGGAAAAATTTTAAAAATAGAAAAGAAAGTCCAAGAGCTGTGAGGCTATTGCAAAAGGTAAAATAAGTGCAGGATGGGGGATATTTTAGGCTGGCGAGATTGTTCCGTGGGATAAGTACTGGTACATGCATGACACTGTACATTTTCAGAACCGTCACAGCCAGGAAGGGCCTGAGCAGAGATGACAACTAAACGCGGAACCAAATCCTGATTGGGATCTTGGGACAGAAAAGGGACATTAGGTAAAAAACTAAAGAAACCTAGTCAACTGTGGACTTTAGCCAAAGGTAACGTATTAATATTAGCTCATTAATTGTGACAAGTGTACCATTCTAATATAAGATGTTAATAAAAGGCAAAACTGGTCTCCGGGTATATGAGAATTCTTACTACTATTTTAAAAACTTTTCTATGACTCTAAAACAATTCTAAAATGGAAAGCTTACTAAAGTGTATTTTACAGGCATATGGAAAAATATGCAATGATCTCAGGACAGTAGATACACTTTTTTTGCTTAGGATATTTTAAGGAAAAAAATGACAAGTATTAATGATGGACTAGGAAGAACAAACACTGAAGGCTGAAAGGCACAGATGATAGAATTACTTCACTTGAAATAAGAGAGAATGTTGATACATGAATGAATACCTGATAATTTCATTGGCAGGAGTCAGTACAGCAAGGGGAAATGCACTAATTGACCTATTCTTTATATCATTTGTTCTAGTTGTTCTTGCAAATAAATCAGTAGGTACACTGTGAGTTCTCACAGTTTCCTCTTCCAGCACATTTCTGTTTGTAAGCAGAAGAATTTAATAATTATGACAATCACATGAAACTTTCATCTCTAGATCATAAAACTTTGAATATATCCCTACCTGATGCTCTCCAAAAGCTATTCAGAAAAATAAGAACTTGATGTATATGAATATTGTGGTTCATAAATTGAATCTGAATATTCTCAACAAAATATTTATTCAAAAGACTTCAAAGTACTCCAAAAATGTCTGAAACCTGTGCATACATATCTATACAAATATTTTTTACTAAATACTTGTGAATTAAAATAAAATAAGCTGTCTTTGTAACCCAGAATGTTAACAAATATTTTTAAACTATGTAAAAGATTTTCACCAATAAGATAAAAAAGAGAAAAATGCACATTCGTGCATTGATCCCATTAATATTAGTTGCCAAAAGCTTTTAGGAAATTAATTTTGCAGATCATAGCCAAGATCATAACCAAAAAAAATACATTTTTTCAGTCAGGAACTAGCCAATAAAACAATAAAATAGATTTAATATAAGGAATTTGTTACAGAGTCAAGAAGGCTGAAAAGTGAAACAAAAAACACTATGGACATCACAGAACATAGTGCAGGCAGCATTATCACTCTCAGGATGGGAAAACAAAACCGAAGAGGTTGTTTCTACAGTCCAGGAGATTGAATAAGGGATTCTTTGCAGTGATGTTATCTGAGAAATGGGTCACCTAACTACTCCAGCACCTCAGGACTCAGGGGGGAGCTGTGAGGGGCTCTGGATCACGCCTAGGGAGGGGTATTCCTAGAGTCTCAGGGTCGCTCTTTCAAGGACTGCCAGAAAAATCCACGTCCACCAGCTGGTGCCGGGCTGAGCTTCCAGTGCTCAGTAATGCTGGCAAGAATATATAAAAGGAAAGATTTGTTCACATTTCCTCCTGACTTCCAATTTCCCTCTAGTGACTTCTAATAGAAAAAAATTCATTAAGACTCAAATTGACAAAGAGGTATGGGGCAGTGTAGTTTGCTGAGTTCCAACTTTTACAGCACAGAATATAAAAGATGGATTTGGAGTTGACAGACAGTAATTGTAAATAAAATAGTACCTAAAAATCTATTTTAGCTATTTATAAAAAAAGATGCAGAATTCACTTTTATTTATTATTAAAACTTTTAGGGAAACAACACAAATGTCCATAGTCCATAACATTCATACATAAACATAACATAAAAACATAAATAATCAGTCTCCATTCATTCAAGGTTTCTGGATTTTTTTAGTTTTCTCTGATATTTCTTATGTGTCATGATTATTCCTTCCATAGATCTTCCAGAGTTTATCTTTTTGAAAGGAGCCAGAAATTTGTGCTCTCTTGTAAATAACATAAGAAAATATATTACTTAGATTATAGAACAGATAACATGTGGGGAAGTCAAATATGACTAGATGACAGAACATCCAGGAGACAGGCTGAGAGCACAGTCTGACTTAGCAGTCAAGAGTTATTGATTTTTATTTTTAGCACTTGATTATGAGACAGACATGTATAAAAAATGTAAATTAATTTAGGATATTCATGGGACAGTAAATGAGACAAGGGATTTTGGTTTGTGAAGAAACTAATCAGAAGTAAAAATAATGTCATAAGAATAGAGAAACATGAGCAGAAGGGAGAGAAAATGAGTTCGGAACACAACGTCTTGGTGCTCTTTCATCAAGGAGGAGAAAATGAAGCCAAAACAGGGTATTCATGAGACATAAAAATGTGAGGATGTTTAAAAACTGCTATGTTGTTGCAGTTGTAACCCAGCTGAAGAACTAATAATATACTATATTACATTTCAAGTTAGTAATATCCTTAATTGCACCAACATTTTGGAAATTTCTTCACATGGAAGCAATAATGTAACAACAAACTATTATGATCAAACTGAAGAAAAAATACTATCAAACAGCTGGTCATGTAGGCATACTTATCTAAAACTGTAACCCATTTCAGCACATAACAAAGGTGTCAAGGAAATGCTATTGAATGTAATATAGAGTGATATATCAAGACTTTAAAATGCGCTCAATTTGAAAGTGTGGGTAACTACATTCACTATAAATTGCTCGTAGATTTTACTAATCAGCAAGTATTTTGACAGGTATGTTACTAAGTGTTTTGGGACGCCCTTGCTTTATGCTGCAGAAATTCTGTTTAGCATGATGAATTTAAATAGTATCCTTAACTTGCATATTTTTTTTATCCCCTTTAAAGTGCATCTCATATATTAAAAACAGCAGGTTGATTGTAAAATCTAATTAGTTTTCAAGCTTCCTGTCAGTTTTGTTTTTCTAGTAGTAGTGAGAAAACATGCCATGTATAGGTAATATGCCTCTCTTCAAGTTTTGTAAAGAACATTACAAAACCTCTAGTATTTAAGCTGGAATATTTTAAAAGTACAGTGTCTCAAATCATTAGGGAAACATTTAGTGCAGTAGAGCAGTAATTCACTGAATTTCAGGCACTGGTGGATTAATGCAGTTAGTACAATGTAATTTACACTCAGGGAGTAGTTTATACACCTGGAAGGATCTAAGCCATTGCCTACTTAATTGACGTGATTTTTTAAAGAGAGATGGAGCACCCTAATATTTACATGGAAAGAAAATTGGGATTAAATTATCTCTTCAAGGTCAGAGGAAAAACTAATTATTGAAGTAAGACTTGAAATTTTAATCATTCTCAATGTTTTACTTATAAGAAAATTATTGTGATATGAACCTATATGAGTATAATTCTGGAGTTTGTTTAGGTTATATAGTCAAAAGACATAGGTTAATATAATATACAACCCTAAAGTTATACAGTGAATTTACCACTTACATAAGGGTCAAATAATTATAAAGTCAGCAAATTATGAAAAAATCCCAGGCAGATTATCCTTGAGCCATCTCTCTGGAAAGTGCCACTAAAGAGAAGTATATACTGTCAGGAATCCAACACAATCAGCTTTGATATTAGCAAATATTATTCCTCCTTTGAATTATAGGTGAAAATTTAGGCTTAATTTTAGGAACTGTAAAAAATGTGCAACAGTAAACACTAGAGTCATGCTCAGTGTGGTATGTTCCAACTTTGAAGGTCAAGAGAAACTACAATCAACTGAGGGTAAAGATGGATGATTACAAGAAAACCATTTGAACTAAATTCCAACATGAGCAAGACATACTCCTTTTCTGGATCCCTGACAAAGGAGAGAAAGGACAAAACCCTCTGCTCCTGGGGGAGAGGAAGGAAAGACCCTGTCCCACCGCAGGTATTTCACAAATAACAAGTTGGTCAGGTACTTAGCACTGCAGCAGGGGCAGAAAGCTATTCTAAGTCAAAGGTTCACCAGGCAGATCAGAAGCAAAAGCCACCAGACCCAGTGAGAGACGCAGGGATGCCAGGTGACCCAAGAATCCCATATGGATGTAAATCAGAATTCTGGTCCCACTAGGCATGGGGGCAGGACAAACAGTCCCACAAAATACCTCCATAGACAGGAGGTAAATATACTACCCAGGGTTCTGGAGGATGCACGGGAACACCGACAAAGTCCAACTCCAACACTGGGCGCACAGGGCTTTCCTGACTGAGTTGAGGAGAACTCATAAAATTGGAGATACAAGAAGGAAAAATGTGTTACTGGGGAAGGACAGGGAAAAACCCTCTGGCACTTCAGACCCTCCATAAATTACAAGGGAGCAGCTGAGATTACCTGGGTGTTCGATAATATCAGAAAGACTTTTTTCCTTCTTTTTTTGTAACATCACCCAGATCAAGATATCAAACATTTTTATCAATTTTTCCCCCTCACCTATTTCACCTATCTCCCGTCACCTTCCCTTATGGCAACCACCAGACTGTTCTCTGTGTTTACATGTCTATTTCAGTTTTATCTGTTTTGTTGTTTAGATTACACATATAAGTGAAATCATATGGTATTTGTTTTCCTCTGTCTGTCTTTCATTGAGCATAATGCCCTCTAGTTCCAGCCATGTTGTTGCAAATGGCAGGATTTCATTTATTTTTATGGTGGATTAATATTCCATTGTACATATGTACCACATCATTTTTATTCATTCATCTACTGATGGACATTTATGTTATTTCTATACTTGGCTATTGTAAATAACGCTATGATAAAATAAATGCTATTATTTATTGTAAAAAAATGCTATGATAGGAGTGCATATATCTTTTGGATTAGTGATTCTGCTTTCTTAAGTGTAAATTCCCAGTAGTGGAATTGCTGGGTCCTATGGTATTTCTATTTTGAGTTTTTTGCAAAACCTCCTTTCTGCCTTGTGTGCTACTTTTTGAGAAACCTCCATAGTGACGGCACCAACTTGCAATCCCACCAAGCATTGTTTGAGGGTTCCCTTTACTCCACATCCTAAGCAACATTTATTTCTTGTTTTGTTTTTTGTTTGTTTTTATATTAGCCGTTCTGATTGTTGTGAGGTGATACCTTGTGGTTTTGATCGGCATTTCCTTGATGATTAGTGATGTGGAGTATCTCTTCACATGCCTGTTGGCCACCTGTTTGTCTTCTTTGGAAAATATCTCTTCGGCTCCCCTGCCCCTTTTTAAATTGGATTGTTTGTATTTTTGGTGTTGAGTTTTACGGGTTCTTTACATATTTTAGATATTAGCCCCTTACCAGACATATCATTTGCAAATATACTGTCCCATATAGTAGGTTCTTTTCATTTTGCTGATGGATTCCTTTGCTGTGCAGAAGCTTTTCAGTTTGATGTAAACCCACTTGTTTATTTTTGTTTTTGTTTCCCTTACCTGAGGACATATATCCAGAAAAAAATTACTAATGCTGATATTCAAGAGTTTTCCCTTTATGTTTTCTTCTAATAGTTTTATGGTTTCAGGTCTTCTATTTAGGTGCTTAATCCATTTTGAGTTTACTTTTGTGTGTGGTGTATCATGGTAATCCAGTTTCACTCTTCTGCATGTAGCTGTCCATTTTTCCCAACACCATTTATTGAAGAGAGTATCTTTTCTCCATTTTTTATTCTTGCCTCCTTTGTCATATATTATTTGACCATACAGATGTGGGTTTTTTTTCAGAAAGACATTATATATAGTTTAGCATTTGTTCTTAACCTTTTGTTATACTTTCAAATGTTTTGCTGGAATTTCCCATCTGTCCATACCCATTTCCATCTTTTTCACTAGATTCTTTAACATCTTTATCATAACTATATGAGTTAAATGATATTTATAAAGGATATCATAGACAAAGAATTCTTTCAAAAGGATTATCAATAGCTTTATAGGTTTTTCAAAATCCTCAGAGTGAAAAAAAGAATAAATCAACTGATATTGATAGGCTAATAATAATTATACAAACTTGAAAACAAAGATATAAAAGAATGTACAGAGGAGAACAAAAAGTCCAGGAAACTGAGGGACAATATTACATATATTTGTAGTGCCAAGCAAGGAGTGGGAAGGAAGTGCAGGAGAATAATTCTAAGAAATGATGGCATATAGTTTCCAAATTAAAACAACAGCAATGCACAGATAAGAGTATCAAAGAATCCCCAGCAAAAATATTTTTAAAAAATCACATCATAGTCAAGCTGCTGAAAACCAGTTGAAAGGGAAACAGTCTTAAAAGCGATCAAAAAAAAGAAAAAAAAACATGTATAGAGAAACAGAACTTTTCATAGGAAATTTTGGAAACCAGAGGACAATTGAAAGGCTTCTTTAACATACTAAAATTGTGAACCCGAAATTATATATTTATCTAAACTATCTTTCAAAAATTATAGAAAAGTAGGAGTTTTTTCAGAAAACAAAATTTTAGTGAATCCATTGCTAGCCGAGCTGCAATGGAAACAAATTTAAACAAAGTTTTTTAGACAGGAAAATTGTAATAGATGGAACTGGGATCTATGTAAAGAAATGAAGAGAAGAATTTAAAAAGGGGAAAAAGTAGATATAAAAGAACCATTTTATTTCTGATATCTTTAGAAGATAATACAATGACTAAAATGGAATAGTAGAAATGCTGTGCGATTAACACAAAAATTTTAGCAATGTAATGTGGGATTAGGGCACATGGGAGGATGTGAGGGATAGAAAGATAGCACAATGTTTTCTTCTATAATTAAGGGTGTGATATTTTTAGATAGATTCTAATAGGTTACGGGATATATTTAAACCTAGAACAAACTGGAAAAATAAATGATTTTAAATAATAATCTATTAGTGGAAGTAAAATGTAACAAAACAAAAATATGCAGAAGAGGAATGGCAAAGAACAAGTTGGTGTATTTAATCTCAATCATACTGGTAACTAAATTACATGTTCACAGACTCACTGTCACTGTTAAGAAGTAGAGCTGATCAACTTGGGAAAAAAAAGGACCCAGTTTCTTAAAACAAAACTTTTTAAGTATTGTTATAGATAAACTAAAAGAAAAATTATGGAAAAATATATTCCAACGTAATTTACTAACAACACAGTTAGTAAACACTAACCAAAAGAAATTGTAGTATCAATATTTATATCAGACATATTAGACCTCATGAAAAAGAATATTATCAGGACTAATGAGGAATATGATATATTAATCAAATGGTTTATTCAGCAAGTGTGCATAACAATTCCAACCTTGCTTTAAGCTGATACACAGCAGTATTATATGCATATTCCATTCCTTACCTATTTCAGTCCCTTCTTTCTAGTCTGCCATTTCTAATCCATGATATTTCCTGCTGTTTTACACACACACACACGGAATGGCAATTTAAACAAAATTACTTTTATTTAAAAAAGTGTTTCTCAATCTTTCAACTTTTTTCATGTCTATATCTACTTCAGGATTCCATATTATTGATTAATGGCACATCGTGGTTGAGAATTTTAATAAAAGGCAGAAAGCTGGAGGACATTTGTGGTCATAATAATTTTCCCTAGGAGCCATGTCCTCCACTTCTAACACATAATTACATACCAAATCATTAAGAATTGACTTGTTAAATGGAGAACAGATCCTTCCACATCAGAGGAACTCTTAGTCCCAAGTCCCTTGAGCGCAGTAGCTATCCAGTAAAAAGCCATTTAATAACAGCCATTAAAAAAATGAATGCTCTGAAGGTGAGCGCTACCAAGACCCACTCTTAGAAGTATGTATGCCAACAGATACGATGCCTTAAATATTATCTCAGAAATTTTGAGGGTTATGATTGAAATTCAATTTCAAAGTAATAATAAAGTAAATGAAATAGTAATCTGGGTACTATAAACATTACATTTTCATTTCTAATTCAATATTAGACAAAATAACAAAATACGCTCGCTCATTAGAATTTCCAACACATTTTTACATGTATATTTCATAAAAGTTAAGACAAATTCTATATATTTATTACATATTATTAGTCTTGATTTTATATTCAAGGAAACTGAAGTTTAACATCTACATACTTCCTAACATAAGCACCACACTCTTGTATGACCATATTGCTGTTACAGACACAGGCCAGTTCCTCATTTTCGTATCTACAATTTGAAAAAAGATAGGACAACTCTTAAAATATGGGCACATTAAAGTGTTATTCTTTCTTATGCTTTGAAAAGAACATGTCTTTATTTAGATAAAGGTAGCTGTGTGAAATATGCCGATCATTTGTCTTACATCCATACATTGGTTTGAGTTGTGCTTACAAAGAATTATAAAACCTTTAAACAATTGTTTGATAAGTAGTAAATAATATAAAATAGAACATTAAAAATGGGTCAAATGTTTTTCCAATCATGATGTGTTTTTATAATTACAATATTTAATATTAAATCGATTACCCTCTCCAAATAACCCTCTGTCACTGCTTTGGGAAACTACCCTTTTACACACATTTCTGTTAATGATTGCCTCCCATTAGTGCACCCATTTAACAGTAACAATCTTTGCTTTTCTTCCATTGAATTAACCTTCATCTAGATTGTTTATACTTACTCTATTTCAGGGTTTCTAATCAGGCATTCCAGTCTATGACCACTCTTTTAATGATCTTATTCTCCCCACCTCTCAGCACTTAGTGAACTCAGGCTTTACCTAAAATGATTCTGCTTCAATTACTCTTCCTTTTCAGAAACCAAAACCGCCTCTTCTATTCTGTTGCACTCTGAAAAGAACTGACTCTCCTAGTTCATTGTAAAACCACTTAGAATGTCATTATTCACATTCCCCTTATATACATCAACTACTTCCCAATTCCCGAATTATTGCCTTACAGTTTATGCTTTACTACATTTTGAATTTAATTTTCTCAGGGTGCTCATTTATTTCATAATTAATTTTGCATTGCGCATGTCTCAAAGCATTGGATGAAAAAAAACAGCCCAGACAAATGAAATCTCATTCATGAATATGGGTTTAAATATTGCAGTTATATGAAACATGGACAATCTTTTATTTTAAAAAAGTTAATTTTGAGTAGTTCTTCCGTATGAAAGGCTTTATGTTTTAAATAGTATGGACTGTGTCTTAAGTTTTTCTACTGTTTATAAAGAGAGTAAAAGATGATGATAGTGAAGATTCAATGACCATTGTTTGAGAGGAAACAGGCTCTCATAATAAGACAAGAGTAAAGAATGTTCAAGTGTGTGTAATTGAATTAAGAAGTTGATATATGAATTTCAACAAATACAAAGATACTTGGAGATGGTCTGAGTTCGTTGAACTTTACTTGAAGAAAACTGTGTCAACAGAGGAACTGAAAGAAGGTACAAGTTATTTCTATAAGTGTACAAATACATAGACGACATATCAAGTGTGTTAAAAAGTTAAGTCTTCCAAGAGAATGCAAGAGGAATAAAATAAACTCTTAGTTATAGCTTTAGTTAGTACCCCAAATATGGTTTTGTACCATCAGGGGTAAAAAAGACAATTCATTGTAGAAGTAGAAAAAAATGAATTTCTATTTTTTTCTACATAGAAATGAAAAAGAAAATAAGTCGAGCTTATTAATTATTAGCTAACTATGATATTTAGTACATGTACATATTTGTACCTATATGCAAGTGTATTGATATTAATATTCATAGCCACTTACCTATCATCTGTATTTCTCTAAGAATAAATTCAGTTCTTTAATGAATAGTGGTCATTCTTATTTAATTGTTCATAGATTTAAGATATTTCTGTAACATTTCAGTTTATCTGTAACTGGCCACAAGGATACATAGATAATATTATTGTTCTTATATTGTTTTTACATAAATTTAGAATAATTATTTCAAGAAATAATTACTAAGGACACTAAGAATAAAAATATAAGCAATAAGCAAATGAAGAGCTGAGCTTCTATACTTACATATATTCTCTTTTCAGCTAGTGGCAAGGGGAAAATAAAGATTATATATTCTAAAACAAAGCAATACACATTTTTTATATTAAGGTATTATAGACATACACTCTTATGAAGGTTTCACATGAAAAAACAATGTGGTTACTACATTTACTCATATTATGAAGTCCCCACCCACACTCCATTGCAATCACTGTCCATCAGTGTAGTAAGATGCCACAGATTCACTATTTGCCTTCTCTATGCTGCACTGTTTTCCCCTTGATCCCACACACCATGTGTACTAAACATAATACCCCTCAGTCCCTTTCTCCCAACTTCCCCACACCCCTCCCCTTTGGTAACCACTAGTAACTTTTTGGAGTCTCTGAGTCTCCTGCTATTTTGTTCCTTCAGTTTTGCTTCGTTGTAATACTCCACAAATGAGGAAATCAATTTGCACTTCTCTTTCTCTGCCTGGTTTATTTCACTGAGCATAATATCCTCCAGCTCTGTCCATGTTGTTGCAAATGGTAGGATTTCTTTCTTCTTATGGCTGAATAATATCCCATTGTGTATATGTAACACCTCTTCTTTATCCATTCACCTACTGATAGACACTTAGGTTGCTTCCATGTCTTGGCTATTGTAAAAAGTGCTGCAATGAACATAGGGGTGCATATGTCTTTTTGAATCTGAGAAGTTGTATTCTTTAGGTAAATTCCAAGGAGTGGGATTCCCAGGTCAAATGGTATTTCTATTTTAAGTTTTTGGAGGAACCTCCATATTGTTTTCTACAATGGTTGAACTAGTTTACATTCCCACCAGCAGTGTAGGAGGGTTCCCCTGTCCACATCCTCACCAGCATTTGTTGTTTAGTGTTTTCAATGCTGCCCATCCTTACTAGTATGAGGATGAGGTGATATCTCATTGTGGTTTTAATTTGCATTTCCCTGATGATTAGTGAGGTGGAGCATCTTTTCATGTCTCTGTTGTCCATCAGGATTTCTTCTTTGGATAACTGTCTTTTCATGTCCTCTGCCGATTTTTTAACAGTGTTATTTGCTTTTTGGGTGTTGAGGCATGTAAGTTCTTTATATATTTTGGATGTTAACCCCTTGTCGGACATGTCATTTACAAATATATTCTCCCATACTGTAGGATGCCTTTTTGTTCTTTTGATGGTGTCCTTTGCCATACAAAAACTTCTTAGTTTGATATAGACTCATGAATTTATTTTTGCTTTTGTTTCCCTTGCTCAAGGAGATGCATTCAGGAAGTTGCTCATGCTTATATTCAGGAGATTGTTGCCTGTGTTTTCTTCTAAGAGTTTTATGGTTTCATGACTTACATTCAGGCCCATGATCCATTTCCAGTTTACTTTTGTGTATGGGGTTAAACAGTAATCGAGTTCCATTCTCTTGCATGCAGCTGTCCAGTTTTGCAACACCAGCTGTTGAAGAGGCTGTCATTTCCCCATTGTATGTCCATGGCTCTTTTATCATATATTGATTGCCCATATATGGTTGGGTTTATATCAGGGCTCTCTAGTCTGTTCCATTGGCCTATGGGTCTGTTCTTGTGGCAGTACCAAATTGTCTTGATTACTGTGGTTTTGTAGTAGAGCTTGAAGTTGGGGAGCATAATCCCCACAGTTTTATTCTACCTTCTCAGGATTGCTTTGGCTATTTGAGGTCTTTGGTGGTTCCATATGAATTTTAGAACAATTTTCTCTAGTTCATTGCAGAATGCTGTTGGTATTTTGATAGGAATTGCATTGAATCTGTAGATTGCTTTAGGCAGGATGGCTATTTTGACAATATTAATTCTTCCTATCAATGAGCCCGGGATGTGTTTCCATTTATTGGTATCTTCAATTTCTCTCATGAGTGTCTTGTAGTTTTCAGAGTATAAGTCTTTCACTTCCTTGGTTAGGTTTATTCCTGGGTAATTTACTCTTTTTGATGCAAGTGAGAATGGAATTATTTTCCTGATTTCTCTCTCTGCTAGTTCATTATTATTGTATAGGAATGCCACATGTTTATTCATATTAATTTTGTATCCTGCACCTTTGCTGAATTCAGATATTGGTTTTAATAGTTTTGAAGTGGATTCTTTAGGATTTTTTTAGGTATACTATCATGTAATCTGCAAACAGGGACAGTTTAACTTCTTCCTTGCCAATCTGGATGCATTTTATTTCTTTGTGTTGTCTGATTGCCATGGCTAGTACCTCCAGTACTTTGTTGAATAGAAGTGGGGAGAGTGGGCATCCTTGTCTTGTCACCGATCTTAAAGGAAAAGCTTTCAGCTTCTCACTGTTAAGTGTAATATTGGCTATGGGTTTTTCATGTGTGGCCTTTATTATGTTGAGGTACTTGCCCTCTATAACCATTTTTTTGAGAGTTTTGATCATGAATGGATGTCAAATTTTGTCAAATGCTTTTTCGTCATCTATGGAGATGATCATGTTGTTTTTGTCCTTTTTGTTGATGTGGTGGATGATGTTGATGGATTTTCAAATGTTGTGCCATCCTTGCATCCCTGGAATAAATCCTACTTGATCATGATGGATGATCTTTTTGATGTATTTTTGAATTGGGTTTGCTAATATTTTGTTGAGTATTTTTGCATCTATGTTCATCAGGGATATTGGTATGTAGTTTTCTTTTTTTGTGGTGTCTTTGCCTGGTTTTGGTATGAAAGTGATGCTGGCCTCATAGAATGAGTTTGGAAGTACTCCCTCTTCTTCTACTCTTTGGAAAACTTTAAGGAGGATGGGTTAGGTCTTCACTAAATGTTTGATAAAATTCAGTGGTGAAGCCATCAGGTACAGGCATTTGTTCTTATGTAGGTTTTTGATTACCAGTTCAATTTCGTTGCTGGTAATTGGTCTGTTCAGATTTTCTGTTTCTTTCTGGGTCAGCCTTTGGAAGATTGTTTTTTCTAGGAAGTTGTCCATTTCTTCTAGGTTATCCAGTTTATTAGCATATAATTTTTCATAGTAGTCTCTAATAATTCTTAGTACTTCTGTGGCACCTGTAGTAATTTTTCCTTTCTCATTTCTGGTTCTGTTCATGTGAGTAGACTCCCTTTTTTTCTTGATAAGTCTGGCTAGGGGTTTATCTATTTTGTTTATTTTCTCGAAGAACCAGCTCTTGCTTTCATTGATTCTTTCTATAGTTTTATTCTTCTTGATTTTATTTATTTATGCTCTAATCTTTATTATGTCCCTCCTACTGACTTTGGGCATCATTTGTTCTTCTTTTTCTAGTTTCATTAATTGTGAGTTTAGACTGCTCATATGGGATTGTTCTTTCCTGAGGTAGGCCTGTATTGCAATATACTTTCCTCTTAGCACAGCCTTCGCTGCATCCCACAGATTTTGCAGTGTTGAATTATTGTTACCATTTGTGTCCATATATTGCTTGATCTCCATTTATATTTCATCACTAATCCATTGGTTATTTAGGAGCATGTTTTGAAGCCTCCATGTGCTTGTGGGATTTTTTCATTTTCTTTGCGCAATTTATTTCTAGTTTCCTACCTTTCTGGTCTGAGAAAGTGGTTGATACAATTTCAATCTTTTTAAATTTACCTTGGCTCTTTTTGTGGCCTAGTATATGATCTATTCTTGAAAATGTTCATTGTGCCCTTGAGAATAATGTGTATTCTACTGCTTTTGGGTGTAGAGTCTGTAGATGTCTGTTAGGTCCATCTGTTTTATTGCGTTGTTCAGTGCCTCTGTCTCCTTACTTATTTTCTATCTGGTTGATCTGTCTTTCAGGGTGAGTGGAGTGTTGATGTCTCCTAGAATGACTGCCTTGCATTCTATTTCTTCTTTTAATCCTCTTAGTATTTGTTTCACATATGCAGGTGTTCCTGTGTTGGATGTATAGATATTTATTATGGTTATATCTTGCTGTTGGATGGACCCTTTTATAATTATGTAATATCCTTTTTTGTCTCTTGTGACTTTCTTTGTTTTGAAGTCTATTTTTGTCTGATACAAGTACTGCAACTCTTGCTTTTTTCTCCCCATTGGTTGCATGAAATATCTTTTTGCATCCCTTTACTTTTAGTCTGTGTATGTCTTTGGGATTAAAGTGAATCTCTTGTAGGCAGCATATAGATGGGTCTTCTTTTTTTAATCATTCAGTGACTCTATGTCTTTTGATTGATGCACTCAGACCATTTACATTTAGGGTGATTATCGATAGGTACATACTTATTGCCATTGCAGGCTTAATATCTGTGGTTACCAAAGGTTCAAGGTTAACTTCTCTACTATCTAACAGTCTAACTTAACTCATTTAATATACTATTACAAATACAGACTAAAGGTTCTTTTTTTTTTCTTCCTCGTTTTTCTTCCTCCTGCATTCTTTATATATTAGGTATCATATTCTGTACTCTTTGTCTATCCCTTGATTGACTTTGGGGATAGTTAATTTAATTTTGCATTTACTTAGAAATTAACTGTTCAACTTTCTTTACTGTGGTTTTATTACATCCGGTGACAGCTAGTAAACCTTAGGAATACTTCCATCTATAGCAGTCCCTCCAAAATACACTGTAGAGATGGTTTGTGGGAGGTAAATTATCTCAGCTTTTGCTTATCTGGAAACTGTTTCTTGCCAGATAAAGTATTCATGGTTCAAGGCCCTTCTGCTTCATTGCATTAACTACATCATGCCACTCTCTTCTGGTCAGTAAAGTTTCTGTTGAGCAGTCTAATGATAGTCTGATGGACTTCTCTTTGTATGTGATCGTATTTCTCTCTCCGGCTGCTTTTAATAGTCTGTCCTTATCCTTGATCTCTGCCATTTTAATTACTATATGTCTTGGTGTTGTCTTCCTTGGGTCTCTTGTGTTGGGAGATCTGTGCACCTATATGGCCCAGATTGGGGAAGTTTTCAGCAATTACCTTCTCAAAGACAATTTCTATCCCTTTTTTCTCTCTTCTTCTTCTGGTACCCCTATAATGCAAAAATTGTTCCGTTTGGATTGGTCATACAGTTCTCTCAATAGTCTTTCATTCTTAGAGATTCTTTTTTCTCTCTGTGCTTCAGCTTCTTTGTATTCCTTTTCTCTAGTTTCTATTTCATTTATCATCTCCTCCACTGTATCCCATCTGCTTTTAATACCCTCCATTGTGCTCTTCAACAATTGGATTTCTGACCGGAATTCATTCCTGAGTTCTTGAATATCTTTCCGTACCTCCATGAGCATGTTCATGATTTTTATTTTGAACTCCCTTTCAGGAAGAATCATGGGGTTGATGTCATTCAAATCTTTCTCAGGAGTTGTATTAATAGTTTTACTCTGAACCAGGTTCCCTTGGCGTTTTATATTTGCATATGGCTCCCTCTAGTGCCCAGAAGCACTACTCCCTAGAGCTGCTCAGCCCCTAAAGTAATTTTGGGGGTCGCAGGGGAAGGGTACTGGTGCCTGGGAGAGGAAAGACCTGTTTCCTGCTTCCCGGCTGCTATGCCTGTCTCCACTGCCTGAACCAGTGGGCCGAGCACACAGATAAAAGCCTCTATGCTTTTCATTTTTAGGTGCTATAAAACAGAGCTTCCCTCTGGCTGGGTTAACACCAGGGTAGGGTTTGCCGGTTTGCGAGCCAGGTGGGGTTGGCCAGGAGAAAGGCACAGTAGGCTTCATATCACAGAAGGATTCCTTGGAGCTGTGTAGCCAGCCAGGGAGCTGGAGCACCTAAAGATCATCTAAGGAGGAAGATTTCTTTTTCCTCCTGAAATATGAGAGTCTATATGGCAAAGCTCCCAACCTGCTGGGCAGAATGCACCGGGAAAATTTTGTCTACCTGTCCTCTCTCCTTGTGCTCCAAGAGTAGATCTCCACAGTTAGGCATTCAGCAATCCCTTGCCTCCACTCCCTCCCTGCTCTGTTTCTCTTCCTCCCGTGGGTGAGTTGGGGTCAGGGAAGGGCTTGGATCATGCTGGACCAGAGCTTTGGTACGTTACCCTGTTCTGTGAGATCTGCTCTTTTCTCCAGGTTTATGAAGTCTGGTGCAGTCCTCTTTCCTTTTGCTCTTTTAGGATTAGTTGTATTAATTATATTTTCATATTATATGTGGTTTTAGGAGGAAGCCTGTGTCTCACCTCTCATGCTGCCATATTTAATCCAATCCCAAAGCAATACACATTTTATATTTGAAGAAACACTATTAAAAAACTTGCATTCTTTTTAATAGTGACAAATTATTGTCCAAGTATTAACTGAATATGAAAATGCCACTATTTTTTCTTATTTTGTTTGTATTTTAAGAGATAGGTCATTTTAGCATAGTAGTACAGGCATATAATTTCCAGTACATGTGTTTCATATGTAGGTCTAGTGCTTAACATGTTTTACTGATAATTGGGTGATACATAAAACTGTAATAATTTTTTTAATGATATTCTTATTATTCACAAATCAATATTTTTTGAGAAATACAAAGACAATCAATGTGAATATTTAGTCTTGTTCTTCTGCATTTCTGGAAAAGACAGGTTGAAACCCATAACTAACAGAGCTGTAAATATCATAGATCTGATTAGCAAAAGATATATAAATATATAATGGAGATTTTATGGCACAGTCAAGAATTTTTAAATAATCTAATTAAAATTGAATGCCTGTTGATCCAAATTTATAGCGTCTCATTTAGAATTCATATTGAACTAAAGGACGGACAATCCATCAATAGCATTTCTGTCTATCATTAGAGATACAACTTGAATCCTCCAAATTACAGAGCAGTGTTTCTCACATTTGGAGCAAACTGCTGTAATTTATAATTGAGGATAGAGCTATGAAGTCAAAGGAAATATTTATTTAAAAAAGGAAATGTTTGTATTGAAAGATAAATCACTTCTGGTATTTTTAGCAAGCTCATATATTTGTTATCAAAAACTGAAGAATAGCATGCCAATTCTTATCCAATAACCACTGAGTTTTCTTCCATCTTTGGTGGGACCCAATGCACCCAGGTAAATAATGATTTATTCAGGTTTCCTATAGCTAAGGATGGCTATTCTAACCAATGAGATATAAGTGTAATACTTATGAGTAATTTTGGGAAAACATTTGAAAGATTACTTGATGTTGAGACATCAACAATTGCTCCAGTTAGTAGAAAGACAGAAAGAAACTGGTTTATTAGAAGTATTTTTGACAGCAGTCAATTCTGGTCTCCACATAGCTATATTGTAATGTGACTTATAAAATAAACTCCTTATCTCCTCACTCAATCAAAAATTTATTTTCCATTATTTGTAGCTAATAATATTCTTGTATGTAATAATGAATACTGATATGGTAGGCACGACATGGGAATTATTTACATATTCAAAGAATACTCAGTTTGTCTGCAGCTAAATTTTACACATTCCTATATAACACATGCACTAGTCACATTGAATTGTCTTACTCTGTCATTTAATATCTTCTTTAACATTTAAGATCTAGGGTAAATGTCATATTCAATATAAATCTGTTGATATTTTCTCCAAAGACACAAATATCATTATTTCTTGCTTGATCACACATTTTTCTGGTTTAATGCTTATCATATAATATTCTAATTTGTTCTTTTATCCTGTAGGTTCCTTAAAGGCAATATATTGTATTTGCATATAACTTTATTATGGGCTCATAGTAGTTAGTTTTAAGGAAATGGTAAATGACTAAAGGAATGGCATTTCTTTAATACTTATACCAGGGAGAGCTTTAGGTTAAATTTTTAATTGTGAATGCATTTAACTGAAATAAAGACTTAGAAAAGCATCTAGAAAATGTCTGAGATCAAAAGGACAAAGAATCAAAGGAAGTCAACCATTTAAGGGCCTTTATATACTTTATAAATTTTTGTTTGGCAGTTATATAGGAATGGTGCGACAAGCATTTTTCTAAGACCCTTACAAATATTAACTCACTAAATTTTTATAATAACCTTGTGATGTATGTACTAATATGATCAGTTTTCAGAAAGCAGGATGAAGAAATGAGGAGGGAGGATATAATTTTAGATGTAGTGCTTTATCAATAAGAATGAGTCTGCCTACCAAAAATAGCGTATCAATATATAATTTGTTCAGTTCCTTAACATGAATTGTTGACCAAAAATGGATTCTGATTGAATTCCTTAATGAAGTTAGGTATCAGACATTACCTCTTTTAATATAGAGAATTGTATAAAATGACTTAATGAATGAGAATTTTGAGGGGATTTATCATGTGATACTTTCATATACCTTTAAGTATGTACCCCAAAGTAACCTGGACCACACTACTGAGAAAGTTGATGAGGGAAGGGATAGCATCATTACTAAGCATTGAAATTTCTACCTACTGAAGAATGAAATAAAGTAGGATATTCTATCACTGATATCAACTCCTTGATTTTATTGGAAGTGATGGGCTATCATATTGGAAGAAACCAAATAGTAGTTTATAGTTTCCAGAGATAAATTAGGCCCCAGAGAAACAATAGAGATTATGTGGCTATGGTTAAGTGATATTAAGGTATCATTAACAAATTGGGTACTGCACTAAGGGACCACTTGATGTGTGTAACAGAAACTAGATGTTTTTCAAACAGATAGATTTTGGGTTGCCATGAAAATTAATGATCCCTCCTCCAATTCCCACACATGATCCAGCACCAATTAAAGGAAAGAGATCTTATGACCTTGAGAAAAGATTTTCCAATCACACTATACATATGCATGTACTGTAAATCTTATTCTTTAATTTTCCCCAAAGAACCAGACTCTTTACCAAGGAACAGGGCTCTAGGCAAAGAGAAATAAACCAGTCTTTGAACTTTTTGTGTGTTGCTCTAAACTGATAATTTTTCTTCTAATACAGAGTGCCACTGAAGTCTGCTGGTTAGGCTTAGGGCTCATGGTAATCAGGTAATAAGTATGATTTATCCCAGGAATATCTTACAGTGATCTCCATGTATACAAAGCCATCTTACACATATATCAGCACACAGTGAATGTGATATTGGACCAAATATACTTAGAGAGTGTTAGAATTCTCCAATTGGATGCCTACAATTTTGAATGAGGTTTATTATGGAAGAAAAGGCCAGGCATATGGGCTGAGTGCCAGGGAGTTCCATCTCCATGCCAAAATTTAAACCAAAAGCAACATTGTATCCCTAAATGAATGACAAAGTTTGGTACCACAATTAACAACCTAAAAGATTCTTATCATAGTCCCTTTTAATTTGCCTATTTTGCCATTGCAGAACAAATTGTGTGTGAAGAGTTATGCTATAATATACAATACAAACTCTATAAAGCCAAATTTGGACTTTGTTATAAAGAATAACATAACTAAAAGTAAACTACAATAGTCTCAAAAAGAATATTTGTAGAACTTCCCAAAGGCAATGTGCTATATTAGCATCTGATTAAACTCTTATTACTCTTCTGCTTCCTGTGGTAATATCTTATTATTTTCCTCATACTTAAATTATGATATTACCTTAGGATAAATATTTCAACATGGAAATTTTTATCTGCTTTTATGCTTTGTTAAGAACTAGAATATCTGGGTTATGACCTTTACATCAATTCTCATTCCTTGATATCTTTATATTATTAGATGTACATCTGTTATACTCAATTTTTAAGGGCTCAATTATTTCCTCCAGAAATTTATACATTAAAGTCCTGACCCCCAGCACCTCAAAATATGATGTTATTTGTAGCTAAGGTCTTTACATTGGTAGTCAGGTTAAAATGGAGTCACCAGGTTGGTCCCTAGTCTAATATAATTAACATCTTTCTAAAAAGAGGAAATTTGGCCAGACAAGTACCCATGAAAGAACATGAAGAACACCACGTGAAGATGTGACAGCGACTGGGGTAATTCTTCTACAAGCCAAAGGTGTCGGGTTGCTAGTGACCTACCAGCAGCTAGAGGAGGAACACGTATCACAGATCCCAGAAGGAACCAGTAATACCTACTCCTTAACCTCAGACTTCTAGCCCCCAGACCTATGAAAAAATAAATTTCTTTTGTTATGGCAGCCCTAGCAAACTAGGACATTAACCTTCAGAGGAAAAGTTCTCATTCTATTCATCAGATTCTAGAGACACTGGTGAAATTTTTCTAAGAACCTAAAAAAGAGAGGGAGTTCCAGAATTACAAGTAGATAGAAGAAGACAAAGCAAAGGAAAAACAGAAAAAACATGAAGAGAGAACATTAAGTGCTTGGTAGAGATATAGTAGAGAATATCTAAGTTGTACGGAATAAAGATGTGCTATGAGGGGAAACGCATCATGGTGTTGGAAAGAGGATAATTTTGCATGCTTTACTAACTTATGGCAAAACAGGAAGTGGACAATTACTCCCAATTAGGAAGTTTTAAGAGCTGGGATCATTCAAATTTCCACCAGAGTAAAGAGACTTAATTAGATGTGGTGGACCTTTAATAGAGACCTAAAAAAAGTACATGACTTAGTAGCAAGATTAAAAAACACAGAGTAAAATATATTCTATTCTTGTCAGAAAAATAAAATAAAATAAAAACCACCTTAATAATGAACTTTGAAAGAGTGAAAGGAAATCAAAAGTAAAAAAAGAAAAATGACATAACAAAAGTCAGTACTATAAAGAACAACATCCAATCTGGTAACTATAAACCTAACCATATCGTTTATTATTTTAAATATAAATGGATGACACACACCAAATAAAATGCAGAGACTAGGAGAATATAAAAAATATTCACCTCTAAGCTAAATTAACAGGATGGAAAAAGTTATACCTAAAAGGCACTAATTATACAAATCAAGAGTGGCTATGTTAATATAATTCAAAGTAGAATGAAGAACATTACAATGGTTGTAAAGGGAAATTTCATGACAAAAATTGTAGTCGACTAAATTAATAAAAATTTCATAAAACACTAAATGCTTTTAATAGAGTTTTGAAAATAAAAGAAGCTAGAACTGAAAGAGAAATAGAAAAATCCAAAGTGTTTTCAGAGATTTTAACAATTCTCTCTTAGAAACTGACAAACTGTTTGGAACATAAAAATGTGATAGAAGACCAATTTGACTTAAATGACATATACATAGCACTCCACCCAACATAAGCAGAGTATTCTTTTTACACATGTAATTTGACCATAATAGACCAGTTGCTTTTTTGTAAAATATAAAATGACTGAAAGCTTTAGAGTCTATTCTCTGAGCAAAAGAGATTATATTTAAAATCAGTAACAAAAATAATACCTGGAAGAGACTCAGATTTTTTAAATTAACATAGTCTTAGTCAATGGATCAAAGGAAAAAAATACAAGTGAAATTAGAAAATATTTTGAACTAAATAAGGAAAACATAACAGTACATAAAGAAATATTTAAGGGAAAGTCAAATCTTTAAGTGTTATAATAGAAAAAAAAGTATAAAATAATATCTAATCCATAATAAGAAATTAGAAAAACACAGAAAATTCCATTGAAAATAAGTCATAAGAAAGAATAATGCCAATAAAAAGACAGAAATAGAAAAAAATAAATGAGAACAATAAATTGTTTTTGAAAGGCTGGTAATTTGGTAAACGTTTAGTGAGATTATAGAAAAATAGAGATGATGCAAGTTACTGAAATTAAAAATAATAGATAAGTATCACGACAGAGCCAACAGAGTAAAAGGATGAAAAGCAAACATTATACAAGAAATTTATTCTAATGACTAACAACTTAGATAAAGTGGACAAATAACTTGAAATAAAGAAAATATGCAAACTGACATGAGATAGTAGAAACCTTAAAAGCTGTATATCCTGGTTAAAGAAACTGTGTTATTCTGCAAACAAAAGAGAACTTGCATTATATTACAAGGGCCTCCTTTACATAGGATGCTTTTGGAAGGATTGAGGAAATGACTTTAATGATGAGAAAGAAAAAAAAAACACAGAGAAAAGAACTTTTTATGCTACAGAAACAGTATGTGTAAAGGTCCCTAGTAGAAAAGATTTTTCTTGACTTTGAGGAATTGAAAAAATATCAGTGATTTGGGATTGTAGCGAGTAGAGTAGGGCAGAGTGAATGGAGAGGACTTGTAGAGGCTGATTGCTCGGTTAAAAAACACATGTGATAAGCTATTCTGTTTTTAATAGATTATTATATATAAATACAGTATTAAGGTGATACATGGCTTTTTCAAAAAGCATATGTGATTCCTTATTAGCAGCCAGAAAAAGATGTAGATAATTCAAGATAAACAGGAGTACGAAAATTCATTTTTTCATGGGATCTCCTCCATGAAAATTTATTATAATCAGCAGTGTGTCTTCAACAATTTTAAGGAAAAGGGAAAACGAATATCTTTTCCCAAGGAATCTGCGTGGGATAAATCACAGCTTTATGCAATTTCAGTTGCATGAAGATCACCACCAGTTCTCCGTACCAGCCCAAGTATCCACATTGTTCAAAGTGAATAGGCACTGAGGCCACATTTCTTCGTGTGAGTCATTCTGTAGACGTCCTTCGGGAGCTTTGTGATGCACATAAAGAGCACTGTGAAGACAATGCCAAGTCCACAGAACAAACAGAAAGGAATAAGTTTGAAAATGAGAACTGTCCCCCTTCACATTTGTCTAACACGATATTCTATGACCCGTACAACGAATGGCACACGAGATGAAAAAGATTGTTAGGTCTGTCCAACAGAGGCATAATTCTGACAGTTAAACAACTCTATAGTAAAATCTTCTACACCAAAAAGTAAGTATGGTCTAAAGTGCATGCTAGGGTGTTTAATGTTAGTGTGTAGAAATGATTATCACACTAGCTGAACTGACAAATAAATGTTGGCATTAGATGGATCCTGGTTTAAATAGTTACCACTTCTTACCTTTTCATGCTTTACTAAATCTCTCTAAGCTCTTTTCCCTAATTGATAGTCAAAAATGCCACAATTCAAATGAGATATTTTTGAACAGTGATTATAATGTATGTAAAATACCCACACGGTGGCTGCTTTATTATGATGATATGATAATCACTACTTCCCCTATGCATTCCATTTAGACACTGAACTGGAAGATAAGAATTGAAAATGTTATCCTACGAAACGGCATGTTGAACATATTCAGTTTGTTAGACTACCCAGTAAAGTTGCAGTCATAACATTAATCTTACGACAATATATCACTCTTTTTAAAAATACGGAGGGTGATTTTGTTGATACGGTTGAGTCATACGTTCTTTTCATTCTAATGCTTTTGCATTGAACACTTGAAATCTATGGTAACACAAAATTATTCCAAACAGAGGGTAATGTTACAAAAGCAATCACCTTAAATATCTCTTGCCCATACCACTCATGAAGAAAGAAGAATGGCTTTTCTATATTTCTGACAGAAACTCTGCTTTTACGCAAAATAGTAATTTTATATCGTGTGTTTCTGTAAAGGCTCATACCATTTTTCAAGAAACAGAAAAGCTGGCCAGGCCTGTCTCAAAAGTTGAATCTTGTCTATTGTAATATGGTGACTAGATGGTTATTTGGCAGAATTCTCAGAACCAAACGCATTTGTATTTAGGAAATGCAGTCCCCATCAAATGTCCACCTTAATAGATGTACAAATTTAGATTAACAAATAGCTCCCAGCATTCGAAAGTAGAAGTATTTCAAGAAGAATATTGTAGTAAGTTAAAATTTGCTTAATATATGAATAAAAAGGAAGGACTCAGATGAATGGGAAAATTTTTTTCTGCATCATTAAAGCCAAGATTATAATACATAATTTAGACTTCACTCTCCAAATATACTTCTGAAGCATGAAGATATATTTTATAATGAGCATTATTTGTAATGAGAATTGTGGTAATTACCTCATATTTTTCCACTTCACATAAATGATCTTGTAGTTAATTATCTAATAAAGCTCTTTTCTTCCTGGGAGAATTTGCCAAAATGTTATTTCTAATAGGTAACTGTAGCATTTCAAAAGAGTACAGAATAAATCATAGCCAGATGATACAGCAAATCTAAGATTTAGAGGAATACAATAAAGAAACCACAGAAGCTATATTGCTTCATGTATCATTTCATCATTCATTCATTCAGTACATATTTTGGCACTTATTTGCAAGGTAGATATTCAATACTGTCAGAGATGCATAAATATAGAGCCACTTTTATTTTAAAGGGAGGAAAAATTTCATATAATTATAACCTATTTTCCTTAGAGAATAGTAGACTTTACTTCAGTTAAAGTAGTTTCAAAAAACAAATGAAATCAAATATTGTAACAAGGGGACTGAAAATATTGTTTAAACTATTTTAGCATCTGAAACACCAAGTTCCACGATTTTCTCTCAGTGTGTCATGAAACACAGGCTGGTTTATCCAGTTTCATTAGACTTAAGGTTATAGGTATTTTTTCAGTTAATTACAGTAATTTAGATTTTATTTATTAAATTTTCCTATTAGTTAACATGAAGGTGTCTTGATGCTTTTTTTGTTTTTTTGGATTTTTGGCAGCTTATTTAGTAGGACTACTTATCATGACAAGAGCATAAATATCAGCTCTGCACCTTGTTGCTGCAGTTAGCGTCACAAGAATGTCAGGAGAAGTGAGTGACAAGGCATGAAGCGATTCTGAGTGATGACATTCTGGTTGATAATAGAATGGGTCCCACATATGCTCTAACAGCTTTGGTCTCTGAAAACCTCTTGTTTCCTGAAAAATATGTTTATGAAAACTCCACTAGCGTGTGGGTGGGAAATTTCAATCTTTCTACCAAACATTGTCAGAATTATCTTCAGATGATTTAAATGTCACACTCACTCTGTTTGATTAATTTTACACTATAAGAAGACCAGAGTTTATCATCTATAGAATCAGGAACCATAGTCATCATTTATTTCTGAATATAATCTGTGGTGTTCAAATTCTAAGTATTCATGAGTAGTATGGTATTTTGAAGCAAAATGTCATGGAGACAGAAGAGAAACATTTTCTGAATACGCCACAGATTATTTATACATCAAATCTTGGCTTTCTTGTGCTTGATGAGAACAACTCAACATTATTCATCAATGTATAAACATTTCTTCATTGAATTTGATGAAGAAGTTTAGAAGAAGGTAAAAGATGGTCATTTAAAGCTCAAAGAAATCTTGTCAATTGTATCAATGTAATTTTAATTTAATGAAAAAAATTAAATGAAAAAAAAACAATATTAACCACCTCTTTCAAGTTCTAATGTTAGAGTCAGTCTTTAAATCTATTATTATTGAAATATTTCCGTGGATTTAGCAATTAAAAATTACCTAAGCCTCAAATAAAATATGTTTGACAGCTAAGTTTTACCATATTTTTCAGGTTTTGATAATTTCATATATGCATTATATTTAAGGAAACTTCAGAATATACATGGCTTAGAAATATAAAACTAAGAATTATTTATAGTAAATAGAGTATAACATATCAAGAGGATCAATAAATCAGTACTACATCACCAGATAAATGATATTTAAAATCTAAAACCATTTAGAAGTATATGGAGATACCAATACTAGTGCATGAGACAGAGTTTATGTCCCCAGGAAACTTACTATTAATAATCAATAAATAATACTCTGATCTTCAGATAGCCACCTCATCTACTATGACACTGAAAAATGAGATGAAACTCAGGTATTGTATGCCTGTTTACATAAATTATTGACTTTATTTAACCCTTTATGCCTACATTTAGCTTTAGGTGAATACCTATCATGACCTAATCTTTCTCTAAGAAGAGTAAACCCAAACCAACATGATACGCAAACTGTCCCAGTAAGGTCTAAATTGTGTTGTTGAGCACCATACCTCAGGGACGGGAAAGGGCAAAAGTAAAATGATTAATATGCAAATAATATACATCTAGCTGTTCTGCTAACATACTTCGGGGATACTGCATTTCAGTTCCAGGGCACTGCAATAAGGCAAATGTCTCAATGAAGTGATTCTAATAAATTATTTGGTTTCCAGGTACATATAAAAGTTATGTTTACACTATAATGTAGTCTACTAAGTGTGCAGTAGCATTATATATAAAAATACAATGTATATACCTTAATTAAAAATATTGCATTGTTGAAAAAATATTAACCAGCACTGGAGCTTTCAATGAGTCATATGTCTTTGCTGGTAAAGGATCTTGCCTCAGCGCTGCTGGCTGCTGGTCGATCAGCGTGGTGGCTGCCACTGAAGGTGGGGCGGCTGTGGCAGCTTCTTTAGTAAGATGACAATGAGGCTTGTTGCATCAATTGGCTCTTTACGATTTCTCTATAGCATGTGATGCTGTTTCATAGCATTTTACCCACTGCAGAGCTTCTTTCAAAATAGGAGCCAATCCTTTCAAACCCTTAATCAATTAAGTTATGTAATATTTTAAATCTTAAGTTGTCATTTCAACAATCTTCACAGCATCTTCAGCAGGAGTAGATTCCATCTCAAGAGACCACTTTTCCAACTCCTCATCTACTGAAGGTTGCCCATGAGGTTGCAATGCTTCACTCATATCTTTGGGCTCCACTTCTATTTCTTTTTCTCTTGCTGCTTCTGCCACATCTGCAGTTACTTCTTCCACCAAGGCCTGAACCCCTCAAGCTCATCCACGAGGGTTGGAATCACCATCTTCAAGCACCTGTTCATGTTGATATTTATCCTCTTCCCATGAATCATAAATGTTCTGAATGGCATCTAGAACGATGAAGCTTTTTCAGAAAGTTTTCCATTTATTTCACCCAGATCCATCAGAGGCACCACTACCTATGGCAGTTACAGCCTTATGAAACATATTTCTTAAGACCTGAAAGTTGAAATTACTCAATTCATGAGTCACATAATAGATGTGCTAGCAGACATGAAAACAACATCAAAATTGGGT
Organism: Phataginus tricuspis; assembly: GCA_029783875.1. Taxonomy (NCBI): domain Eukaryota; kingdom Metazoa; phylum Chordata; class Mammalia; order Pholidota; family Manidae; genus Phataginus; species Phataginus tricuspis. The sequence continues at coordinate 4,812,826 of JAQQAC010013566.1, read as the reverse complement.
GACCAGGTGCATTACAAGTGAGCAGTCATATTTGGAAAGGAATCTTTTTTTCTGAGTAGTATTCCCCAAAAGTGGGCTTAAAACATTCAATAAACCATGTTGTAATTAGATATGCTGTTATCCATGCTTTGTTATACCTCTTATAGAAAAAAAGGCAGAGTATATTCAACATAATTCTTAAGTGCCCTAGGATTTGGGGGGTGGTAAATAGGCTTTGGCTTCAATTTAAAGTCACCAGCTGTATTAGCCTCCAAGAAGAGATTCAGCCTATCCTTTGAAGCCAAGCATTGACTTTTTTCTCCTAGCTATGAAAGCTGTAGATGGCATCTTCTTCCAATATAAGGCTATTTTGTCTTTGTTGAATATCATTTGCTTAGTATTGCCACCTTCATTAATGAACTCAGCTGGATCTTCTGGGTATCTTGCTGCAGCTTCTCCATCAGCACCTGCTGCTTCACCTGCACTTTTATGTTATGGAGATGGTTTCTTTCCTTAAACTTCATGAACTGAATTCCGCTAGCTTTAAATTTTCTTCTGCAGCTTTCTCACCTCTCTCAGCCTTCATGGGATTGAAGAGCGTTTTAGGGCCCTTTGCTCTGGATTAGGCTTTGGCTGGAGGGAAAGTTGTGAGTGGTTTGATTTTCACTCCAGACCACTAAAACATTCTCCATATCAGCAGTAAGACTGTATCACTTTCTTACATTCATTTGTTCACTGGAGTAACACTTCTAATTTCCTTCACAAACTTTTCCTTTGCATTCAGTTTGGTGCAAGAAACCTAGCTTTCAGTCTAATGTGGCTTTTAAAATGCCTTCCCCACTCAGCTTAATAATTTCTAGCCTTTTTCTTAAAATGAGACCTGTGTGACTCTTCTCATTTGAACATTTAGAAGCCATTATATGGTTATTAATTGACCTAATTTCATTATTGTTGTGTTTCAGGGAGTGGGGAGGCTGAAGACGGGGAGAGAGACAAGGGAATAGTCAGGTGGTGAGGCAGGCAGAACACACACGGCATTTATCCATTAAATTCACTGTCGTATACGGGTGTGGTTTGTGAAACCCCAACACAAGTACAATAGTAACACAAAGATCACTGATCACAGATCCCCATAGTAAATATAATAATAATGAAAAAGTTTGAAATATTGTGACCATTACCAGAATGTGACACAGAGACACGCAGTGAGCAAATGCTGTTGTAAAAATGGTAACAATAGTCTTGTTCAATGCACGTTGCCACAAATGCAGTATCGGAGAAGTATGCTAAAGGGATATACAATGAAATAAGGTGTTCCTGTGGTTCTTCTACCTGTGCTGCCCATAAGACTGTAGTGGGCGTTTATCAGGTTTTCGTCTGCCACTTTGCACGCAGCCAGCACTTAAGCCGGTCAGGTTTATGTAGTGAGATGAGGCACACCATCCTTTGGGATGACCTGGGACCTCAGTGCTCCTTGAATTATAGGGTTGCTTGTATATTCCCATTAAAGTCAGTCATGGAAGTACTAAAGTATCCCAGTGAATAACACAGGATCCAAATATATTCCTTCATGTTCTGATTTGCAGCAGAAAACTAATGCTGTAAATCAATTTTATGGTTCAGTGGATTAAATTTAACTCAATTCACGATGTCAGTTCTCATAGTCATAGGGTATACCAGTTATATTTCAGTCTCTGTCAGGGCCCAGTAGAAAGAGAAGAGCTGCCTTTCAAAAAGAATCATCACTAAAGGAGGGCTTTATTTTGCCACCAAATCCTCAGAATCTGTGCTGTAATCATTGGGGGGGCCAACCAGAGGATCCGTAAAGCATCCATATTCATGGTTGGCAGTGTGAGCGCCACTGCATTTGCTGGTGAATCAGGCCTATAAGATGGATTTCACTTCAGTCTGAGACTGCTGGAGAGATATATTTTTCTCTTGATTCCAATCAAAATTGTCAGGTTAAAGAGCTAATTGTTAATGAGCTGGAGCAGGAAGCCAATGTGGTTTATGTTGCCCCTAAAATCTGAGGACAACCAAGATGAATTTTGCCACTTTCTCGTTGCTGGGTAGTGCAAAGTGTCCCTTACTCTAGAAAGAGTTTCTCAACGTGTTCAAAAGTTTGAATGTCTAGAAACTTTAGTAGTCTGATAGGACCCAGAATTTTCATTGGGTATATCTCTCACCACTAACATGCATGTATTTTACTAGAGTATTTGGTTAGGAGCTACTTTCTACTTACAGATCCCACCATCTTGAGTTACCAATGGTGGGGCAGCATGATATTCTGTAGAATATTCTGATAGCTGATTTCCCTTACAACTCTTTTAAGACAAAGAGCATGAGGGGTGATGTAGCCCTGAGGGAAGACAGGGAGGATGATAAAAAAAAAATTTAATTTGTTTCTACACATTCTTGTTAATTGCTTTGGAGAAAAATTAAATTTCCATGACTTTCCAGGGAGCAAGCTGCGAGTTGATCTAGTCAAAAGACAACATGCAAAACAGCAACTGAGTTTAGAGTCATGATCTCCTTAGTTTTAAATAACAAATAATCCTTGTGGATTTTGCACCAGCTAAACACATCAATTAAATGGAGATTTGAGAAGAACCAGCACTCCTATATCTTTCAAATCTTAGATATTGTCACTACTTCTCTAATTACTCCAATAATGAGGTGTTACTTAAACTGTGCTATTTTATTAAGAAGGGGGTGTTCTGGGGATCTTCTACTTAACTCTTCCCATTCTATCACAGCCTTAGTCATCAGGGGAACTAGGGCAGGTAGTCTTCAGTTGCTAATTCGGTCTATTCAAATCATACAATCCCATTGTGAGAATCACTGTACTACAGAACTTGGTCAAAGCTTTACTTATCACTTAGCTTTCATTAATATTCTCAGACCAATGAAACCCCCATATTATTTTTTTCTTCCAAACCTCCCACAAAGGGGCCTAGAGATATATGACCTAAAATTATCAGTACTAAGTTATCAGTATCAATAAGGTAAAATAACAACATCTACAACCAACCAAAAATCCACAAGTATGCAAAGAAGTGGGAAAGAAAAAGTTAAGTGAAAACATGTCAGGTGAAAAAATGTATTTGAATGTACTACATATATTTAGACATGCAGAAAGGTTATTGATAAACTGAAGGCATAGTATAAGAAACACAGGGAGAAATGGAAACATAAATAAAAGTGAATTGGATATCCATAAGCTGTGGGATAATGTTAAAACATCAGATTAAGTCTAACTGGAGTCAGTAAAAGAAAAAAAGAAGAGTGTGACTAACAATATTTTAAGAAATGATTAAACTCTGTGCCACTCTTTCCCACTAACATCCATTGCACATTTTCATGCTTTAACCATCCTAACATAGTTACATTATAAGTATTATTATCACATTGATATTTAATGTTTATAATACAATGCCTAGGGATGCTTTGCTTAGAGGCCTTAAAGGAGTAAGATTGGGAGATCAAAGACAAATCATGTAGACCTTTTTGTCTCTGGCCAGTTCTCAGAAAAGCATGTCTACTGCTGAACAACAATATGGCAAATGATTTGTTCAAAGAGGTCATCGAGCTCCTGTCACTGAATCCTCCCTATCTTTGTGCAAAGGGCTTTTGAAAAGAGCAGTAATTTTGTCAGAGATGAGGAACATACATGAGCTCAGATCTAGGCTACCCGTTCTTCCAAATATGTTTCAGAGACTGCTATTGGTGAACGCCCAATCAATGAGCAGTCTAGAATAAGTCTTCAAGATTTAGCCATTTGATGGCAGGTTAATTATTTCAGGCTCTTTATTCTCTCCAAGGGACATATTCTATCTCTACTCCTGGATGCTGCTGGCTTATTAGAATATTGGAATGACTCTTGAAGTTGCAGTTAGGATGCCAGCTTATGAGTAACATTTAGTACATTTGGGTGCCCTCTTTCAAGTTGTAATATATATTACCAGGGAATTTATGCAGGTCTGGATGCCTCAGAGCTCTATATGAATTTGAAAAGCAAATATGCCAATAGGAATGGCCTTCCTACAATCACTGCAATGACCCCCTTGGGAAATGGATGCTTCTTAAATCTACTTTAGCCTCTATTGACCTAGAGACTCGTATTGCCATGATACTTCTAGCAAAGGACATAGGGTCTAATTAACTAGAACCTGTATCTAGTATTTTCCTTTAGTTAATGTTCAAAGAATACAAAAACTAATACTCTGCATGTGCTCTTATAGTTTTAAAATTATATTCTATTTACTTAACTAGATATTATATTTTATGAGTTTTATTTGCTTTCCAGTTAATGACGAAACTAAATTTATCTTTTCAATAAAACAACAAAAATCTGACTAAATTTTCTTTGCACTGGGAAAAATACCCACTGATGGAAGAAAATAATTAAATATAATACAAAACAAATATTTAAAAAATCCCATTTTTGAATTTTTATGCTTACTTTCAGTTACACTACCTAGCTCTTGATCTTGGCTATCTTTCTCACTCTTGAAAGAACCTACTGCTCAGCTCTTACTCAGTTTAAACATTTTCCCAATATTTTTAGATAAGTTCAAATGGTAAAATTTTGGAAAAGTGATGAACAAAAGATATTATCTGGAGAAATAAGCTCACTGAAGAAACTATTAAATGTTCCAAGTTTAAGGAGTGTATCAAATAGTAGTGATAAGAAACTTCAAACAAAACTTACTTTTCTAATCACCTGATCCAACTTTAAGAAGACAATACGGTAACCGTAGACCCAGAAAAACAAAGCAAACATACTTTGTCATGCAAATACAAAAATCATGGTTCTTTCTGATCAAATTAATTTACTTTTTAATTTACTGGTGGGGGAGCTTATATGTAGCCATTGATGCATATCTCTCTTACATGCAACTATTTATTAAGTTGGTGATCTGTTCCAGATATATATAGAGAGAATAAGGAAAGACAGAAAACAAGATTAATTTGACATTCTTCAAACAATGAATGTGGACTAAATAACTAAGACTGAGGGAGTTTCCATAAATCTAACCCATATAACAACAAATATAGATGAAATGGTTTTATAATTTACTTTTTAAATAATCCAAATATTTCAACTATTACATATCTCTATATTTTCTCATTTATACATAAGGATTTATCACACTGACACAGATCATCTAAGAAGTTCTTTTCCACTTGCATGGTGTGAGTTGTACACCTACCACTTATGTCATGACCAATGGCATAGATATTAATCAACAAGCATATTTTAAATAGATTAAAACATGACAGAATGACTACCAAGGGGGAAAAATAGTAGTAATAATGTAATCAAATGGGAGAGGGATTCTTTAATTTTATTCAACATAAAGTTGTATCAAATATGAGATGTTAATTTCTCTTTAATTTTAAAATTATTTCTTTTAAACATACAGTAAACTAAAATCATGTCTAATTTTCATCTAATAGAGCTTTTGTTAAATGCACAATAATTTTAAGTGCATTTCATAATAAATTCAGTAGTTTCAATATTATCAAAAATTTTTCCTTCCATCACACCAGCATACATTTGTTTAGAAAGTCATATGCCTTGGATTTATATTCAGAGTAAAAGAACTGTTTTTACAACTGATTTTCAATGAAAAAATAAATCAATGTCTTTTTCCACAGAAGAAAAAATGTTTTTTCAATTTTATTTATAATGTATGTTAATAACTTTCTTTAATAACTTCTTGCAGAAGTTATGAGATTATTTATTGACATTATCTCTTTTAATATGTTATAATTTTGAATTCTAATAGCTGAAATGTCTATCAAGATTGATATGTTTGAAAGTTAATTTATGAAAATAAAAAAATAATTCCTAGTATAGATTTTTCTTATATTGTTTTCTAAAACTCAGAAATCTTTACTGATTTATTTGGGAGACAAATGTTCCTGATTGATACAAGCTTCCAATTTAGGAAAGTTAGATATGTGAGTCTTGCAAAGACAAAGCTTAAAATATGATTGTTATATCAGTATTCTCCTTTACAAAAAAGACCAATTCTCTGATTTGAACATATCCATTGTGCATGAAACCTGGTCATATACTGCATCAACTAATTTTATTTTAAAATTTCCTTTCTGAGTTCTGTTGCTTTGAATCAACACACTGGCCTCTTCCTGCAAAAACAACAGAAAGGAAATCAAATAGAGATATGATTTATGAAAGATGAGAAAATAATGGTTGATCTGTATCACCAAATAGAAGTCAATTAGAATAAAAACACGGACTTGAAAGTTATATTGACCCTTTTATGAAATAAAATATGAAATTAATTTTCTTATACAATATCTAGTTCAGAATTTGTTAAACATTTTCATATGGGTTTCACTTAACATTGAAAATGAATGATGAACAATTTTGAAATAATGAAAACACATAAAAGACCCAGTTAGATACTTTGTTGACATGTGAGAGTATGCATGTTTGTGTGTGGGTAAGCACAAGTTTTAGCAGATATCTTGCCTTTGGTTCAATTATTGGAATTAATAATCAGAATAGCTGCCCTGATTTAAAAATTCTGGTACTAACAAAACTGAATAGACTTAAAAGTCAGATAGGATTAAAGATAGCAGCATGAGAGGTGAGACACAGGCTTCCTTCTAAAACTGCATATAATACAAAAATATAATTAATACAACTAATCCTGAAAGAGAAACAGGAAAGAAGACTCCGCCAGATTGCATACACCTAGAGAAAAGAGCACACCTCACAGAACAGGGTACTGTACCAAAGCTGTGGCCACGGGGGACCAAAGCCCTTCCCCCACCTCAGCTCACTGGCAGGAGGAAGAGAAACCAAGCAGGGAGGGAATGGAGGCCTGGGACTGCAGAATACCTAACTTTGGAGATCTGCTCTGGGAGCACAAACCTATAATTCATGGTGTTTGCATGATACTCTCATGATTATGGGGTTGGAAAGCTAAGACAGGCAGAATTCCTGGAGAGACTGAGTTTCCAGCTGCTTGTGAAAAGCAGGGATCCATATCCGGCTGCTCTGGGACAAAAGAAAGGTGGGCAGTCTGAGAGACTTCCTAACAAGGAAGCCCTTAGCAAGAGGGCTGCTAAAGGGCAAAGACTGCACAGAGTTTATTGCTCAGGAGAGAGGATAGGTAGACAAAATTACCCAGGTGCACTCTGCCCAGCAGGTTGGGAGCTTTGCCATATAGACTCTCATATTTAAGGAGGAAAAAGAAAGCTTCCTCCTTATATGATCTTCAGGTGCTCCAGCTTCCTGGCTGGCTACACAGCACCAAGGACCCCCTCCATGATACACAGCCTACTGTGCCTTTCTTTGGGCCAGCCCCACCGTGCTCACAAACCAGCAAACCCTACCCTGGTGTTAGCCCAGCCAGAGAGAAGATCTGTTTACAGCAACTACAAATGAAAAGCATAGAGGCTTATACATGTGTGCTCAGCCAACTGGTTCAGGCAGTAGGACAGGCATAGCAGCCGGGTAGCAGGAAACAATTCTTTAATCCCCCCAGGCACCAACCCACTTCCCTGCAACTCCTGACAATGCTTCAGGAGCTGAGCAGCTCCAGGGAGTAGTGCTTCTGGGCACTAGAGGGAACCATATGCAAATATGAAATGCCAAAGGAATCTGCTTCAGCGTAAAATTATTAATACCATTCTTGAGAAAGATGTAAATGACATTGACTTCATGACTCACCCTGAAAATAAGTTCAAAATAAAAATCATTTACATGCTCATGGAGGTATGGAAAGATATTCAAGAACACAAGAATGAATTCTGGTCGGAGATCCAATCATTGAAGAGTGCAATGGAGGGTATTAAAAGCAGATTGGATATGGTGGAGGAGACGAGAAATGAAATAGAAACTAGAGAAGAGGAATACAAAGAAGCTGAGGCAGAGAGAGGAAAAAGGATCTCTAAGAATTAAAGAATATTGAGAGAAATCGAGAGAACTGTGTGACCAATCCAACAGAGCAGTATTCACATAACAGAGGTACCAGAAGAAGAAGAGAGAGAAAAAGGGATAGAAAATGTCTTTGAGGAGGTAATTGCTGAAAACTTCCTCGATCTGGAGAAGGAGATAGTCTCTCAGGCCATGGAGGTGCACAGATCTCCCAACACAAGGGACCCAAGAAAGACAACAGCAAGACATATAGTAATTAAAATGGCAAAGATCAAGGATAAAGGGAGACTGTAGAAAGCAGCCAGAGATAGAAATAAGATTACATACAAAGGAAATCCCATGAAGCTATCATCAGACTTCTCAACAGAAAACTTACAGGCAAGAGGGGAGTGGCATGATATATTTAATGCAATGAAGCAGAAGGGCCTTGAACCAAGAATACTCTTACTGGTAAGATTATCATTTAAATTTGAAGGAGAGATCAAACAATTTCCAGATAAGCAAAAGCTGAGAGAATTTACCTCCCAAAAACCATCTCTATAGTATATTTTGGAGGGACTGCTAAAGATGGAAGTGTTCCTAAGGTTTAATAGCTGTCCCCAGAGGTAATAAAACCATAGTAAAGAAAGCAAAACAGCTAATTACTAAGCAAAGGTAAAAACTAAAATAACTATATCCAAAGTCAATCAAGGGATAGGCAAAGAGTACAGAATATAATACCTAATACATAAAGAATGTAGGAGGTTAAAAAAGGAGGAAGAAAAAAAAAAAGAATCTTCAGATTGTGTTTGTAATAGCATATTAAGTGAGTTAAGTTAGACTATTACATAGTCAGTTAACCTTGAACCTTTGGTAACCACGAATCTAAAGCCTGCAATGCCCATAAGTACATACCTATTGATATTCAGCCTAAATGTAAACAGACTGAATTCACCAAACAAAAAACATAGAGACAATGAATGGATAAAAAAACAAGACCCACCTATATTCTGCCCACAAGAGACTCACTTTATACCCAAAGACATACACAGACTAAAAGTGAAGGAATGGAAAAAGATACTTCGTGCAACTAATAGGGAGAAAAAAGCAGGAGTTTCAGTACTTGTATCAGACAAAATAGACTTCCAAGTAAGTCACAAGAGACAAAGAAGGACATTGCATAATGATAAAGGGTCAATCCAATAAGAAGATATAACCATCATAAATATCTATGCGCCCAACACAGGAGCACCTACATATGTGAAACAAATACTAACAGAATTAAAAGGAGAAATAGAATGCAATGCATTAATTCTAGGAGACTTCAACACTCCACCACTCTGAAGGACAGACCAACCAGACAGGAAATAAGGAGACAGAGGCATGAGCAACACAATAGAACAGATGGACCCTACCGACATCTACAGAACTCTACACCCAAAAGCACCACAATACACATTATTCTCAAACGCACATGGAACATTTTCAAGAATAGATCATACACTAGGCCACAAAAAGAGCCTCAGTAAATTAAAAAAGGTTGAAATTGTACCAACCAGGTTCTCAGATGACAAAGGCATGACACAAGAAATAAATTATGCAAAGAAAATAAAAACTCCCACAAACGCATGGAGGCTTCAAAACATGCTCCTATATAACCAATGGATCAATGACCAAATAAAAACAGAGATCAAGCAATATATGGACACAAATGACAACAATAATTCAACACCACTAAATCTGTGGGACACAGCAAAGACCGTGTTAAGAGAAAAGTATATTGCAATACAGGCCTACCTCAGGAAAGAAGAACAATCTCATATGAGCAGTCTAAACTCACAATTAACGAAACTAGAAAATGAAGAACAAATGATGCCGAAAGCCAGAAGAAGGAGGGACCTAATAAAGATTAGAGTAGAAATAAATTAAATCGAGAAGAATAAAAAAACAGAAAGAATCAATGAAAGCAGGAGCTGGTTCTTTGAGAAAATAAACAAAATAGATAAACCCTTAGCCACAGTTATCAAGAAAAAAAGAGAGTCTACTCACATAAACAGAATCAGAAATTAGAAAGGAAAAATCACTACAGACACTACAGAAATACAAAGAATTATTATGGAATACTATGAAATATTATATGCCAACAAACTGGATAACCTAGAAGAAATGGACAACTTTCTAGAAAAATACAACCTTCCAAGGCTAACCCAGAAAGAAATAGAAAATCTCAACAGACCAATTACCAGCAAAGGAATTGGACTGGTAATCAAAAAACTACCTAAGAACAAAACACCTGGACCGCATGGCTTCGCCACTGAATTTTATTAAACATTTAGTGAAGACCTAATACCCACCCTCCTTAAAGTTTTCCAAAGATTAGAAGAGGGAATTCTTCCACACTCATTCTATGAGGCCAGCATTACTCTAATACCAAAATCAGGCAAAGACACCACAAAATAAGAAAATTACAGACCAATATCCCTGATGAATATTGATGCAAAAATACTCAAAAAATATACGCAAATCTAATTAAAAATGCATCAAAAAGATCATCCACTATGATCAAGTAGGATTTATTCCAAGGAATGCAAGGATGGTACAACAAACAAAAATCCACAACATCATCCACCACATAAAAAAAGAAGGACAAAAACAACATGATCATCTCCATAGATCCTGAAAAAGTATTTGACAAAATTCAACATCCATTCATGATAAAAACTCTCAATAAAATGAGTATAGAGGGCAAGCATCTCAATATAATAAAGACCATATATGATAAACCACAGCCAATATTATACTTAATAGCAAGAAGCTGGAAGGTTTTCTTTAAGATCAGGCACAAGACAAGGATGCCCACTCTCCCCACTTCTATTCAACATAGTACTTGAGGTGCTAGCCATGGCAATCAGACAACACAAAGAAATAAAGGTATCCTGATTGGTAAGGAATAAGTTAAACTGTCCCTGTTTGCAGATGATGTGATATTGTACATAAAAAAATCCCTAAAGAATCCACTCCAAAACTACGAGATCTAATATATGAATTTAGCAATGTTGCAGGATACAAAATTAATACACAGAAATATGTGGCATTCTTATACACGAACAGTGAATTAGCAGAGAGAGAAATGAGGGAAACAATTCCATTCACAGTTGTATCAAAAAGAATAAAATACCTAGGAATAAACCTAACCAAGGAAGTGAAAGACCTATACTCTGAAAACTACAAGACATTCATGCGAGAAATTAAAGAAGATACCAATAAATGGAAAAATATCCCATGCTCATGGATAGGAAGAATTAATATTGTCAAAATGGCCATCCTGCCTAAAGCAATCTAAAGATTCAATGCAATCTCTATCAAAATACCAACAGCATTCTTCAACGAACTAGATAAAATCGTTCTAAAATTCATATGGAACCACAAAAGACCCCAAATAGCCAAAGCAATCCTAAGAAGGAAGAATAAAGCTGGGGGATTATGCTCCCCACTTCAACGTCTACGACAAAGACACAGTAATCAAGACAATTTGGTACTGGCACAAGAACAGACCCATAGACCAATGGAACAGACTAGAGAGCCCTTATAAAAACCCAACCATATGTGGTCAATTAATACATGATAAAGGAGCCATGGAGGAAAAACACAGCCTCTTCAACAGCTGGTGTTGGCAAAACTGGACAGCTACATGCAAGAGAACGAAACTGGATTATTGTTTAACCCCATACACAAAAGTAACCTCAAAATGGATCATGGACCCGAATGTAAGTTATGAAACCATAAAACTCTTAGAAGACAACATGGCAAAAATCTCCTGAATATTAGCATGAGCAATTTCTTTCTAAACACATCTCCTTAAGCACAGGAAACAAAAGCAAAACTGAATTCATGGGACTACATCAAACTAAAGTTTCTGTACAGCAAAGGACACCATCAACAGAACAAAATGTATCCTATAGTATGGGAGAATATATTTGTAAATTACATATCCAACAAGGGGTTAACATCCAAAATATATAAAGAACTTACACCCCTCAACAACCAAAAAGCAAATAACCCTATTAAAAAATGGGCAGAGGATATGAAGAGACAGTTCTCCAAAGAAGAATTTCAGATGGCCAACAGGCACATGAAAAGATGCTGCACTTCACTAATCATCAAGGAAAGGCAAATTAAAATCACAATGAGATATTACCTCACACCAGTGAGGATGGCCAGCATTTAAAAGACTAAGAGCAACAAATGCTGGCGAGGATGCAGAGAAAGGGTATCCCTTCTACACTGCTGGTGAGAATGTAAGCTAGTTCAACCATTGTGGAAAGCGATATGAAGGTTCCTCAAAAACTGTAAATAGAAATACCATTTGCCCTGGGAATACTACTCCTTGGAATTTACCCAAAGTATACATATTCTCAGATTCAAAAAGACATATGCACCCCTATGTTTATTGCAGCACTTTTTACAATAGCCAAGATATGGAAGTAACCTAAGTGTCCATCAGTAGATGAATGGATAAAGAAGAGGTGGTACATACACACGATGGAATACTATTCAGCCATAAGAAATAAACCAATTCTACCATTTCCAGCAACATGGGTGAAGTTGGAGGATATTATGGTCAGTGAAATAAGCCAGATGGAGAAAGACAAATGCCAAATGATTTCCCTTGTTTGTGGAGTATAACAAAGAAGCAAAACTGAAGGAGCAAAATAGTAGCAGACTCAGAGACTCCAAGAAGAAACTAGTGATTACCAAAGAGGAGGGATGTGGGAGAGCATGTGGGGAGGGTGGGAGAAGATGATTGTGGGGTATTTTGTTTAGTACACATGGTGTGGGGGCATCATGGGGAAAACAGTGTAGCACAGAGAAGGCAAATAGTGAATCTATGGCATTTTACTGCACTGATAGACAGTGACTGCATTGCAGTATAGGTGGGGACTTGAAAATATGGATAAATGTAGTGACCACACTGTTTTTTCATGTGAAATCTTCATAGGAGTGTGTATAAATAATACCTTAATAAAAAAATTAACATACAGACAAATTATATGTTTTTCTTGATAGCTGAACCGGGAATTATTTTGATGTCACCAGATAACTTTCACTAATAAAATTCCATACACATACCAATATACAATTTAACTTGAGAATGTAAAATAGTCATTTCAAATAAGTGTTTTAATTTTTGGCTTTATTTTTTATATTTTGCATAATTTCATATAAAAAAGTTGTATGAATGGTATGAAATAATAAAAGAAAGATCTGAACTCTTAAAGAGTACTTTGTCAAATAATATCCATTTACACCTAAATCCTTTGGTGTCTATTTCATTATAACAAGACACACACTTAGGTACCTATATATATATAGCTACATATTTACCAAGTAATAAGGACATTAACAGTGAAAATGTTTTTACCTAATTTACAGTTCTTTGAGATTTTTTTAAAATTGTTTTTGTGCCATTATTGATAGCAAAATTATATCAAATATCATGTATTGCATTCAATTGTCATGTCTGTATGATTTAATTTAATCTGGAACTAGTTCCATGTCATATTTAGACATCATATTTTTGAACGGGTATCCATCTTGTGATGGTTCTTTTCATCCTTGACATAGATAATTTTTTTGCAGTTTTTTCAATCAATGTCCAGTCCTGAAGACATTCATTGAAATAATAGTCTTTTCACCAAGGCAATTTTTGTTTTTCCTCATTCTGGATCACAGCTTTTTCTTAAATTTCAGTGGTTTCTACAATTGTCTTTATTGTATTTTTTTACATTAGGATTAATTTGCTTTTCCCTTTTGAATATTTACAAATTTGATTTTTGTAATATTCTATTAATGTATTTTTTCTTAATGCATGATTTATCTTGAAATCATCTGTGATCACAAAAAACCTTAGTGATTTTGTTATTTATTTAGGTTTTTAGGACTCCTTTTATAGCTCATAAGTGATTATTTTAGGAAAATACATTGTTTAACAAATATAAATTAGCTTAACTTTGTTGACAGGACTTTTTGAATCACTTGTGTCTTTTGTGACTCAGCCCATAAAATTATCCTAGCAGTTACTGAGAGGTATGTTTATATCTCTGATGAGAGGTAAAATGTCACGACACAAACAAAAAACATACATTGTTTCTTTTCCTTTTCATTTTGTCAATTTTTCTTTATATATGGAAGCTACAGTTTTATTGATATACACATTTAGAATTTAGGAATTTTATATCTTCTTTGTAAACTTAATGTTTTAATTACTTTACATAATTTAGCATACATTACCACTATTTGTTTTTATTTACTTAGTATATCTTTTACACACTTCAACTTTCAATATTTTTCTTTACATTTAGAATGCACTCTAATATATTCCATATAGCAATAATTTGTATTACATCTGTGTGACAGTCTTTTAGCAATAATAGTTAACCCAAAGATTGTTAAAATCTAACATTATTTTTTGCTCCATATTGTCTGTGCCAAGTTTTCTTCTATCGTTTGTATTCAGGTGGAACTTTTTATGGATTTTATTTATTGGTTAATATGTCAATTTCAAAACATATGTATCTAATATAAATGTTATTTGAGGACTTCCGGGAAGATGGCGACGTGAGCGGAGCAGCAGAAATCTCCTCCCAACATTATATTTATCCACGAAAACACAGCAAATACAACTATTCCTAAAAGAGAGACGAGAATACACAGGAAAGTGCACAGCATTCAGCTACACCTGAGAAGACTCGGCACCCAGCAAGGCAGGTAAGATATGGAGCCGCGATCCTGCAGGACCTGAGCGTTTGCCCACCCCAGGGCACCAGTGGGAGGAGAGGATTCAGAGCAGGGAGGGACTGGAAGTACAGGCCCTCGAAATAACCAGCCCCGGTGATCTGCACCGGGAGCACTGACACACAGCACGCGGTGTAGTGGAGATTGGAGAGACAGAGGGCACAGGGTCTCAGTGGGGAACGTGCCAGGAAACCGGCTCCAGGAAGGAAAAAAAAAAAGAAGAAAAGCACGTGCTTTGTTCAGCAGTCTTAAAGAGACAGGAGCCCAGCAGAGGACCACATCACTCTGGCACTCAGAGCAGCAGGCTGGGAGTCCTGGGGAGCTTTGGACCCCTTAGCTGGTGACTGGGAAAGGGTGGCCACACTTAGGACTCCAACAGAGCTCAACAGCCTCCCATTTGATCCCACCACCATCAAAGCTATAAAGGGCCTTGTGGAGTGGCATGGCCATGGCTCTGGAATACTGGAGCAACAGCACCACCTACAGCATTCACACAGAATCCACTCCCGTCATAAAGAGCACAGCAGACATATGTGGCAACTACCAGCAACCAATTCTATAGCCATGAAAAGACAGAGGAATATGGTACAGACAAAGCTTCAGACCCAGACAACGACAGAGAGGGATCCTGAAGGGATGGACATGCACAGTCTTCCTGAAAAAAGAATTCATACTAAAAGTCAGATCCATGCTGATGGATCTACAGAGAAATGTGCAAGAGCTAGGGAGGAAGTGAGGGAAGTGAGGAAAGACTATGCAGAAATCAGAGAAGCCATTGACGGGCTTAACAGCAGACTGGATGAGGTACAAGAGACTGTTAATGGAATAGAAATCAGAGAACAGGAATACAGAGAAGCTGAGTCAGAGAGAGATAAAAGGATCTCTAGGAATGAAAGAATATTAAGAGAACTGTGTGAGCAATCCAAACGGAACAATATTCACATTATAGGAGTACCATAGGAAGAAGAGAGAGGAAAAGGGTTAGAGTGTGTCTTTGAAGAAATAATTGCTGAAAACTTTCCCACCCTGAGGAAGGAAATAGTATCGCAGTCCACGCAAGCCCACAGATCTCCCAACACAAGGGACCCAAGGAAGACAACACGAAGACACATAATAATTAAGATGGCAAAGATCAAAGATAAAGACAGAATATTAAAGGCAGCTGGAGAGAGAAAAATGATCACCTACAAAGGAAAACCCATCAGACTATCATCAGGCTTCTCAACAGAAACCTTACAGGACAGAAGAGAATAGCATGATATACTTAATGTAATGAAACAGAAGGGCCGCGAACCAAGAATATTGTTTCCAGCACGATTATCATTTAAATATGACAGAGGGATTAAACAATTTCCAGAGAAAGGAAAGTTGAGAGTTTGCCTCTCATAAACCACCTCTACAGGATATCTTAAATGGACTGCTCTAGAGGGAAGCACGCCTAAGGCTAAAAAAATGTCACCTGAAAAAATAAAATCATAGCAAAGAAAGCAGACCATCCAAATATTAACTAAAGGCAAAGAATAAAACACCTAATATATAAAGAATGGAGGAGGAAGAATAGGAAGGGAGAGATAAAGAAACATCAGACGGTGTTCACAATAACTTAACAAGAAAGTTAAGTTAGATTGTTAGATAGTAAAGAAGCAACCCTTGAACCTTTGGTAACCACGAATCTAAAGCCTGCAATGGCAATAAGTAGATATCTATCAAATGTACCCTAAATGTAAATGGACTGAATGCACCAATCAAAAGACACAGAGTAACAGAGTGGATAAAAAAGCAAGACACAGCTATATGCTGCTTACAAGAGACTCACCTCAAACCCAAAGACATACACAGACAAAAAGTGAAGGGATGGAAAAAGATATTTCATGCAATCAACAAAGAGAAAAAAGCAAGTGTTGCAGTATTGTATCAGACAAAATAGACTTCAAAACGAATAAAGTAGCAAGAAATAAAGAAGGACATTACATAATGATAAAGGGGTCAGTCCAACAAAAAGATATAACCATTATAAATATATATTCACCCAACACAGGAGCATCTGCATATGTGAAACAAATACTAACAGAATTGAAGGAGGAAATAGACAATAATGCATTCATTTTAGGAGACATCAACACACCACTCACTCCAAAGGACACATCACCCAGAGAGAGAATAAGTAAAAACACAGAGGCTCTGAACAACACTAGAACAGATGGACCTAACAGATCCCTACAGAACACTGCACCCAAAAGCAGCAGGATACACATTCTTCTCAAGTGCACATGGAACATTTTCCAGAATAGACAACGTACTAAGCCACAAAAAGAACCTCAGTAAATTCAAAAATATTAAAATCCTACCAACCAACTTCTCAGATCACAAAGGTATAAAACTAGAAATAAATTTTAGAAATAAATCAAAAAGGCTCACAAATACATGGAGACTTAACAACATTCTCCTAATTAATGAATGGGTTAACGACCAAATCAAAACAGAAATCAAAGAGTATATGGAGACTAATGACAACAACAACACAAAGCCACAACTTCTGTGGGACGCAGCAAAGGCTTTTCTACGAGGAAAGTATATTGCAATCCAGGCCTATTTAAAGAAGGAACAACATTCGCAAATGAACTGTCTAAAGACACAATTATTGAAGTTGGAAAAAGAAGAACGGAGGCCCAAGGTCACCGGAAGGAGGGACATAATAAAGATCAGAGAAGAAATAAATGAATTTGAGAAAAATAAAACAATAGAAAAAATCAATGAAACCAAGAGCTGGTTCTTTGAAAAATAAACAAAATAGATAAACTGCTAGCCAGACTTATTAAGAGGAAAAGAGAATCTACGCACATAAACAGAATCAGAAATAAGAAAGGGAAAATAATGACAGACCCCACAGAAATACAAAGAACTGTAAGAGAATATTATGAGCATCTATATGCTAACAAGTTGCAAAACATAGAAGAAATGGACAACTTCTTAGAAAAATACAACCTTCCAAGACTGACAAAGCAAGAAACAGAAACACTAAACAGACCAATCACCAGCAACGAAATTTAATCGGTAATCAAAAACTTACCCAAGAACAAAATCCCTGGACATGATGGATTCACCTCTGAATTCTACCAGACATATAGAGAAGAAATAAAACCCATTCTCCTTAAAGTTTTCCAAAAAATAGAAGAGGGGGGAATACTTCCAAACTCATTCTATGAAGCCAGCATCACTCTAATACCAAAACCGGGCAAAGACCTCACCAAAAAAGGAAATTACAGACCATTATCCCTGATGAATGTAGATGCAAAAATACTCAACAAAATATAGCAAACCGCATTAAAAAATATATCAAGAGGATCATACACCATGATCAAGTGGGATTCATCCCAGGGATGCAAGGATGGTACAATATTCGAAAATCCATCAACATCATCCACCACATCAACAAAAAGAAGGACAAAAACCACATGATCATCTCCTTAGATGCTGAAAAAGCATTTGACAAAACTCAGCATCCATTCATGATTAAAACCCTCAACAAAATGGATAAAGACGGCAAGTACCTCCACATCATAAAGGCTATATATGACAAACCCACAGCTAACATCACACTTAACAGCGAGAAGCTGAAAGCTTTTCGTCTAAGATAGGGAACAAGACAGGGATGCCCACTCCCTCCACTGTTATTTAACATAGTACTGGAGGTCCTAGCCACGGCAATCAGACAAAACAAAGACATAAAAGGCATCCAGATTGGTAAAGAGGAAGTCAAATTGTCACTATTTGAAGATAATATGATATTGTACATAAAAAACCCTAAAGACTCCACTCCAAAACTACTAGAAGTAATATCTGAATTCAGCAAAGTTGCAGGATACAAAATTAACACACAGAAATCTGTTGCTTTCCTATACACTAACGATGAACTACCAGAAATAGAAATCAGAAAACAATTCCATTCACAATTGCATCAAAAAGAATAAAATACCTAGGAATAAACCTAACGAAGGAAGTGAAAGATCTATACCCTGAAAAGTACAAGACACTCCTAAGAGAAATTAAAGAGGACACTAACAAATGGAAATGCGTCCCATGCTCTTGGCTAGGAAGAATAAATATTGTCAAAATGGCTATACCACCTAATGCAATCTACAGGTTCAACTCAATCCCTATCAAACTACTAACAGCTTTCTTCAATGAACTGGAACAAATAATTCTAAAATTCATATGGAACCACAAAAGACCCCGAATAACCAAAGCAATCCTGAGAAGGAGGAATCAAACAGGGGGAATTACGCTCACTGACTTCAAGCTCTACTACAAAGCCACAGTAATCAAGACAATATGGTATTGGCCCAAAAACAGACCCACAGACCAGTGGAACAGAATAGAAAATCCAAACATTAACCCAAACATTTACAGTCAATTAATATTTGATAAAGGAACCTTGGATATACATTGGGGAGATGACAGCCTCTTCAGCAGCTGGTGTTGGAGAAACTGGACAGCTACATGTACGAGAATGAAACTGGACTACTATCTAGCCCCATACACAAAGGTAAACTCAAGATGGATCAAAGACCTGAATGTAAGTCATGAAACCATAAAACTCTTAGAAAAAAACATGGGCAAAAATCTCTTAGACATAAACATGAGCAACTTCTTCATGACCATATCTCCCTGGGCAAGGGAAACAAAAGCAAAAATGAACAAGTGGGACTATATCAAGTTGAAAAGCTTCTGTACAGCAAAGGACACCATAAGTAGCACAAAAAGACATCCTACAGTATGGGAAAATATATTCATAAATGATGTATCTGATAAGGGTTGAAATCCAAAATATATAAAGAACTCACGCACCTTAACAAACAAAAAGCAAATAATCCAATTAAGAAATGGGCAGAGGACATGGATAGACACTTCTGCAAAGAAGAACTTCAGATGGCCAACAGGCACATGAAAAGATGTTCCACATCTGTAATCATCAGGGAAATGAAATGCAGATTAAAACCACAATGAGATATCACCTCACACCAGTGAGGATGGCCAACATCCAAAAGAGAACAACAAATGTTGGCGAGGATGTGGAGAAAATGGAACTCTCCTACATTGCTGGTGGGAATGCAAATTAGTTCAACTATTGTGGAAAGCAGTATGGAGGTTCCTCAAAACACTCAAAATAGAAATACCATTTGACCCAGGAATCCCACTCCTAGGAATTTACCCTAAGAATGCAGCAGCGCAGTTTGAAAAAGACAGATGCATCCCTATGTTTATCACAGCCCTATTTACAATAGCCAAGAAATGGAAGCAACCTAAGTGTCCATCAGTACATGAATGGATAAAGAGGTGGTACATATACACAATGGAATATTATTCATCCATAAGAAGAAAACAAATCCTACCATTTGCAACAACATGTTTGGTGCTGGAGGTATTATGCTCAGTGAAATAAGCCAGGCAGAGAAAGACAAGTATCAAATTATTTCACTCATATGTGGAGCATAAGAGCAAAGAAAAAACAGCAGCAGACTCACAGAACCCAGGAATGGACTAATAGTTACCAAAGGGAAAGGGACTGGGGAAGAAGGGTGGGAAGGGAGGGATAAGAGGGTAAAAGGGGCATTACGATTAGCAGACGTAAGGTAGGGGGGCACGGGGAGGGCTGTACAACTCAGAGAACACAAGTAGTGATTCTATATCATCTCACTACGCTGATGGACAGTGACTGTAATGGGGTTTTTGGGGGGGACCTGATGAAGGGGGTACTTTAATCACTATAAAATTGCACATGTAATTTTAGATTAATGATACCAAAATAAATTTTAAAAAAAGTTATTTGACTTGTTCCTATGCATGGTATGCAACATGGAACATTTTCATTGCATTCACATTTCCTGGTACGTGGTGCTTTTGTCATATATATAACACTTTGTATTTAAATTGCATAATACATTTGTACTGCTGTTTTATTTAGCTGGTATATTCGTTTGTTTTTCTGTCTATATCACTGAGCTTCCATCTGGAATAATTTTCCTTCAATAAGGATTAATTTTTATCATTTTTAGTTGAATGCCATTGACAAATTAAAATTCTAATTTTCTGAAAAATTTTCAGTATTTTTTTTTAATTAATGCATATCTTTCCTTCTAAATAGGGTTTCACTGGTTATAGAATTCTGTGCTGTCAGTAGTGCTTTTCAGGATGTTAATGATACCACTCCATTGTCTTCTTGCTTCCATTATTTCTACTAAGATGTCCGCCATACATTTCTGTCCTTTAACAAATTTCTGTATCTTTTGTATATATCCTGCTTGGAACTTTTAATAATCCTTGAATCTGTGGTTTAATATCTCTTATTAATTTTATAAAAATTCTAGGCATTATCATTCTTTCTATTACTTCTGCACATTACTTTCTCTTCTCTTTGAGAGGCATAAATTAACATATATACTAGACAATTTTACAGTCCCCCCTATATTTGGTCATTGTTTTTTCAGTTTCCCAAAATCTTTGTGTTTTGTTCTGGAAATTGTCTTCTGATCAATCTTCCAATTCAGCAATTATCTTTTCATCTCTTTCTAATATATTGCCATTCTCTTTCTCTGATTTCTAATTTCAACTATTGAGGTTTTATATTTAATTTTAGAATTGTTATTTCTTTTATTTTTATATTTTCCAATTCTATACCAAAATTCTACTCAACTCTTAATTACTGTAAATTTTAATACGTTTATTTTGAATTTAGCATCTCATACCTTCACATATGTGAATCTTTTGGGGGTTGTTTCCTATTATTTGACATTTTTCCTCTGGGTTTTTAGTAATGTCCTATTTCTATTTTTAGTAACATTTTATACTGAATGTTGCCAATAAAAATTATGGAGACTATATTAGTTGCTAATAATACTCTTTTCCTTCAACATGCCTTATTTTCTTTTTGAAAGATAGGCTATGGGGAAATTGCTTTAATTAACATGACATTTGAGATAATTTAATGCTAGGCAATAAGGGGATGGGAGGGCAGTCTTATCCTTGAAGAGCTTTGAACTCCAATTTTTATTCAGCCCCAAATATTCAGAAACGTTCCTTCAAATTTTCCACCCTCTTATTCTCTAATTTTGGAATCAATAATTGCCTTTTGAGAAGTATATGACTCTTTGATCCTTTCTTTTTCTCTTGGAACTTGACTAGTAAAATCTTATTAACTTCATAGTTCTCTGATGCTTTTAATCCAGTTCTTTTAATATTTTGTATAGCTTTAATATTTGATCATACTCTGAGGACTTCTATTGAACAACTTAGCAACAGTGGAAAGTGGAACTCTTATGAAGCTTTTGTATAAATGTACTTTTCATATTTGTATTTTGTAATCATGATTTATAATATACAGTCAGGATGTAATCATGTATAACACCTGGAGACCTAAAGTGAAAACTTCATAAATTCCTTCACTTCTTTGAACATAATTTCCAGGAAAAACAAAAACAAAAAAACCTGCGAGCAATTTCATTTTAGCAAATGATTTTGAATGATAACCCCTGTGTTATAAATAAGCTTTAAAATAATTTAAATATACAATAAAAAGCTTTTCCTTAGTTTCATTACAAAGTCTATGTGCTGAATTTTTTCCCAACCCTTCTAGTGATAATCATATTTGAAGTATTCATTAATTAACCACCATCTTAAGTAAAGAATAGTCCATCTGAAATTAACAATTTAACATAATGCAATTAAAAATTGATGTAATTTTCTTAAAGGCCAAAGTAAGCTCAGTTTACAATAATTTTATAGTCATGCATAATCCATAACATAAAGAAAGATAATTGACCAATATAATTCTTCTTTAATGAAGCTCCTGAAGTGAAGACAATTTTATATTCAACACACTTCAAACATGTCACTTGCAAGTGTGTGCCCTTTACCAGATGTTTGGGTCATGTCTGGAAAGTTTTTGCATTATAGGTCTTCTACTTCACAAAGAATCAGTCAAATAAATATTCTGGGTTTGCCTATGTGAGAGCATATGTATGCATATTTATTTTCAGAAGTATATTTCTTCCTTGTAATAATTTGCTGTTAAGTGGTCAGTTTTAAAAAGATACATCATTATTATAATCTCTCAACTACAAAATAATTTGTTTTTGATATGAAAGAGGTATAGTCTTTCTTGCAATTAGTATTTTATGAAAGTAAAGAAAATGGAAAGCAAACAAATATTCATTATTCAATAATGTAATAATTTCCACATTCATTTGTACTGTGTTCCATCATTCCTGCTTTTGTTGTCAAAAATATCAGGGCATATATATATATATATATGAATTTTAAACATAGATTAGCTTAAAGAATCAGTATACTGATATTTATTTGAATTTGAATTATCTTCTTATTTTCAAATTCCCATACATTTCTGTGACTATTCCCATTTTTGGTTCAGGAGCTTCTAGTTGTAGAACACATCAGTAGAGAGAAAAAATTCTACTTGTGTTTCTAAAAACTATCTTTATGAATAAAATCAAAGTCAATACAAATTTAACCAGAAACGTTGTCTATACTTTTTAGATAGAAAAATTTTTCTTTTGTCTCCTTCCCAAGAACAACAACATATACTAAAATAAGATTCTAATGAACTGTTTGCTTAAATAAGTAAGATATAGAGAAAATCAGGTTATCCACAGTCTAATTGAAACATTTTAAAAGAACCTGAAATTCACATGGAAAATATATGAAGGCCAACTGTGCTGTTTATGAATAAAAATAAACATTCTTTTATAACAGATATACATGGTGCCACTTAATCAAGTATTTATAGGTAAATATGAGAATAATCTTGGATAGAGCATTTTCTAAATAAATTGTTTAATATTTTCATATTATTGATTAAGAAGCTATTTGCCCTAATATATTATTAAAGTTTTTAATACCAAATTGATACAAAATTTAAGACCTTGACTATACTGTATGCAGCTTTACACTTCAGAGATTTTATCCCATAGTCTTTAATTATTTTCAGAAACAGGAGTCAGGAAAAAACATTAAATGTATGTATGAATCCCATGATATTTTGTACCAATAGAAAATTGGTACTTCTACTTGAAAATGGGGAAATTAACACACTTATGAAACCTCAGTATAATGACTAGATGGGGATTTTTTTTTTGATGATTCATGAACTTCAAGAATAAAGACTGTGTATGAACAAAATGTAACCATAAGAGATATGCATACAAAGAGAAGATCTCCAAAAACAACTTATATGGACATGCGTTAACTGGCACATTGGACCTGAGAAACCAAAACCTAAATACCTTATAGGAGTGAAAAGTAGACAGCCTAGAAATAAGTAGAATACAACAGAACTCTGGAAGATTTCAATAGTATCAGGTACTGTATCCATTTGAAGACCTGTGTATAGGTTTATCTGCAAACAAGCTTTGCATGATTTAAAGTGTGCAGATAAAACAAATACAGCCTCTTACCCTACCTGCTCCAACTCTGGAGTTTTCCCTTGGCAGGTCTTCAGTCACAGATACATTAGCTTAAGAGTATTGGAACTCACTGAAGACTGGGGAGCTCCATAGGAAATAAGGGAGTTATGTGAAAGTCTGGATGTTCAGTTGTTCCAGTATTTTTCACTTGGTTATCAGGAAACACAAAATCAGCCTGCTATCTCTTTCCCTCATACTCCAGCCTCACCTTACCAGCAAGAATACAAAGATCCCTCCCTGGTTCAATACACCAAGTACTGGGACTCCCAGAGTGCAACAGCTGAACATCTGCCCAACATCGTAATAGTAAGCTCTCTAGTCAATAAGTCCCATCCATGGTCACAAATCCCCAGCAACCTTTCAGAGGCTCATTCTTAAATATGAAAAATATTGCCAAGTATAACCAGACATTTGGGGAAATCTTCTGATATGAAAAACAAACCAAAGCATCCATCAATTAACAGACAAGCAAAAAGTAAAAACAAAAGGAAACTAAAAGGAAATAAAAAATACAAAATAGTACATGTAGCAGGGGAAAAACCCTACAAAAATCTGATAATCAGTATCTTAAGAAAGGTAAATAAAAGAAAATAATATTGCCATGAAAAACAGAAAAATATACTATAAAAATGGAAGACGGAGTACAAAAAAGACTTCATGATATAATTTTCAGAAAGTAGGGCACTGGGGAATATAGTTAGAAATTAAAACAGGAAAAGATATAATTTTAGAGAACTCACATAAGGAAAAAACCAACAATGTTAGAGAAATGGAGGGAGAAAATGATCAAGGAATTAATACAAGAATATTTCCCAGAATTAAAGGACATAGGTATACAGATAAAAGTACCTGGGAAAATAGATAAGAAGAAGATACATGCCTACACATATTATTGTCATTTTTTTAAGAACACAAATTAAAAATTCTAGAAGCTTTTGAGGTGGAGTTAGGAGGACAGAGTTCACATAAAAAAGATCAGAAATGGCTAGGACTGCTACTGATAGATCATACTGATATACCACAATAAAGCTATTTATAGAAATACATCACAGTATAAATTTCTCATATAAAAATAAATTATAAAATCAGCTTGGCAAGTATGCTTACTTAAATAAAATGTATTATCCCATTTGAATGTCACAAGAGATTTCTTCACTTTGTTATTTATTTTTGTGGTTGCTTTTAATAAGAGTTTGCACTGGGTATGAGGCAATACTATACTCCCAGTAATATGGTACTATATTTTAATTTAATTTAAATTTTATGGCTGTGCTTTATAATAATTTTTAAAAAGTTATTTTTACATGGTTCAAAACTCAAGCTACTGTTTTCTATCCCATCTCTCACCTCCCGTCGATTTCCTCTTCAGAGAAGCAAACATTTTAAATTCATTGAGTAGCTTATTCTATCTTCCTATATATTTTATGGCATTATATTTGCTATCCTGTTTTAAAGTTTGAGATATTATCAATTTGCTTTCTATCACAGAATTTGAAGATTTAGCTCTCTTACCATACAGAGGTCTCCCTCTCTTAACACCCAACAAAATGTGTATCAACATTCTTCTCTCTCCACTATTCCCCATTACTGTCATATAATTTTAGTTTGAATCAATATTCAATGTCTTGAATTTTTCAAAACTACATATATTTTTCAAAATTGAAGCATACGGTATTTCCTTTCTAATGTAGTTTTTTTCCCTGGAATTCATATTATTCTATTTCTAAGATTTCCCATACAAAATATAATTTCATACTCAAATTCTGAAATGAAATTAAAATTGTGTCATCAATAACTAATGAGCACAGAATAACGTTTCATTTTTAATGAATAAGTATCTTTTCCCCTCAATCCTCCTGCCTTCATCACGGTTTACACTCGAAATCTACATTCCAGCTTTAAAATGTTGTTGACCTTCACCTGACCCTGGCAATTCTCATTCCTTCTCTTCTAAGGTCAGCCTCTCTTTCCCTATTCCCAGGTTCCCTTTCATCTTTGTTTATCCCATTATTTTATTTGATGTAGTTATTTCCAGTAATTACGAGAGTAGATGTTTTGAGGGGGCCCTTCTGATGATTTTGGTTTACTTTCCCTCTCAAGTGACAGTTTGTCGGCTATAGCTATCTCTGTTGAAAAGGCTTTTATGTTTATTACATGTTCTTGTTTCCTGGTCTAAAATAATTCTTGATAAATATGGAATGACTTGTTTTGGTCAGATCAAATAATGGAGATACATAAATAACAATTCTATGGATTTTAAGGTATAAAATTATGGGAGAAAAATAGTTTTGCTTAACTTAATGTTTAGTGAAAGACTTTTTTCTTAATTATGAATTTTCACTTATTAGATGTAACCATTTGATCAGTTCCGAGATTATCCACACTTACTGCTAAAAAAAATAATGAAAACACCTCTCTAATCTTCCCAGGAATCTACCAGCCCAGGAAAATTATTCCATTACTTTTAGTTAAAATAATATCTATGTTTTCAATTCAATTACTACTTCTAAGCACATACCGTAGATTTTTAGATACTCTTCTGGTCAATTAATACATACAGATTTCTTAATTCATGATCTCTGTCACACAGAGATGAAGACACTTTGTGTCGAGAATTCAAGTGTAATTAAGACACATGATGATGTTGGCAATAATGCAAATAGACTTTGTAAAGAAAGGAACTAAAGGTAAGAAATGTTTTATGAGAATAGTTCATGTTTGAGTTTTTAGTTAGCAAATGAGGATTTCCTAGAGAGAAAGTAAAACATCCTGAAAAAAGATGAATTTCATGTATGTTCTTTTAACCATTTTTGTAAATGGAGATTACTTAAAAGAAGAGCTCGTTTTATCTTACCTAAGATGTCTTTTTGTCAAATACGTTGTATTTTACTTGTTGCACATCATGCATGTGGATATACAACAGCAAGTGTGTGTGTGTATGTACATTGTGTGTGCATGTTTGAATGCTGCCCTGTTTCCTTTTTCTATTTTCTTTGAAGTCATAGAAATCTTTGATATCTTCCTCTGCTTCCTTGTCATGTATTTGTCTTTTGTTGTATGCTCTGCATCTTCCACATTTCTTTTATCTCTGTCTTATCTTTGTTTTCTAATAGCTTCTACATTTTCTCCTTGTTCTTTTAAAGTCCTATGGAGCCTAGAAGTTCACCACCAATAGGTGATCCCAGTTCTGCAAAGAAACAGGGTTGGATTGGAGTAAACAAAGTCATCACGTTGGATTACTGGTGTAAAACGCCATAAGAAATCTTACTATATTTTCTGTCAGATGTACTTTTCAGTTAAGGGTTTCTCATTCAGGGGAGTTTGATTAAAAGATGAAGAACATCAAGAAACAATGTCTTGGTGGTGTAATTTGGTGATCACCCTTTCCCCTCCTCCCTTTGGCAGTCTCATTTTCATGAAGAGACTGGTTGGTAGAAAATAAGAACTACATGCTAATCTGCTTCCTACACTTCATCTCTCCATTTTCTGCTCTTTAATTTTGGACCATTAGTTTGCTTTCATTTTTTTACATTGCTCCCCACACACTTGGGGTCTTACTATTTAAGACAGAGAATTTTAGAGAGGCTGTCATGTGACACTTTATTCTAGAGGATTTTTTTTTAAGTCCAAAGTCTGAAAAACTTTACTTCAAATCATGCCAGTCTTTGTTTTGAACCACAATACACTATATGTGACAGATATTGTTTATTATTTTGGGTTTGAAGGTGGAGTTTTCTTTATTGGTGCAATTGCAGAACCTAACATGTCTTGCATAGCATTCAATAATATGTTGTACATGGGTGAGCTGATGGATGAATATTTTTTCACTACAAAGAAAAATTAATAAAATATCCATCATTGTGAAAATTGCTGTTTAAAGCAGATCTAATATTGTAGTTTCCTGCTGTGATATATAGATACTTAAGACATTTTAACAATAACATTTCTGGAAATTATGAAAACATTATGCAGAGTAGAAGAAGAGCAAGGGAGAGCAGAAGTCAAAGGAAAAGGAGGGTACTGAGAAGGGGCACAGGTAGCAGAAGGAAGAGAGGAAGAGGAAGGAAAGGGGGCAAAGAAGAAGTATTAATTGCCACATATAGGTGGATGTCTACAGGGTTGACCCTGCTCTGCAAATGACTAAGTGCCAACATTCAGGATTGGTTGTGAATTTTGCTTCTTCTACTTTCACTAAGTTTTACATGTCTGTGGTATGCTCTCGAAAGCAAAAGGACCAATGAGTGGCCCAAGTCTCCCCAAGCAGAAGATAGAATGTCTTAGGCAGAGGGGCTCAAGATGGTGGCATGAGCAGGGCAGCGGAAATCTCCTCTCAAAGCCATATATATATTTTTGAAAATACAACAAATACAACTACCCCTAAAAGAAAGACCAGAAGATAAAATATAAGAGCCAGGCTATATCTATATTTGCGAGAACTCAGCATCCCATGAGGGGGGTAAGATACAAAGCCATGACCCGGCAGGAC
The DNA here is from genome assembly GCA_029783875.1 of Phataginus tricuspis. Lineage (NCBI taxonomy): Eukaryota > Metazoa > Chordata > Mammalia > Pholidota > Manidae > Phataginus > Phataginus tricuspis. The sequence continues at coordinate 4,784,193 of JAQQAC010013566.1, read as the reverse complement.
CCAAGCACACCCCCCACCCCAGCTCACTGGTGGGAGGAAAAGAATCAGAGTGGGGAGGGAGTGGAAGCACAAGACTGCTAAATGACCAGCCCTGGTGATCTGCACTGGGAGCACAAACACACATCACATGGTGTACTGGAGATTAGAGAAACGGAAGGGCAGATTCCAAGATGGGGACTGTGAGCTGGTCCCCACAGCAGGCTCCCCTGGGACAAAAGAAAAGTGGGCACTTTTTTAAAAGTCTTAAATGGACAAGGGCCCAACAGATGAACAAAATCATCCCATCACACTCAACCCAGCAGTCTGGGAATCTTGAGGAACTTCAGGCCCCCTAACACCCTGCCAGGTAAAGCAGCCTTCAAGCCCCTCATGGTGATAAGCAGCCTGCCATTCGTTCACCCTGGGTGGCACTGCAAATGGACCGGCTGACCCGCCACAGCTGCGGAGCAGCAGGAGAGTGGCCCCGCCCAGAGCAACCACACAGAATCTCCTCCCAGTGCATAACTAACTGGGCCGGGCTGCAGAAGCCAGAGCAAGGTCTGGAAGGCACAAATGGGTGCCGTCCTTGCAGAAGAATGCACCCGGCATGGCTGCAACCCCCCAGGAGTGCTCCAGGCTAGCCTGAGGGTGGCCCTGCCCATAGCAGCTCAGGGGATTATCCCAGAGACTGCCTTCCAGTGTGCGAGTAAATGACACAGGCTGTGGAGAAGGGCAAGGCAAACAACAAGTAGGAGGAGACTTTGTTCTCCCAGCTGACACACATGCCACCTGCTTGCGACCACTTCTTTCACCATTAAAAAGACAGAAGAATATGGCCCAGTCAAAAATCACTCAGATAACTCCAGAGAGAGAGGGCCTGGTGGGATAGATTTAACCAATCTTTCTGAAAAATAATTCAAAATAAAAGTCATAACCATGCTGATGGACCTACAGAGAAATATGCAAGGGCTAAGGGATGAAGTCAGGAGGGAGATTATAGAAATAAAACAATTGATAGATGTGCTTAAGAGCAGACTGGATGAGGTGCAAGAGACTGTTAATGAAATAGAAATCATAGAACAGGAGTAAAGAGAAGTTGAGGTAGAGAGAGATAAAAGGATCTCTAGGAATGAAAGAATATTAAGAGAACTGTGTGACCAATCCAAACGGAACAATATGCACATTATAGGGGTAGCAGAAGAATAAGAGAGAGAAAAAGGGATAGAAAATGTCTTTGAGGAAATAATTGGTGAAAACTTCCCAAGCTGGGAAAGGAAATAGTCTCTCAGACCACGGAAGCCTACAGATCTCCCAACACAAGGAAACCAAGGAGGACAACACCAAGACATATAATAATTAAAATGGCAAAGATCAAAGACAAGGACAGAGTATTAAAGGCAGTCAGAGAGAGAAAAAGATCATGTACAAAGGAAAACCCATCAGGCTATCATCAGACTTCTCAACAGAAACTTTACAGTCCAGAAGAGAATGGCATGATATACTTAACACAATGAAACAGAAGGGCCTTGAACCAAGAATACTGTATCCAGCACGATTATCATTTAAATTTGAGGGAAGGATTAAACTATTCCCAGACAAACAAAAGTTGAGGGAATTTGCCTCCCACAGACCACCTCTACAGGATATTTTAAAGGGACTGCTCTAGATGGAAGCACCCTAAGGCTAAATAGATGTCACCAGAGAATATAAAATCATAGCAAATAAAGCAGACCATCCAAATACTAACTAAAGGCAAGAAGTAAAATCAACTATCCACAGAAACAGTCAAAGGAAATGCAAAAGAATACAGAATAAAACACCTAACATATCAAGAATGGAGGAGGAAGAATAAGAAGGGAGAGAAAGAATCATCAGACTGTGTTTATAATACCTTAATAAGAGAGTTAAGTTAGACTGTTAGATAGTAAAGAAGCTACCCTCAAACCTTTGGTAACCAGAAATTCAAAGCCTGCAGTGGCAATAAGTACATATCTATCAATAATCACCCTAAATGTAAATGGACTGAATGCACCAATCAAAAGACACAGAGTAATAGAATGGATAAAAAAGCAAGACCCATCTATATGCGGTCTACAAGAGACTCACCTGAAACCCAAAGATATACACAGACTAAATGTGAAGAGATGGAAAAGATATTTCATGCATACAACAGGGAGAAAAAAGCAGGTGCTGTATTACTTGTATCAGATGAAATAGACTTCAAAACAAAGAAAGTAACAAGAGATATATAAGGACATTACATAATGATAAAGGGGGCAGTTCAACAAGAGGATATAACCATTATAAATATATATGAACCAGGCAGTTCTGGGAAGATGGCGGCATGAGAAGGGCGGTGGAAATCTCCTCCCAAAATCATATATATCAATGAAAATACAGCAAATACAACTATTCCTAAAAGAGAGACCAGAATACACAGGACAGTGCACAGCCTGCATCTGCACCAGAGAGGACTCGGCACCCCGCGAGGTGGGTAAGATACGAGTCGCAACCTGGCGGGACCTGTGCACTCCCCCACCCCACCACACTGGCGGGAGGACAGGATTCAAAGCCAGGAGAGAGTGGAAGTACAGGCCTTCAAAATAAACAGCCCTGGCGATGTGCGCCAGGAGCGCTGACACACATCACACAGTGTAGTGGAGATTGGAGAGGCAGAATGTGAAGGTTTTGAGCTGGGAATGCGCCCGGGTCCTTGCACCCGGCTCCCGGGACAAAGCACGCTTTTTTCAGTGGTATTACGATCATCCCAGCACAATCAGCCAAGCCGGCTGGGAGTCCTGAGGAATTTCAGACCGGTTAGCTGGCGACTGGGAAAGAGTAACTGCACTGAAAATTCACATAGAAAACAATAGCCTCCTATTTGTTTCCGCCCTGGCCAGAGCTGCAAAAGGCCCAGTGGAGCAATGCAGCGGTGGCTGTGGAATAGTGGAGCAACAGCACCACCTACAGCATCCTTACAGAAACTACTCCTGGTGGGATTTTTTTTTCCATTCTTTTTTCTTTTCTTTCTTTTCCCTCTTTTTTCTCTTTTCTTTCTCTTCCTTGTTTTTTTTTAAGTCTTAAAGAGCCTAGCTGACATACGTGGCACCTGCCAGTGACCACTTCTATCGCCACGAAAAGACAGAGGAATATGGTACAGACAAAGCTCACCCAGACAACACCAGAGAGGGAGCATGAAGGGATGGAAATGCACAATCTTCCTGAAAAAGAATTCAGAATAAAAGTCATAATCATGCTGATGGATCTACAGAGAAATATGCTAGAGCTGAGATAGGAAGTGAGGGAAGTCAGGAAAGACAATGCAGAAATGAGACAAGCCATTGACAGGCTTAGCAGCAGATTTCACAAGATGCAAGAGACTGTTGATGCAATAGAAATCAGAGAAGAGGAATACAGAGCAGCTGAGGCAGAGAGAGATAAAAGGATCTCTAGGAATGAAAGAATATTAAGATAACTGTGTGAATAATCCAAATGGAAGAATATTTGCATTATAGGAGTACCAGAGGAAGAAGAGAGAGAAAAAGGGATAGAAAGTGTCTTTGAAGAAATAATTGCTGAAAACTTCCCCAAGCTGGGGAAGGAAATAGTCTCGCAGTCCACGGAAGCCCACAGATCTCCCAAGACAAGGGACCCAAGGAAGACAACACCAAGACACATAATAATTAAAATGGCGAAGATCAAAGATAAGGACAGAGTATTAAAGGCAGCGAGAGAGGAAAAAGATCACCTACAAAGGAAAACCCATCAGACTTCTTAACAGAAACCTTACAGGACAGAAGAGAATGGCATGATATATTTAATGTAATGAAACAGAAGGGCCGTGAACCAAGAATATTGTATCCAGAACGATTATCATTTAAATATGATGGAGGGATTAAACAATTTCCAGACAAGCGAAAGCTGAGAGAATTTGCCTCCCATAAACCACCTCTGCAGGACATCTTAAAAGAACTTCTCTAGAGGGAAGCACTCCTAAGGCTAAAAAGATGTCAACAGAGAAAATAAAATCATAGCAAAGAATGCAGACCATCCAAATACTAACTAAAGGCAAAGAATAAAACACCATGTATATAAAGAATGGAGGAGGAAGAATAAGAAGGGAGAGAAATAAAGAAACATCAGACGGTGTTTACAATAACTTAACAAGAAAGTTAAGTTCGATTGTGATACAGTAAAGAGGCAACCCTTGAACCTTTGGTAACCACGAATCTAAAGACAGCAATGGCAATAAGTACATATCTATCGAAAAATCACCCTAAATGTAAATGGAATGAATGCACCAATCAAAAGACAGAGGGTAACAGAATGGATAAAAAAGCAAGACCCATCTATGCTCCTACAAGAAACTCCCCTCAAACCCAAAGATATACACACACTAAAAGTGAAGGGATGGAAAAAGATATTTCATGCGAACAACAAGGAGAAAAAAGCAGGTGTTGCAGTACTTCTATCAGACAAAATAGACTTCAAAATGAAGAAAGTAGGAAGAGATAAAGAAGGACATTACATGATGATAAAGGGGTCTATCCAACAAGAGGATATAACCATGATAAATATATATGCACCCAATACGGGAGCGCCGAAATATATGAAACAAATGCTAACAGAATTAAAGGATGAAATAGAGAGCAGTGCATTCATTTTAGGTGACTTCAACACAGCACTCACTCTAAAGGACAGATCAACCAGACGGAAAATACGTAAAGACACAGAGGCACTGAAAACACACTAGAACAGATGGACCAAACAGACATCTACAGAACTTTACATCCAAAAGCAACAGGATACATATTCTTCTTAAGTGCGCATGGAACATTTTCCAGAATAGACCACATAATAGGCCACAAAAAGAACCTTAGTAAAGTCGAAAATATTGAAATTCTACCAACCAACTTCTCAGATCACAAAGGTATAAAACTAGAAATAAATTTTAGAAAGAAAACAAAAAGGCTCACAAATACACAGAGACTTAATAACATTCTCCAAATTATTCAATGGGCTAACGACCAAATTAAAACATAAATCAAAGAATATATGGAGACAAATGAAAACAACAACACAAAGCCACAACTTCTGTGGGACGCAGCAAAGGCAGTTCTAAGAGGAAAGTATATTGCAATCCAGGCCTATTTAAAGAAGGAAGATCATTCCCAAATGAACAGTCTAAAGACAAAATTACTGAAATTGGGAAAAGAAGAACAAATGAGGCCTAAACTCACCAGAAGGAGGGACATAATAAAGATCAGAGAAGAAATAAATAAAATTGAAAAGAATAAAACAATAGAAAAAATCAATGAAACTAAAAGTTGGTTCTTTGGAAAAATAAACAAAGTAGACAAACCCATAACCAGACTCATTAAGAGAAAAAGATAATCTACACACATCAACAGAATCAGAAATGAGAAACGAAAAAAAACTACGGACCCCACAGAAATACAAAGAATTATAAGAGAATATTATGAGAATCTATATGCTAACAAGCTGCAAAACATAGACGAAATGGACAACTTCTTAGAAAAATACAACCTTCCAAGACTGACCAAGCAAGAAACAGAAAAACTAAACAGACCAATCACCAGCAACGAAATTGAATCGGTAATCAAAAAACTACCCAAGAACAAAAGCCCTGGACCTGATGGATTCACCTCTGAATTCTACCAGACATATGGAGAAGAAATAACACCCATTCTCCTTAAAGTTTTCCAAAAAATAGAAGAGGAAGGAATACTTCCAAACTGTTAGTATGAAGCCAGCATCACTCTAATACCAAAACAGGGCAAAGACCCCACCAAAAAAGAAAATTACAGACCAATATCCCTGATGAACGTAGATGCAAAAATACTCAAATATTAGCAAACCGAATTCAAAAATACATCAAGAGGATCATACACCATGATCAAGTGGGATTCATCCCAGGGATGCAAGGATGGTACAACATTCGAAAATCCATCAACATCATCCACCACATCAACAAAAAGAAGAACAAAAACCACATGATCATCTCCATAGATGCTGAAAAAGCATTTGACATAATTCAGCATCCGTTCATGATTAAAACTCTCAACAAAATGGGTATAGAGGGCAAGTACCTCAACATCATAAAGGCTATATATGACAAACCCACAACTAATATCATACTTAACAGCGAGAAGCTGAAAGCTTTTCATCTAAGATCGGGAAGAAGACAGGAATGCCCACTCTCTCCACTGTTATTCAAAGTAGTACAGGAGGTCCTAGCCTTGGCAGTCAGACAAAACAAAGAAATACAAGGCATTCAGATTGGTAAAGAAGTCAAATTGTCACTATTTGCAGATGACATGATATTGTACATAAAAAAACCCTAAAGACTCCACTCCAAAAGTACTAGAACTAATATCTGAATTCTGTAAAGTTGCATGATACAAAATTAACACACAGAAATCTGTTGCTTTCCTATACACTAACGTTGAACTAACAGAAAGAGAAATCAGAAAAACAATTCCATTCACAATTGCATTAAAAAGAATAAAATACCTACGAATAAACCTAAGGAAGGATGTGAAAGGCCTATGCTCTGAAAACTACAAGACACTCCTAAGAGAAATTTAAGAGGACACTAACAAATGGAAATCCATCCCATGCTCTTGGCTAGGTAGAATAAATATTGTCAAAATGGCTATACTACCTAAAGCAATCTGTAGGTTCAACGTAATCCCTTCCAAAATACCAACAGCTTTCTTCAATGAACTAGAACAAATAATTCTAAAATTCATATGGAACCAGTAAAGACCCCGAATAGCCAAAGAAATCCTGAGAAGGAATCAAACAGGGGGAATTATGCTCCCTGACTTCAAGCTCTACTACAAAGCCACAGTAATCAAGACAATTTGGTACTGGCACCCACAGACCAGTGGAACAGAATAGAAAATCCAAACATTAACCCAAACATATACAGTCAATTAATATTTGATAAAGGAGCCTTGGATATACAATGGGGAGATGACAGCCTCTTCAGCAGCTGGTGTTGGAAAAACTGGACAGCTATATAAGAGAATGAAATTGGACTACTGTCTAACCCCATACACAAAGGTAAACTCAAGGTGGATCAAAGACCTGAATTTAAGTCATGAAACCATAAAACTCTTAGAGAAAAACATAGGCAAAAATCTCTTGGACATAAACATGAGCGACTTCTTTATGAACATATCTCCCCAAGCAAGGGAAACAAAAGCAAATATGAACCAGTAGGACCATATCAAGCTGAAAAGTTTCTGTACAGCAAAGGACACCATCAGCAGAACAAAAAGACATCCTACAGTATGGGAGAATATATTCATAACTGACGTATCCAATAAGGGGTTGACGTCCAAAATATATAAAGAACTCATGCACCTCAAGAAACATAAAGTAAATAATCCAATTAAGAAATGGGCAGAGGACATGAATAGACACTTCTCCAAAGAAGAAACTCAGATGGCCAACAGGCACATGAAAAAATGCTCCACATCACTAATCATCAGAGAAATGCAGATTAAAACCAGAATTAGATATCACCTCACACCAGTGAGGATGGCCAACATCCAAAACACAAACAACAACAAATGTTGGCAAGGATGTGGAGAAAAGGGAACCCTCCTACACTGCTGGTGGGAATGCAAATTAGTTCAACCATTGTGGAAAGAAATATGGAGGTTCCTCAAAAAACTCAAAATAGAAATACCATTCGACCCAAGAATCCCACTCTTAGGAATTTACCCTAAGAATGCAGCAGCCCAGTTTGAAAAAGACAGATGCACCCCTATGTTTACCGCAGCACTATTTACAATAGCCAAGAAATGGAAGCAACCTAAGTGTCCATCACTATATGAATGGATAAAGAAGATGTGTTACATATACACAATGGAATATTATTCAGCCATAAGAAGAAAACACATCCTACCATTTGCAACAACATGGATGGAGCTAGAGAGTACTATGCTCAGTGAAATAAGATAAATGGAAAAAGACAAATATCAAATGATTTCCCTCATATGTGGAGTATAAGAACAAAGGGAAAAACTGAAGGAACAAAACAGCCGCAGACTCACAGAACCCAAGAACGGCCTAACAGTTACCAAAGGGAAAGGGACTGGGGAAGATGGGTGGGAAGGGAGGGACAAGGGGGAAAAGGGGACATTACGATTAGCAGATGTAATGTTGGGGGGGCACGGGGAGGGCTGTACAACTCAGAGAAGACAAGTAGTGACTCTATAGCATCTCACTATGCTGATGGACAGTGACTCTAAAGGGGTTGGTGGGCGGGCCCTGATGAAGGGGGTTGTTTAATCACCATATTATTGCACATGTAATTGTAGATTAATGATACTAAAAAAAATAGAATGTCTTAGGCAATAGCAGAAAAGCCACGTTTGATTTATTCATTGAATCCAGAATACATTGTGGTGTTCAGATGAGGTGGTGCTGTGATTATACTTGAAGTTAATATAAGATTGTATTTCAACTCTACTTCAGGTAAAAAAAAAAGTGCATGTTTGGATCAATGGACTATCCCCAGAGCTAATATGTTATCAATCTTTCGTATATTTTTATTAGAGTTTATTTACAAATAATATGTATTGGAAGTCTATGGCTGACCAAAAAAGAATTCACTCCTTTCAAGTATATTGATAGTCTGAATAATGTGTAGCCTTTATGATTTTGAAAGTATTTTTAGTACTCTCAAGCTCGGAACCATGTTTGTCAATCACTTCCTAATAGGGCCCCTTCATAGACTGGGAGGAGGGGGTCAGCCTAGTTTCATTAGAGGCCCCAGAGTGCTGTAGCCTGGTGATTATCGTGTATGGTTGCCAAAAGTAGTGACAGGAAAGGGATTTCTATAGCCTTCAGTAGTTGTCACTGCCAGCAGGAAACAGTGATACCCTAGGATAAAGAAAGAGATATTTCTGGAAAAGATGTTAAGGCTGAACTAAACTTTACAGCATTAAGAAAGAACCATTTTTTATTTCATTCCGAGTTCTAAGAAAAAAAATTATTTCTATAATCCACAAGTATGTAATTTACTTTTATCTAAACAGATAATTAACCAGACCATATTACCAGGAAATAGAAGTTTCTAATATGAATTCCTAAAAGGCTAGATCACAGCACCTTCATTCAGAGATATAATAACCACCTGAATAATCAGAACACAAGATGGTTATCACTATTATTATAACTAACAGTTAATTGCTTTCTGTTGGGAAGTTAACGTCATTAAGTTCTTTAGAAAAAATCAATAGGAAAGAGTGCTATTTTTGAAAGGATGTGTTTGACTTTAAAAATATTTGAGGAGAACTTCTAAAAAAAGGTTCATTACAGTAGAAAAATAAACTAAGAAATCAAATATGAACTTATAGAGTGAGTAGAAGACTTAGAAATCCTCCTTGAAGTAGTATATATAATAGATGGTTTAATATGCATTTTCAATTAAAATTCTGTTTATTTTTGTTACCTGATCATTAAAATAAAAAAATGCAAGTATTGTTAAAATAAAAATGGGGATTTCTTTTTATCATTTCAAGAAAGCATTTAGTATATATGGAAATATTGGGATATTCTGAATGATGACTATATATGGATGAGATCTTTTGCCTTAATTTTAAAACAGGTTAATGTCTATGAGGTGTTTATTACTGGTTAAGAGCATTTTTCTAAGTGTTAGCATAATCATATTTTGCTCTAGTTAAGTTGGCATCTGCTGTAACTCTAACACACCCTAGGGCATTTTAAACAACAGATCACAGCAAAGGATGATGACTGTTTTTAGATACCTGCTGTGACACACAATTTCTTCTTGGGAATCAGTAGTGCTGTTCTTAAAAAATTCATCCTGTGTGAACTGGAAATATGAGACATATGTCATTGTAAGATTTTAGACATTATTGGTTAATTATTGGTTAAATAACATTATCCTTTGCCAGGATGGATAACTTACAGAATATAATATGAGAGACTGTTGGTCAAACATATTTTCTCAACGTTACTGAAACATGCATTGCATAAATTAAAATGCACACATATTAAGTGTACAATGTAACAGTTATGACAAATACATACACTGATGTAACTCCCACCTTAACGGAGACAGAACATTTCCTTCGCTCCCTTCAGCCGACCTCCTGAACCTCCTGATTGGTGTCCTGTTGTGATCAATGCCTCCCACCTTGGCACCAGGTAAGTACTCATGTAATTTTTTTAACAGTAGATTCGTACTGTCAGTTCTACAACTTCAAATACATGGCACAATACAGTATGTACTATATAACGTTTGCTTTTTCCACACCATAATATTTTAGAGATCTATCCATGTTGATCTTTGTATTGATTATTAATGATTTCATTTAGTCTTCTATCATATTTTCCATTAGTAATTAGAAAGCATTCAAATGTTTTCATTTTCATTTCATTTGTACATTCAAAATGCATGCTTTCAAATTACTTATGTTAAGTCTGTCTCATATTCAGCATCAGAGTCACTTGGTCCAAGGCTCTGGTAACAGATTTTTAGTTCATGGCTATGTGGCATATTTTCCTGTTTTTTTCTCATGTCACATAATTTTTATTCTGTTCAAGGCATTGTTGAAGACCACCAGGGTTGTTACCTTCTTCTGAAGAGTGTTAGTGTTGATTTTTCAAAATAATAAAAACTGGCGAGCACTTGAACTTGTGAAACTTGCTTTTAGGTTCTCTTTTTATATCTCTGTCGAAGGTGTTTCCAAAGTCTTAGAGCAGGATTCAACCTTCAATTTTTTTCTTCCCTCTGGATTTGCAAGCTTACTTTCAGACTTAGGATAGTAATCCATCCAAGACTTGACACACAGTCTTTGCTGCCAAGATGCAACATGTTTGTGGTCACAGCTGAGCACTGCGGGTGGGAATGTGTACACTGTGGCGGTCTGGAAACCCAACATGTCCACAGCTCTGCCAGACATCTCGTGTTCTAATGTTCATCTGTTCTGTTTCCAATCCCAGGGCAACTTCCCTCTGGTAAGCTTCACGTTTGCTGCTCTGGGTTTGCCCTGCCCTTACTTTGGTCAAGGTGTCTGAGGGAATCTCCACACAGGCTTTTGGGGTTTCTGTCTGTCTGGGCGGCGCCCTCCTCTCTCGCGTTCTCCTCTGCTGAGTTCAGCTACTTGGCCCATCCTGAAATTTGATCGCTGCCCCTTCAGCTCAGAGGGTTCCCACAACCAAGGAGGACTAGAGCTTGCCAGGCTAGTCAGGAAATGGAACATAGAGTTGGAGTGATTTGTGGGCTTGCTGATGGGTTTTCTTTGTTTTTGTCATTGCAGTTTGCACTACTAAATGCTGACAAAGCACTTACCTCATGTTTTAACTGCTATGTTTTGCCTAGATTTATGCTTTATTAGAGAATCAAAAAAGTCTAACATTTCTCTTTCATCACTGGAGCAGAAGTCCATTCAAACATATTTTTAATTGTATCATTTCCCAGAAAATTACACAAAAATTTGGAAATAATTCATTAAGTATGACATTAGAGAATTCCACTTTTTCCTCAAATGGACTCAAATTTTGATATATTTTAGGTCTTTAATAATCAGTTAAATGATTTAAATATGATTAACATAATTTAAATATGTATTAAATAATATTTAAATATGTATTTAAATAATCTCCAAGTGTGCATAAGTTGTTGGGATCAATCATGGAAAGTTTACTATTGTATACTTAAAAGTCAAACAATAACGCTGGGACTCCCTGCACACCAATTCTTGCCACTAGAGTTTTGCAATGAAAACTCTAAATGTTGGACACATACAAAATTCGAAGTCAATGTCATTCATGAAGAATAGAAAAAATTTTATATTCCCTGTTGATGTACATTAGAACAGTGCAGCTTCCAACCTTTTCCCTCCTAAGGGAGACTGAAAATCTGAAAATTCTTTATTATTTGGAGACAAAATAGAAAGAATTCTGAGTTCACACAATAACATATTGGAATGTAAATAGAAGTTTCTAAGGACCAAAACATCTTGTATCTTAGGGTTTTACAACCTGTTTATATCTCCATGGTCCTGGTCATCATTTTCTCTTGCTATGTATTCACATACTATTTGAGTTAGGTAAATTTCTCTAGAGTTTTCACACAATCTATAAAGATGTAAATGAACTTCCCTAGGCTTGTTTTTAGCCCAGAATCCCCAGTTCTTCTCAAAATTAGTGCAGGGAGTCTCTACTTTGCAGAAACACAAAAATATTTCTATACACTCAATATATCCAACTAAGAAAATTAAAGAGGATATATATACCCTCTTTGGAACGTGTTCTTGGAGAACGCTGGCCACGGCTGCTTTGATGTGATTCTTCCCGGGAAAAACCATCCAAAATGCCCCGTGCACCTCCGTGAGCTCTGCTCAGCCCCACGTCCTTTATATATATATATATATATATATACATATCTCCTTACATGAGGTTCTAAGATTTTTACTGTGAGTAGTTTACTGAAACAAAGAGAGTGTTATAAGACTCTAGATATTTTGCATGGAGGCAAATCATAATGAATATATCTTTGATATACACATTATTACCTGGCTCAACCTGCGCTATGAAGATAATTGGGTGGTGAAACTATTTCAAACTTGATTGTAAATATGGGCAATTTCATACATTCATTCAAAAGTATATTTAGAATGGTATAGTTTTATATATATATATACACATAAAATATTTATGTTTTATATAAAACTCAGTAAATAAATGTGAACTACACATTAAAAACATTTGTTGCAACTTACAAATGTTTTTACCAACTTTTCACAGAAAAAAAAGAAAAAGAACAGAAAGACTCCCTAAGAGAATCCTTTTCATTTGGCTATTATTATTAAATAATATCAATTATATTCTGTCCCTTGAAATTCATTTGCTTTGAATTTGTGAAATGTCCAAAACCAGAGTCTTCTAGATAATGTGTCATGTATAGTGATGTAAAAGGTCTACATTATATGCCAGATATGTTAAACTTTGATGTCTTCAATCCTAGATCTTTGATCAATCAAGCTTAGTTAACTAAATATTGTCATTGTATTAAGATGGAGTTTTGTCTTTCACACTTATTTATAATTCATTCAGGTTTATGCATTGAATGATAAAAGGCTGCAATGCCATATTTTTCTACATGAATACAAAAATGGCACAGAATCATTTATTAAAAAAAGACAGGTTTCCCTAATAAATTTCTTTCTACCTCTATCAAACTTATGTCCAGATGTATCTGAGGTTCTTTCTTAAGGTCTCTGTGCTTCTATTTGTCTGTGTGTCTACCCCAATATTATTTTTAATTACTATAATTTGAATAAATATTATGTCTGATGTATTGGACCAGAAGGTACTGTATCTAAATGTAATGGAGAGGACTGAATGTCACTCATAAGGAATATATTTTCAAATGGAGAAAGTAACTAAATCTCTGCGATTGCATTTTTTGGTAATAGATAACTGTAGTTAATGTAGCAAAGAAAATTTCAGATGGACATGTGCTTGGCCCAAGAGGTAGAATATTATAGAGGCTGCTTATTTCCACAATATTTGTTTCTTCTCTGTGTTTTGCTGTCTCTCCCTCTCTCACTTTGTCTCACTCTATCTATTTCAATACCATTCATAGTACTGAAAGCACTGATCTTCATCAGGACGCATAATTCAGGACCCAGATTCAATTATATACTTCCCAGTCACCCATGGAGCAACTGTGGCCATATTTACATATTTTTGCCAATAGTTTGTAAGTAGAACTTTCAGAACATTTTCTTAAAAAATGACGTGATATACTTCCTCATCACATCTTGTCTCCTTTTGAATAAAATAATACACCTAATGTCTGTAGCTCCATACACTATGTTAGTGAATAAGACCACTTTGGGAATGAAAATCATAAATGGCGGAAGATAGAATGAATGTACCTTGGTCTCTAACAATAGAAACACCATAGGTATTCTAGATTGACTATTATAGGGCTTCATGTACTTGAAAGAAAAATATCTTTTTAAAATCTACTCTACTTTTGGATACAAGATTCAAGATGGTGGTGTGAGAGGTGAGACAAGAGAACTCCTCCCAAAACCACATATAGTGTGAAAATGTAGTTAATACAACTAACCCTAAAACAGCAACAGAAAGGAAGGCTGCACCAGACTGCATACAGACCTCACGAAGAGAGCAGACATCACAAAACAGGGTTACATATGAAAGCCTTGATCTGGAGGGACCCAAGCCCTTCCCCCATCCCAAGTCACTGGCGGGAGGAAAAGAAACGGAGTGGGGGAGGGGCTGGAAGCCTGGGACTGCTGAACACCCAGCCCTGAAGATCTGCTTTGTGGGCAGAAACCTACAGTGTGTGGTGCTCTAGAGGATGGGGAGCTGGGACAGGCTGAGTGCTTGAGAGACTGAGATTACGGCCATTTGTGGACGATGGGATCCATACCTGGCTGCTCTGGGACAACAGAAAGGCCAGCGGTCTGAGAGGCTTCCTGGCAGTGAGAGGGCTGCTGAAGGGGCAGGGTTTACATGGAGCTTGCTGCCCGGGAGAAGAGATAAGGGGACAAGGTTGTCTGGGCACCCTCTGTCCCGCAGATTGGGAACTTTGGGAAACTTCAAGTGCTCCATCTTCCTGGCTGGCTACTCAGCTCCAAGACCCTCACTGTCATAGGCAGCCTACCATGCCTTCCTCCTGGGCTGCTGGCAATGGCTCACAAACAGGCAGTCACTGCTCTGGCGTCAGGCCAGCCAGAGAGAGACCTCACCTACAACAGCTAGAGATGCCAAGCACAGAGGCTTACACCTGTGTGCTCAGCCCACTGGCTGTGATACTGGAGACACGCAGGGCAGACGGGAGTCAGGAAACAGATCTTTCCTCCCCCCAGGCACAAGTTTTGATCGCCTATGACCCCCAACCTCACTCTAGGGGCTGACCAGCTCCAGAGACTGGAGCTTCTGGGCAATAGAGGGCACCACACAGAATATGAAATGTCAAAAGAATATGGTACAGAGCAAAAGCTCACAAACCCAGAAAAAGGGCCAAATGAAATTGAACTCACCAATCTGCCTGAAGGAGAGTTCAAAATAAAAATCATAAACATGATTATGGAGGTATAGAAAAATATTCAAGTGAGAAGCTGAAAGTTTTTCCTTTAAGATCAGGAACAAGACAAAGATGCCCACTCTCCCCACTTTTATTCAACATAGTTCTGGAGGTCCTAGCCACGGCAATCAGACAACACAAAGAAATAAAAGGCATCCAGATTTGTGAGGAAGAAGTCAAACTTTCCCTGTTTGCAGATGACATGATATTGTACATAAAAAACCCTAAAGAATCCACTCCAAAACTATTAGATCTAATATATGAATTCAGCAAAGTTGCGGGGTACAAACTTAATACACAGAGATCTTTTGCATACACTAATGGTGAACTAACATAAAGAGAAATCAGGAAAACAATTCCATTCACAATTGCATCCAAAAGATAAAATACCTAGGAATAAACCTAACCAAGGAAGTGAAAGACCTGTACTCCGAAAACTACAAGACACTCATGAGAGAAATTAAAGAAGATACCAATAAATGGAAACACATCCCATGCTCACACATAGGAACAATTAATATTGTCAAAATGGCCATCCTGCCTAAAGCAATCTACAGATTCAATGCAATTCCTATCAAAATACCAACAGCATTCTGCAATGAACTAGAGAAAATTGTTCTAAAATTTATATGGAACCACCAAAGACCTCAAATAGCCAAAGCAATCCTGAGAAGGTAGAATAAAACTGTGGGGATTATGCTCCCCAACTTCAAGCTCTACTACAAAACCACAGTAATCAAGACAATTTGGTACTGGCACAAGAACAGACCCATAGACCAATGGGATAGACTAGAGAGCCCAGATATAAATCCAAGCATATGTGGTCAACTAATATATGATAAAGGAGCCATGGATATACAATGGAGAAATGACAGCCTCTTCAACAGCTGGTGTTGGCAAAACTGGACAGCTACATTTAAGAGAATGAAACTGGATCATTGTCTAACCCCATCCACAAAAGTAAACTCAAAATGGATCAAAGACCTAATTGTAAGTCATGAAACCATAAAACTCTTAGAAAAAACATAGGCAAAAATCTCTTGTACATAAACATGAGTACCTTCCTCATGAGCATATCTCCCCGGGCAAGGGAAGAATAGCAAAAATTAACAAGTGAGACTACATCAAACTAAAAAGCTTCTGTACAGCAAAGGACACCATCAATAGAACAAAAAGAAATCCTACTGTATGGGAGAGCATATTTATAAATATCATATCTGATAAGGGGTTGACATCCAAATTATATAAGATCTGACGCACCTCAACAAACAAAACGCAAATAATCCAACTAAAAAAATTGGCAGAGGAGCTGAACAGATACTTCTCTAAGAAGAAATTCAGATGGCCAATAGGAGCATGAAAAGATGCTCCACATCATTAATTGTCAGAGAAATGCAAATTAAAACCACAATGAAATATCACCTCACACCAATTAGGATGGTCAGCATACAAAATACTAAGAACAACAAATGCTGGCAAGGATGTGGAGAAAGGGGAACCCTCCTACACTGCTGGTGGGAATGCAAATTAGTTCAACCATTGTGGAAAGCAATATGGAGGTTCCTAAAAAATCAAAATAGAAATATCATTTGACCCAGGAATTCCACTCCTAGGAATTTACCCTAAGAATGCAGGAGTCCAGTTTGAAAAAGACATATGCACCCCTATGTTTATCACAGCACTGTTTGCAATAGCCAAGAAATGGAAACAACCTAAGAGTCCATCAGTTGATGAATGGTTAAAGAAGATGTGGTATATAAACACAAGGGCATGTTATTCAGCCATAAGAAGAAAACAAATCTTACCATTTGCAACTACATGGATGGAGCTAGAGGGTATTATGCTCAGTGAAATAAGCCAGGTGGAGAAAGACAAGTATCAAATGATTTCATTCATCTATGGAGTATAAGAACAAAGAAAAAACTGAAGGAACAAAACAGCAGCAGACTCACAGAGCCCAAGAATGGACTAACAGTTACCAAAGGGGAAGGAACTGGGAAGATGGGTGGGAAGGGAGGGATAAGGATGAAAAAGGGCTATTACAGTTAGCACACATAATGTAGCAGGAGAGGAGGATATGGGGGAGGCAGTATAACACAGAGGAAACAAGTAGTGATTCTATAGCATCTCACTATGCTGATGGACAGTGACTGTAATGGGGTTTGTGGTGGGGACTTGATAATAGGGGGAGTCTAGTAACCATAATGTTGCTCATGTAATTGTACATTAATAATAGCAAAATAAAAAAAATACATATACAGAAAAGTACACAGAACAAAACAAAACAAAAAATCGACTGTAGTTTGAAGAATTGAGCTACTAACTTCTATAATTCATTCTAACCAATTTGGTTGACCAGTAGGAGGGGGGTTACAATTTGTTTTCTTAGTATTCAAAATAAGTATATTGAATGTCTAATGAAGCATGATAAGAGAAATGTTTGGGACTGTGTATCATCTAATACAATCAAAAATGAATAATTTTGTTTCAGGAAAATTTAAACATAACTTTGAAAGGTACATAATAATTCCATACAAAAGAATTATAGTTACATGTACACAAATATGATAAATAATGTAAATAGGAATGCTTCTAGCAGGAAGAACAAAGAAATTTCAAGTGTATTTCAAGAGCTATAATGATTTTAAATTAAAATACTTTATATAAACCTTTATGGAAAAAAGATTCAATATTAAAATCAATTGCCTTTTTATCTAAGTCTGATATCACAGCTGCATGATAATGGGTTAATAATGTATTCAGAATACTATGAACTTAAGTTTCCAAGGTGACAAATTTTTTCATTTTCTATTCAAAGTGTAAGGGCTTTTGGTAAATTAAAGATTCTGTAGTACTACTTTCATTTAAGGATCAAAAAAAAAAGGAAATTGATTTAACATTGTAACATTCTACCAAAAAATGAATAAATAAAATTTTAATTTTTCCAATTCATATTTTATGTAGACCCTTTAAAACTACATATATATATATATCCAGAATTTTAAAAAGCAAAAGAAAATTACTTTCAATTAATTATGCAAAGCAAAAAATTCAAAAACAAATCACAAAAAATATTTTCTATAACTTTCATCACTTTTGAATTCATAGTTTATAGTAAAGTAGCTCTGTAAATCAGAAAATGTTCAGGCAATTCCATTTGCGAAGTAGTCATGTTCACTGGGGAGATTGTAATTTTCCAGAATGTCTCAGATTTTACTGCTGTGTATTTAGGCAATTTAAGTCTATCACCAGTTTTCAAGTTCTCTGGATTTCCTCTTAAGATCTATGATAAATTTGTTCTGGATTTCTTAGTTTGACCCAAAGTAGTTAAAAGGTACCCTTTATTCATGAATCACATTCTACTCTTTCAAAGAACTAAAAATGTCACAGAATTGAGGTTCTCTTAGAAAATTATACATGAATAATCAGAACCCCAAGCTTTGCACATTGAAATAATATCTGAAAATGAATGTTAGCTATGGTACCCTTGAGGGGTTTGCACACAAATCCATATGCCTCAGATGATTAATAGAATAATTTAGAGCTCCTATGAAGTCAGAATTATACTGAAAATCTTTTAAGTAAACCAAGATTCTAAGCGTGGCCCTAGGTGGGGATTTTTTCATTATTAGGTAAAAATAGAGTGAGTGCTTTAAGTACCTACAAAATTTACCAGACTTTTAAAAAATTTCCCCTTCCAAAAAATAAAATTATATATATATGTATATAACATATATGTGTACATATATGTTATATACATACATATAACTCTCTTTACAAGCGAAGTTAGCCTACAACAGTTATAAATATCCAACATATATTTGTTTATGCATATGCATTATGTATATATGAACATATATATGGTACCCATACATATTGAAAATATTTATGTAAATTGTGTGTATATGTGTACAGAAGATCTAGGATCCTTGGGTCAGAGACAGAGACAAAAGCTATTTGCTACTCACAAAATAATATTAAATACAGAAATATACTGTATCAGTTTCTTAAGTATAAGTGTCCCCAGTGAGTGGCTTGGTGAGGGCTAGATGCCACCTGCACATGCAGTGGGTGCGATATAGAAGGGCAAGCCCAGACTAGGAAACACGGATCTTACACAGGGGCTGCCATTGACCTGCTAGCAAAGAGAGAAAGAAAGGGAAATTTGTCTTTACTTTGGAATACAAGAACATCTCTAGAAAGAGAAATGCTATTTTACTATTCTGAAATGTTTTTAAAGAGGGAGATAATCTCTCTGTGCTACAAAAAAGCTGTCCTCTCTGGTGTGAAGGCAGACACTGTCTATATTTTCAAAGAATATTTTCTATTCATTTACTATGCACAGCAAAGTTCTATGTCTTAAAGGTAAATTGAATGTGTTTATTCATGACAGCATAGTCTAGTAAAGGGAATATATTTTTGCAAATATATATATATCCTGGCCAGATTATCAGTGTCATTTCTCAGAAGATTTAGACTGTATGAACATAAGATGCTCATGGAAAATTATGTGTCTCAACAGAATTGTGGTATTTAAACAGGTTTCATCCACAGAAGCTACTTTTATATAAAAATAGAGAATTATTAAAAGTAATTTCCTAGAAAGTTAAATAATAATAATAACAGGAAGTTTTGAGAATTCTGAATCTGTATTTTCAAACAACTAGAAACATTCTATCTTAGTCTTAACTAGACTACTTACTGAAAGTTTATTCTAAATTTGCAATCTATGCTGGAAACAGCTCTAAGAATTCTCAATTCCTAATACATGAAAGACAGATAACAGGATAATTGTTCTATGAAATTCTTATCTATTTCCTCCTCTTTCCATTCCAACATTTTCCACAGTAGCTTGGGAAGTAATTGTTGTTATTTTAAAACAATTACATAAATATCACAATCTATACAATAAAAGTAGAAATTCCAGTTACAACATAAAATATCTAATAAGAGATACCAGGACATTCCCCCAGGGAAAGCAAACTGATTATTTACTTTATCCAAAGCTAATAGCTCCTTGAAATAATTTCTAAGCCAGAGAATTTGGCATGAGCCAGCCCATAATAATAAAATATGGTTTACGTTACATAAAAATGAACATTTTAAGAATTTACCATTTAAAACTTCCAAAATTAGATAGCCATTCATTATCTAATAGCCAAAATTCGATGGTTGATCGATTTTAGTGTATAAAATTTTTTTAAATGTTATTATTGGAATAGGTTAGATTTTTATTTTAAAAAATCTGATTTTATGGGATTTTTAGAAATCCGACTAATATCAAATACTTGATGTTTTTGACAACATACTGACAATTGGTTTCTCAGGACTTCTCTGATCCCTCAGAGAATCTATTTTGTTTAAGATAATTATGAAAGTTTTCAGTGACATGTTAGCTCATATTCTAAATTGCTATCAAATTTTTTTTAGTGGTAAAGTACAGATAAACAAAACTTACCACAGTAACCATTTTAAAGTGTCTAATACAGTGGCATTTAATACATTTACAATATTTTGCAATTATTACAGCTACCTAGTTCCAGAACATTTCCTCTCCCTCAAAGAAAACCCTACAGCCATTAAACAGCCATTCCCCATTGTCCCCTCCTCCCAATCCCTGACAATAACTAATCTGCTTTCTCTGTTTCTGAATTTATCTATATTGGAAATTTAATATACATAGAATCATACAATTTGTGGCCTTTTGTGTCTGACATTTTGATAGAAGTATAGTTTCAAGGTTCCTCCATGTTCTAAGATGTATGAGTACTTCCTTTTTTATGACTAAATATAAGTTTATTTTACAGAGAGACTACATTTTATTTGTTCATCAGTTGACAGGTCTGGGAGTTGTTTCCACCTTTTGGCTTTTGTAAATAGTTCTGCTATAAACATTAATAAACAACTTTATATTTGAACACCTGTTTGCAAATCTTTTGGAAATATTCTTAGGAATGGAGTTGCTATCATATGGTAATTCTATGTTCTTTTTGAGGAACTGCCAAACTGTTTTTCACAGCAGTTATACATCATTCTATATTCTCACCAGCAATATATGAGGGTTCCAATTTTCCAGATTCACTATATCCTTGCAAACATTTGTTATTTTCTGTTTTTAAAACTTAGTGTAGTCATCTTCATGGTGTAAAGTGCTATCTCCTTATGGTTTTTGAGATATATTTCCATAAAGAGTAATAAAAATTGATCCATAAATGGATATAGTTTTTAACTATTGGTCTTCTATCTGACCTTTAGGGCCACAGAGAAAGTTAATTATATTGACAAATTTTAAGGCTCCCTTTCCAGTAGCCATTGCTTTGGGGTTCTAGGCAACCTAATTTTAGACAAGCTTCTTTTTAGAATGCAGGAGACTTACTGTTGAGAATGAGACCCACCTGTAAATTCTGGGTTTAACTAAGGCTGATACTAACGCAGATCTAGTTCTGAAATCAACATTTAGAATAAAATATATAATTGAAAAAAAAGTATTGTCTCTCCTTGCAAAAGTCACATTTCTCCCCAATTTTAGCATGTCCCGATCTGTGGAATTTTAGGAAAAGTTGCCTTACCCTCTTGTCACTGCCACATTAACAATGGCCAAGGGAAATTCAAGAGGTCTTCCCACAACTATCTTTTCCTTTGAGCTTTCAGAATTTTATGATATTCAGTTCAACATTTTAGTGCTCACATTCCTTCTCCAAATTCATATTAATTGGCCAAATGCTCAGATGACGAATACTATATATCAGCTAGAGCACAAGTGAAGTGTCAGGAAATAAATATTTCAGGCTTTGTGGGCTATTTGGCTCAATATGCCATTGACTCAGTGATTCAAAAATACCATTATTGTGTAAAAACATCCATTGATAATAAATAAAAAATGAGGGTAACCGTTCTACAGTAAAATTTTATTTACAAAAAGAGACAGTGGAATAAATTTGTCTCACAAGCCATAATTTCAGCCTTGATGAAATAAAAGCATAAATTATCATTAGGTGACTGCTATAAAAAAGTAGGTGTTCAAGCATTTTTGTCCAAGAAAAATATGTAGGCCACATATGTTAATTTAACTTTTCACAAAGACTCATACAAAAAGAACCAGGTAAAAACAATTTTCATAATAGCATTTATTTAACACCATAAATTCTAAATACTATTTTAACACATAATCAAGATGCAATTATTGATATTTAACATCCTTTCATACAAGACTTTAAAATTCAGTGTATATCACATTTCAATAAGCACACAAATTTTCATCAGATGCTTGATTTATATTTAAATTTTATAAAATTTACAGTCGAAAATTACATACATATTCCTGTATAGTTACAAATACATTTAGAAATTTTCTAAGAATTGAATCAAGTAACAAAACATGATCCATGTTCAAAAGGCTGGTTCATCTTTTTTATAAGAATTGATTTGACTTTGAAGCAAAAGCATGTCATTACAAAAGCTTCTTCTATCTAAATTAGGGGAATTCATTAACTATTATACCAATTCAGTATTACAAACATAAAATTTAAAAGATATTGAACAAATGGAAAAGAAACTACAAATTTATCAATATCAACAGTGTTATGTAAGTATTCTTGTATTTTTACAGCTATTGTACATATTACTATAGGTTATAATTATTATCGTCCGCAGATTGATTCATGCCAGAAAAAAGGGCACAGTTGCTATTTTTATATTATGAGAGCTCAATTTCAACACAAATTCTTATACTTGTTTAGGAAGTTTGCTTCATCAGGATGGAAACTATGCAGTTGCACAGTTTTCACATTTACAAGGGCCCTGCTTTATGTAATACTGCTGTCAAAGTCTTAAAATTCTCAATAATTTTTAGTAATTGGTCCCACATTTTCATTTTACGTTGGACATTGCAAACTATGTATCTGGTCTTGTTTAAATAAGTAAAAAATAAGAGGTACTTTTCCTTGGATTTTAAACTAGGCTTGTATATATGCAATGTGATAGGAAGAAATATAAATAATTTTTGTCCCTCATTACTGAATATTTCAGAAGCATTCTCTTTTTTCAGGAAAATCGAGAACTGGAGTTAACATCACAGTAATATTCTCTTCCAAGGCCACCAATGAACTCTGGCAAAGAACATATATAATTCATGGTTTTCTATTTATTTCAGCAGTCACATAAATTGGTGATGCTTCATAGCATCTGCATGTAGTATGAATGCTGTTAACAGCTGAATTCATACATTTTCTATAGAATCTGCTTCAAAAACAGTATGTTTTTTTTCAGTGTGTGCCACAGATTGGAGTAAGAGAATAAGATAACTATCATTTGCTTGTTTTAAAATTCCAATAAATTCAGATTATTTAAATTTAGATAACTTCAGCATTGGCTATCGTAAGAACTAATTATTCCATATTTAGTAGAGTGTCTCTTCTTTGCAAAAATGATAGAATTTGAGATATCTATCAAACAACTATTTGAAACTAAAGAAGAATACTTGCTATTTAAATGTTTTGAGTCAATTGGTCATAAATATTTTTGGGAAGATTTTATATTGCATAAGTAATTGGTGACTGAAGTGAAGATCTTTCACTTTGTTAAAATATATATTTTTTAGTTTTTAATGTATAATTGTCTTACAAAACTTCCATAAAAGGAATAAATTATTTTATTATCTTGCCATCCAAAGACAGTTTTCATTTTGTGTAAGTACTGAGTCATTTGATGGCTAACCTCAAGTTACACACTCAGATAATGTTAAATATTATTTTTTTTAATTTGTTGAATATTTAATTCTGATTTTAGGTCACTCATTTTCTTTTTCATTATTTTTTTCCTTTGGGAAAAATTTTCTTTTCAAATTAAGTATGTATCTTATGAATATTTCTCAATTTTGTCAAATTTATGTGTAAACTTATTTTTGGCAACAAGCATAGGTTTTTCATCTTAAACAGCCTACCAACTTGCACTTGGTATTCATTATAAAACGAACAACATATATCTTTTGCAGTCTTTTTTTTTCCATTACTTTTCCCACTAGGTAAAAGCTTTTGCATCTTTAATCTATTCTTTTTCAGTAATATTTCTTTATTTTAAAATCAATGTATGCACCCTTTTATTTTTAACTAAAAACATAATTTAATTATAATTAAAATAATATTTTGATTTATTTTAAAATTATAACATATCTAATCATGTACACTGTATATCAGAGTGTATAGACAAAGACATTTGAACTGAATCAATCCATGGATACTATATATATTTATGTATAATACCACTGACACATAAGTGACAGAAATTCATATTATAGTACAATAGCAATGTCATACACAATGCAATAGTTAAGGTGAAATGCAGTGGTACCAAAACAAATTTGTGTTTATAGAATGGTATCTCATATTTCTTCAGTTTATAAATTGAAGTGGAAATTAATTATAGTAAACAAATTAAAAATTCAGGTTCTCATTCATATTTGCCATGTTTCAAGTGCTCTCATAATGAAATGTGGCTAGTGGCAACTGTATTAGATGGCACACTGAGAGGGCTCTCCAGCATTGCTTAGTCCCAAAGTAGATTTAATGACACACCTTTAAAAAT
Source organism: Phataginus tricuspis (assembly GCA_029783875.1). NCBI lineage: Eukaryota > Metazoa > Chordata > Mammalia > Pholidota > Manidae > Phataginus > Phataginus tricuspis. Next base: position 4,759,502 of record JAQQAC010013566.1, on the reverse strand, counting down.
GAAATAGTGCAGATAAAATGTCACAGTTTTCAACTGAAGTCATCAAATTCCTCTTCAGAATAATCCATCTAAGTCCACAATGTTTCAGGCTAAGTAACCCTGGTACCTTTATAATTCCTTATATGGCAGGTTTTACATTGATTGATATTAGCATTTTCCTAAGCCAGAAATAGTGGCACTTTGAGCATGGATATTTTTATGGAGTGAATGCAATTATGATGAGGATTGAGGAAGATCCAGAACATGGTATTTTTTGAGAGTAATATGCATAATTACAGTATTTTAGCTAATGAATGAGGTTTGAAGGCAGTAAACTCCTCTGGAGATCAAATGAAAGGGACTCAGAAAGAGAATTTGAAGGAAAGAATTAATCCTGGAAAAATCGTGAAAAACAGAATGTAGGTAGGTATGTAATCCATACCCAAATCCCAGATGTCCACAAAAATGGCCTACCTTATTTATAGCTCTACAATGGACTTCAGCTTGGTTCATGAGCTCCAGTTCAGTTCACTAGCAAGATAATTTAATCTAGCAGTGCCAATTATTTTCCTCAATCCAATTCTGAAACTAAGAAAAATAATCAAATCAGGATTTGCAGATCTATTCATTTGGCACAAATATTTAATTCATTCAGGATTTTTTTCTCCCTTTTATCCTCCAAACCCTAACCATAGAGGGCTACCTAATTCCCTGGAATCTTAAATTCCTACTGCCATTGTTTTTCCAGGCCTGGTTGATATGGGACACTGGCCTCCATTCCTTTTCACCTAGATGAGGGCACCTGCTGTCCCAATTTGTCCTCCAGTGGCAAGGCATCCCCCTCTCATCCAACCCATGAATACATAAGAGAGGATAAAATGTAAAAGATTCAAAGATATTCCAAGCTAAAATTAGTCAACAAGGGATCGCAAAGTTGCAGAGTATGGGTAAACAAGGCAAAGATTCTCAGAATTAAAAGAAAAATGTATTTGGTTTACATCATTAAATAACTAAACAGCTACTTAAAAAACAGTAGCCTCCATTATATGAAGAATAAAGAAGTGTCAGAATGTAGATAACTTGATATATAAAATGGTTGGTTTGAGACCAAGTACTATGGAATAAGTTAGGAAATACCAGGTTGAGTTTGGCAGCTTCTATAAAGCCTCGGAAAAGCAATCCCTGCTAGTCAGTTTTGGATCATTCTGTAAAAAGTTGGTTTGCAGGAAAAAAGTTTTATAATTTTGTAATTAAAATGGAATATAGGAAATTCAAAGGACTTTAAAACATTTAAAAAAACTCAAAACAGGAGGGGACTTCTGGGAAGATGGCAGTGGGAGCAGAGTGGCGGAAATCTCCTCCCAAAACCATATATATTTATGAAAATACAACAAATACAACTATTCCTAAAAGAGAGAGCAGAAGATATAGGATGGCACCCAGCAGCCTGCAGCTACACCTGAGAGGACTTGGCACCCCGCAAGGCGGGTAAGATACGGAGCCGCAACCCGGTGGGACCCAAGCATTTGCCAACCCCAGCACACTGGCGGGAGGAGAGGATTCAGAGCAGGGGAGTGGAAGTACAGGCCCATGAAATAACTAGCCCTGTTATCTGCACCGGGAGCACTAACACATATGCGTGGTGTATCGGAGATTGGACAGACAGAGGGTGCAGGATCTGAGCCAGGGAATGCACCAGGTCCTTGCAGCTGGCTCCCTGGGACAAAAGAAAAGCAAGCGCTTTTTTTTTAGCAGTCTTAAAGATACAGGAACCCAACAGAGGAGCAGGATACTCTCAGCACACACAGCCCAGCAGGCTGGGAGTCCTGGGGAATTTCAGACCACATGGCCGGTGACTGGGAAAAAGTTGCTGTACTGAGACTTTCCATAGAGATAAACAGCCTCCCATTCATTCCCACCCCAGCAAGAGTTACAAAGGGCCGTGCAGAGCAGCGCGGCCATGGGTGCAGAATAGTGGAGCAACAGCGTCACCTACAGCATCCCCGCAGAATCTACTCCTGGTGGGCGTATTTTTGGTTTTTTTCTCTATTATTTTCTTTTCTTTCTTTTGTTTCTTTATTTTTTTCTCTTTTCTTTCTTCTTTTTTTTCTGTCCTTTCTTTTTAAAAGCCTTACAGAGCCCAGCTGACAAATGTGGCACCTACCAGAGACCCCTTCTATTGCCATGAAAAGAAAGAAGAATATGGTACAAACAAAACATACCCAGACCCAGACAACACCAGAGAGGGAACCTGAAGGGATGGAAATGCACAATCTTCCTGAAAAAGAATTCAGAACAAAAGTCATGACCATACTGATGGATCTACAGAGAAATATGCAAGAGCTGAGGGAGGAAGTGAGGGAATTGAGGAAAGACAATGCAGAAATGAGACAAGCCATTGATGGGCTTAGCAGCAGACTGAAAGAGATGCAAGAGACTGTTAATGGAATAGAAATCAGAGAACAGGAATACAGAGAAGCTGAAGAAGAGAGAGATAAAAGGATCTGTAGGAATGAAAGAATATTAAGAGAACTGTGTGACCAATCCAAATGGAGCAATATTCACATTATATGAGTACCAGAGGAAGAAAAGAGAGAAAAAGGGATAGAAAGTGTCTTTGAAGAAATAATTGCTGAAAACTTCTCATGCTGGGGAGGGAAATAGTATCACAGTCCACAGAAGCCCACAGATCTCCCAACACAAGGGACCCAAGAAAGACAACACCAAGACACATAATTAAAATGGCAAAGATCAAAGATAAGGACAGAGAATTAAAGGCAGCTAGAGAGAGAAAAAAGATCACCTACAAAAGAAAACCCATAAGACTATCATCAGACTTCTCAACAGAAACCTTACAGGCCAGAAGAGAATGGCATGATATATTTAATGTAATGAAACAGAAGGGCCGCGAACCAAGAATATTGTTTCTGGCACAATTATCATTTAAATATGACGGAGGGATGAAACAATTTCCAGACAAGCGAAAGCTGAGAGAGTTTGCCTCCCATAAACCACCTCTACAGGATATCTTAAACAGACTGCTCTAGAGGGAAGCACTCCTAAGGCTAAAATGATGTGACCAGAGAAAATAAAATCATAGCAAAGAAAGCAGACCATCCAAATATTAACTAAAGGCAAGCAATAAAACACCTAGTATATAAGAATGGAGGTGGAAGAATAAGAAGGGAGAGAAATAAAGAAACATAAGACTGTGTTAAAAATAACTTAACAAGAAAGATAAGTTAGATTGTCAGATAGTAAAGAAGTAACTTTTGAACCTTTGGTAACCACGAATCTAAAGCCAGGAATGGCAATAAGTACATGTCTATCGATAATCACCCTAAATGTAAATGGACTGAATGAATCAAAAGATACAGAGAAATAGAATGGATAAAAAAGCAAGACCCATCTATATGCTGCTTACAAGAGACTCAAGGATATACACAGATTAAAAGTGAAGGGACGGGAAAAGATATTTCATGCAAACAACAAGGAGATAAAAGGAGGTGTTGAAGTACTTCTATCACAAAATAGACTTCAAAATGAAGAAAGTAGCAAGAGATAAAGAAAGACATTTCATAATGATAAAGGGGTCAGTCCAACAAGAGGCTATAACCATTATAAATATATATGCACCCAACACAGGAGCGCCAGTATATGTGAAACAAATACTAACAGAATTAAAGGAGGAAATAGACAGTAATGCATTCATTTTAGGACACTTCAACACACCACTCACTCTAAAGGACAGATCAACCAGACAGAGAATAAGTAAAGACACAGAGGCACTGAACAACACACTAGAACAGATGGACCTGATATCTACAGAAATCTACACACAAAAGAAACAGGATACACATTCTTCTCAAGTGCACATGGAACATATTCCAGAACAGACTACATACTAGGCCACAAAAAGAAACTCAGTAAATTCAAAAATATTGAAATTCTACCAACCAACTTCTCAGATCACAAAGGTATAAAACTAGGAATAAATTTTAGAAAGAAAACAAAAAGGCTCACAAATACATGGAGACTTAACAACATTCTCCTAATTAATCAATGGGTTAACGACCAAATTAAAACAGAAATCAAAGAATATATGGAGACTAATGACAACAACAACACAAAGCCACAACGTCTGTGGGACACAGCAAAGACAGTTCTAAGAGGAAAGTATATTGCAATCTAGGCCTATTTAAAGAAGGAAAAACATTCCCAAATGAGTAGTCTAAAGACACAATTACTGAAACTGGAAAAAGAACAAATGAGGCTCAAAGTCACCAGAAGGAGGGACATAATAAACATCAGAGAAGAAATAAATAAAATTGAGAAGAATAAAACAATAGAAAAAATCAATGAAACCAAGAGCTGATTCTTTGAAAAAATAAAATTGATAAACGCCTAGCCAGACTCATTAAGAGAAAAAGAGAATCGAAACACATAAACAGAATCAGAAATGAGAATAAAAAAAAAACGGACCCCACAGAAATACAAAGAATTATAAGAGAATATTATGAGAATCTATATGCTAACAAGCTGCAAAACATAGAAGAAATGGACAATTTCTTAGAAAAACACAACCTACCAAGACTGACCAAACAAGAAACAGAAAAACTAAACAGACCAATCACCAGCAACGAAATTGAACTGGTAATCAAAAAACAACCCAAGAAAAAAATCCCTGGACCAGGTTCACCCCTGAATTCCACCAGACATATAGAGAAAAATAACACCAATTCTCCTAAAGGTTTTCCAAAAAATAGAAGAGGAGGGAATACTTCCAAACTCACTCTATGAAGCCAGCATCACTCTAATACCAAAGCCAGGCAAAGACACCACAAAAAAAGAAAACTAAAGACCAATATCCCTAATGAACATAGATGCAAAAATAGTCAACAAAATATTGGCAAACAGAATTAAAAAATATATGAAGAGGATCATACACCATGATCAAGTGGGATTCATCCCAGGGATGCAAGGATGGTACAACATTTGAAAATCCATCAACATCATCCACCACATCAACAAAAAGAAAAACAAAAACCACATGATCATCTCCATAGATGCTGAAAAAGCTTTCGACAAATTCAGCATCCATTCAATATTAAAACTCATCAAAATGGGTATAGAGGGCAAGTACCTCAACATCATAAAGCCCATATATGACAAACCCACAGCTAACATCATACTTTACAGTGAGAAGCTGAAAGCTTTTCATCTAAGATCGGGAAGAAGACAGGAATGCCCCCTCTCTCCACTGTTATTTAACATAGTACTGGAGGTCCTAGCCATGTCAATCAGACGAAACAAAGAAATACAAGAAATACAACACATCCAGGCTGGTAAAGAAGAAGTCAAATTGTCACTATTTGCAGATGACTTGATATTGTACATAAAAAACCCTAAAGAATCCACTCCAAAACTACTAGAACTAATATCTGAATTCAGCAAAGTTGCAGGATACAAAATTAACACACAGAAATCTGTTGCTTTCCTATACACTAATGATGAACTAACAGAAAGAGAAATCAGAAAAACAATTCCATTCACAATTGCATCTAAAAGAATAAAATACCTAGGAATAAACCTAATCAGGGAAGTGAAAGACCTATGCTCTGAAAACTACAAGACACTCGTAAGGCAAATTAAAGAAGACACCAACAAATGGAAATTCATCCCATGCTTTTGGCTGGGAAGAATAAATATTGTCAAAATGGTTATACTACCTAAAGCAATCTACAGTTTCAACTCAATCCCTATCATAATACCAACAGCTTTCTTCAATGAACTGGAACAAATAATTCTAAAATTCATATGGAATCACAAAAGACCCTGAATAGCCAAAGTAATCCTGAGAAGGAGGAATAAAACAAGGGGAATTAGGCTCTCCGACTTCAAGCTCTACTACAAAGCCACAGTAATCAAGACAATTTAGTATTGCGTCAAAAACAGATCCACAGAGCAGTGGAACAGAATAGAAAATCCAAACATTAACCCAAACATAAATAATCAATTAATATTTGATAAAGGAGCCTTGGATATACAATGAGGAAATGACAGCCTCTTCAGCAGCTCTTGTTGGAAAAACTGGACAGCGACATATAAGGGATGAAACTGGACTACTGTCTAACCACAAACACAAAAGTAAACTCAAAATGGATCAAGGACCTGAATGTAAGTCATGAAACCATAAAACTCTTAGAAAAAATACATAGGCAAAAATCTCTTGGACATAAACATGAGCGACTTCTTCATGAACATATCTTCCTGGGCAAGGGAAACAAAAGCAAAAATGAACAAGTGGGACTTTATCAAGCTGAAAAGCTTCTGTACAGCAATGGACACCATCAGTCGAACAAAAAGACATCCTATAGTATGAAAAAATATATTCATAAATGACATATCCGATAAGGGGTTGACATCCAAAATATATAAAGAACTCACACACCTCAACAAACAGCAAGCAAATAATCCAATTAAGAAATCGGCACAGGACATGAATAGACACTTCTCCAAAGAAGAATTTAGATGGCCAACAGGCACATACAAAGATGCTCCACATCGCTAATCATCAGAGAAATGCAGATTAAAACTACAATGAGATATCACCTCCCACCAGTGAGGATGGCCAACATCCAAAACACAAACAACAACAAATGTTGGCGAGAATGTGGAGAAAAGGGAACCCTCCTACACTGCTGGTGGGAATGCAAATTAGTTCAACCATTGTGGAAAGAAGTATGGAGGTTCCTCAAAAAACTCAAAATAGAAATACCATTTGACCCAGGAATCCCACTCCTAGGAATTTACTCTAAGAATGCAGCAGCCCAAATTGAAAAAGACAGATGCAGCCGTATGTTTATCGCAGCACTATTTACAATAGCCAAGAAATGGAAGCAACCTAAATGTCCATCAGTAGATGAATGGATAAAGAAGATGTGTTACATATACACAATGGAATATTATTCAGCTATAAGTAGAAAACAAATCCTACCATTTGCAACAACATGGATGGAGCTAGAGGGTATTATGCTCAATGAAATAAGCCAAACCAAAAAAGACAAGTATCAAATATTTCACTCATATGTGGAGTATAAGAACAATGAAAAAAACCTGAAGGAACAAAACAGCAGCAGACTCACAGAACCCAAGAACAGACTAATAGTTACCTAAGGGAAAGGGACTGGGGATGATGGGTGGGAAGGGAGGAACAAGAGGGAAAAGGGGCATTACGATTAACAGATGTAATGTCGGGGGCATGGGGAGGGCTGTACAACTCAGAGAAGACAAGTAGTGATTCTATAGCATCTCAGTATGCTGATGGATAGTGACTGTAATGGGGTTGGTGGGGGGGTCTTGATGAAGGGGATAGTTTAATAACCATAATATTGCACATGTAATTGTAGATTAATGATACCAAAATAAATTATTAAAAAAACTCTCAAAACAATATTAAGGCATATAAACATATGCCTTACATGGAACTCACAATACAAAAGTCTCTTGATTGCATAGTGGGTTATCGAAATATTCCTTTCTATGAATAATTTAGACTATACAAAACAAATTTAAAAAAGCTTAGATGACAGCAAAGAAAAGCATATCAATAGCTCAGTCAGGTGTGTCATTTTTGCTGAGAAAAAGAACCACTCCACTAATATCTATTCAGAGCAATAGAAGCATTAAAGAGCTATTGTGGATTGAATGCTTGTATCCTGTGGGTAAAATTGTAATATTTCCAAAATCTCTCACCTGGCTTTAGCACATTTCTGTATCAGCAGGTGTTTCCAACAGGTGGAGAAAGTACCATACCAGCAGGTGATTACAAGAGGGGTGGGGTGTGAGCGCATATCTGGATTGGAAACCCTTGGTGGGGTCTTTCTGCAGCTGGGTCATCAAGACAAGGGTGAGCTGATAGACTGCTTGTAGGCAATAAAAGTGTTTCTCCCAATTTATTTCTCCCTTTGACTGATTTCAGTTTCAAAGGTTTATGTACCCTAGGCTGGGAATATATCTTCTCCCTGGAATCACACTTGGAAGTAATCAGCAGGACCACTGAATCCAAAATCTGTCTTTATGGGTGTGACATTTGGGCATTCTGCTCCTAGAGATGTGGGGAGAAATACCCCTGTGGATTGTGGGGAGGCCCCAGTGATTGCTACAGCAGGGGATGACAACTCTCCCTTCCTACCAGCAGCAGTGGATGGTGCAGCTTCACCCAGTAACCCCTGTCTGTGGGGCATCCACTCAAGGAGTGCTTGGCAGGGAATTGGTCTAAAGTAAAGCAACTCCAAGATGTGGAAGGTTGGAGACACCAGAAGCTGTGAAATTGGCCCTCCATCAGATAAAAGACTGCTTAGAGGTCCTGTGTAGTAGGTGGGATTGTGGGATGTTTGTTTTTTGACATAGTAGAAAGCATTATTGAGGATAGAGACCCCTCTGACATCAGTGGAGATGCTTGAAGATGACCTATGGGGTGCCTTTAAGAAAGTTATTGAGAAGTAAGGTTGTGCTCGTGAAAGATATGTTAACAGCAAGGGAGGAGGCACCAGGAGAATCTGCACTGCAGAAGGCCATGGGCGAGGGGAAGGAAAGAGCAGTGCCTTCAGACCTGGAGATGTGATAGTGGAGATATTAAGGGATGATGGGAGATAATAAGATATTAAGGGTGAGGCAGAGGGCCAAACTGTTTTTGAGGCCACCACCCTAGGCACCAGCCTTTCCAATATTAAAGGCCCACCCAGTTGTATTTAAGAAAATAAAAATGCATCAACCATGGGCTCCTCACAGGGAGGAGCAGCCCCCTCCCCATGTGGAGCACCGCATGCTCCACCCCAATACCCAAGATAAACTGGTGGATATGAGCATCCAGTTTCAGCAGAAGACATTGGAACCTCTGCCTTCATGGCTTTTGCTCTTTAGGATATGGGGATGAAAAACATTGTTATGCTGGATTCTGAAATGGGCAGATTGGCTTCTCTGATGACTCACCCTTACTTCTGGCATTGATTGCAAAGTGCCTGTCATACCTCAGGGAATCAGGTGCTTCTAAATTGACTGACAGCAGCCATCTGGGTAGTTTAGCCTAATCAGGGTGATTTATCATAATTATCCACTAGCTGGAAAATGTATGCAAAGCTCCAGCAGGTGTTATGGGAGTTGGGCATGAAAAACATCACCTATAATATGGAGCACAAGGGCCCCAATGAGAAGTTGCTTACTGTGGGAATGAGAAATCTTGTGCTCAATACAGCTCTCCCATCTCACTTTAGGTTCCTAGTGACTATTCTTGCCCCCTACGTAGGGCAACCAAAAGTGAGGCTACTTGTACTTTAGCAGATCTGAGGGAGGTTGAAACAATAAGAGCATGGAAGGAAGTATAGGCTACAAATGAAACGAGAGGTGCAAAGGGCCCCGTGAAGTTCTCAAGGATGCAGGTGTGGGTTGATTTGATTAAGGCCGGGGTAGTAAAAGAAAAACTTGATGGGCAGCCACATAGGATCTTGTTAGAACCGTAGCACCAATTAAAGCCAGAGCAGCAGTTCCAGCCACTGAGGTCCAGGACACAGATGCCAGAGGCAAAGCCCCATGTCTAGTCTGTGTCCCTAAAAAACTTCCTGGGGACAGTACTCAGGCTGTGCCTGGGCCCTCATCTAAACAGGTGGACAATTAGGCATTGTGATTTGACTGGAGGTTGGGGGACATGGTGAGGATCAGAGGCCATATGTATAATTATCAATTCATTGGTCCCCCATGAATGTCCAATGTGCTCTGGCACTAGTGGACACAGGATGTGAATGTTCTCTGATTTGTGGAAATCCTGAGCATTTTCATGGGACCCCTGCTATGATAGATGGCTATAGGAGTAAGGCAGAGTGAAGAAAGCCCAAATCCCACTGGGGATAGGTTGTTTACCCCCAAGTGAGTATACTATATACATTTCTCCCATCCCTGAATATATCTTGGGGGTAGACAACCTGCAGGGTCTTTGGTTACAGATCACTGCAGGAGAGTTCAGACTGAGGGTACATGTGGTAAAGGTAGTTCTGAGGGGACATTCTAAGCACCTGTCTGTAGCTCTGCCTGTACCTCAGTGGGTAACAAATATTAAGCAATGTAAATTGCATGGGGGGACACAAGAAAATTGGAGAAACTCTACAGGAGTTGGAGAAGGTGGGCATCATAAAGCTTACTCATAGTCCTTTTAATTCCCTGGTGTGGCCAGTGAAAAAGCCAGATGGCTCTGGATGTATGACCTTGGATTACAGAAAATTGCCTAAACTCACAGCCCCTTTGCCTGCTGCTGTCCCCTCTATAACAGCTCTTACGGGTACCCTCAGTGATGAACTAGTGACATATCATTATGTGTGGACCTTGCTAATGTTTTCTTCTCTATTGATGTAGCACAGGAAAGTTAGGAACAGTTTGCCCTCATGTGAGAAGGCTGTCAGTGGATATTCCCTGTCATTCCACAGAGATACCTCCACTGTCCCACCATTTGTCATGGACTTGTAGCACAGTATTTGGCCACATGGAAGAAACTGCAAATGGTGCGGCTATATCACTACATTGATGATATTATGCTCCCATCAGATTCTCTTTCAGATTTAGAAGGGGCCATTCCTAGACTGCTGCAACATCTATAGGAGAAAGGAAGGGCTGTGAAAAGCACCAATTCAGGGAGCTGGTTTGTCAGTAAAGTTCTTGGGAGTTGTCTGGTCAGGCAAAGCAGTCATGGACAAGCCCAGGTTTTCCCTGCACCTACCACTGTGGGAATATTACAAGTGCTGTTGGGATTTTTAGGCTCCTGGAGAGTGTTTATCTGGCACTTGGCACAAATTCTGAAGCCCTTTTACCAGTTGGTATGAAAGGGCATCAGGTGGGACTGGGATGATACATGTGCAGCTGCTTTTACTCCTGCCAAGCGGGCAGTCAATTCCATACAGGCTTTGAGTGTAGTGGATTCATCAAGGCTCTGTGAGCTGTATGTTCATGTAACTAAGATGGTTATGGTTGGGGTCTTTGGCAATGTCTTGAATGGACATGCCAACCTATTGGATTCTGGTCACAACTCTGGAAAGGAGCAGAGGTCCAGTACAGCTTGATAGAGAAGCAACTGGCTGTTGTGTACCATGCTTTTCTGGCTCCTTTGTCACTGGCTCCTTTGGGGGCAAGAGTTGTGGTAAGACCTATGAGCCTCTGGTAGGGCTAAGACTGTTATCATGTGACTGGCCATTTGCCTTTGACATCCCCAGGGAATGATGAAGCAGACACATTGGCCCAGGTGTGCTGGCTAGAAGGAAAGCCTGCCTCTAATGTGGCCTAATGGTTACATCAATGTTTGTTGCACACAGGGCAAAAGACAGTGTGCACTGTAGTCCATCGATGGGGCTTGCCCTTGACCTTTAAAGAAGTTAGTAGAGCCCAGAAGCAGTGCCTTGTGTGCTCTAAGAGGGTCTTACACCAAGTCCCGCAGCAACATGGGACAATAGAAAAGGGATACCCCTTGTCAAGTGGCAGGTAGACTATATTGGGCCTCTGCCAATATCAGAAGGTCATCGGTATTCCATGACTTGTGTGGACACAGCTACTGGACTGTTGGTTGCTTTTCCTGCACTTTGTGCAGATCAGCAAACCACCAAAAAGGGCCTAGAACATCTCTTGCAGCCTATGGCCAGCCACAGGTGATTACCAGCGATTAAGGCACCCACTTAACTGGACATGCATTACAAGAATGGGTGCAGCAATTAGGGATAAAGTGGAAGTTTCATGTACCATATAACCCTATTGGAGCAGGCATTATAGAGAGGCACAATGGTTTACTGAAATCAGGCCTTAAGTCAGACACCAATAGTCTATGGGCCTGGTCATTTTGCTTATGGACAGTGCTATGGCATTTGCATGAGAAGTCCCAGAAAGGAGCATATAGATATGCTAATATACCTTGCTGCCTCTCCTGTACAACTGTATGTGCAAACCAAGGAGGAGTTATTGAAGCCAGGATATGGCCAGCAGAGCAATATCCTGCTGCCAGCCTCAACTGTGTTAAACCCTGGAGACTCTGTTGAATGGTCGTGGCCTTGGACATTTCAACACATGAGCCAGTGATGACTGGCCCTTCTGGCACCTTGGGGAAAGGGCCTGGAAGCTGGCCTCCTGTGTAGTCCTGGAGTAACAGCAGAGTGGCCCCCAAAGACCAGAGTAGTGTATCCAAAATGCCTTGTGGGTAAAAACATCTTACAGGGAAGTTTTATTTTATCTTTATGGCCAGTGCATGTACTTCCTGTAGCCCTTTATATTGTCCCATCTGCATCTCCCACAGGGAGGGGGTTGAAAGTATGGTACACTAGACCAGGATGTTATCCCATTCTTGCCACTGTCCTATCACAGGATCACTCTCTTGCATGTATCCCACCTGATGGACAAGATTTGCCTATGCTGGTTTTATTAAAACATATATCTTACCATCGTTAAGGTTATTTTCTTCTATAGTCTCTGTGGCCTGGACCTGCCCCCTGGCTGCAGCTGTCACATGATGAGTGCACTGAAGTCCCTACCAGTTCAGGTTCTGCACTCTTATGGAATGGGTGAACTATGGACTTAATCTGCATAGGACTCTGAACCTAGGTGAATCCTCTGGCTTTAGGAGTATCATGATTTTATTGCTATTGTTATTGGATGTTATTAGTCTGGTTATAGTGCTCCAGTTTTCTTGCCCAGGGGCCATTGCAGAAGATAGGGAGTGAGTAGATTGTGAGGCAAGATTTCTGGAGGGATGGGCTGTGGGTAAAACTGCAATATTTCCAGAATCTCTCACCTGGCCTTAGTTCATCTCCATATCAATAGGTGATTACAAGGGGGTTGGGGAGTGAGCAGTCACCTGAAATGGGGAGCCTTGGAAGGATACTTTTGCAGCTGGGTTGTGAGAGACATCAGTGAACAGAAGTAGATGACTGCTTGTAAGCAATAAACAGGTTTCTCCAACTTTATTTCTCCTTTTGACTTATTTCATCTTCAAAGGTTTATTTGCCCTGGGCTGGGAACATATATTCCCCCTGGAGTTACATATCCTCATAAAATTCATGTACTGAAGCCCAATTGCCCAATGTGATATCCAATTCTGCACCCAATTTTCAGTGTGTGTTGAGCACACCACCAAGCAATTCTAGGTCACCACTTGGATGTCCTACAATTCTACTCAATTTTTACACTATCTACCCTGAGATAATATTGGATCCTGCAGGTTACAGGCTCAGTCCTATAAGACTGACCCCCTTCACATACCAGTCACAAACCCTCGTTGTAATCTGTGTTTCTAAAACCTGGCTTAGATTGGAGGTCCAATGACCCATTCTTTGGGTTTGGTCTCTAAAGAGGCTCAAGAAACTCAGGGAAACATTTTACTTTCTTTTACTAGTTTATTACAAAAGAATATGATAAAAGATACAGATGAACATCCAGATCGAAATGATGCTTAGTGCAACGTGTGGGAATAGGGGCAAAGCTTCCATGTGTTCTCCAGTGCACCACTTTCCCTCACCTCCATGTGTTCACCAACATGGAAGCTCCCTGAAGCCTATCTTTTTGGGTTTTTATGAAGCTTCCTTACATAGACATGATTGATTAAATCACTGGCCATTGGTGATTGATTCAACTTTTAGCCCCTCTCTCCTATCTGAAGGTGTAGATAACTGAAAGTTCCAACACTCTAATCACATGTTTGACTCTACTGACAACGAGCCCCTATGCTTAGGTGCTTTCCAAACGTTGCCTCAGTAACAAAAGATATATTGACACTCTCATTACTTAGGTAATTACAAAACTTTTAGGAGTTCTGTGCCAGAAACTGGGTCAAAGACCAAATATATATTTTATAAATCACAATATCACAGATGATATTAGGAGTTGGGACCTTTGGGGAGGTAATTCGGTTTAGATGAGGTCATGGTGGGGGAGCACCCATGTGGTATTAGTGTCATTTAAGAGAAAGAGAACCCAGAGTTTAGGCTTTCCACCATGTGATCATACAGCAAGAAGGTGGCCAGCTGCAAACCAGGAAACGGGCTGTCATCAGACATCGCATTTACCAACACATGGATCTTGGACTTCCCAGTCTCCAGAGCTGAGAGAAGCACTTATTTATTGTATAAGCCACACAGGCTGTGGTATTTTGTTATAGAAGCCCAAAGTGACTTAAGACAAGAGCATGAGTTTATAGAAAAATATCCATAAAGATCAGTATTTAGTCTGTCTCATTCAGGTAGGTGTTAGTCAGATACAGGCAGATAGAGCTCAAGGTCCTGGTAAGGTGCAGGCAGAAGAGAAATAGGGTCAAAGCTTTGCAGTAAACCGGAAGCCTCGTCCTGAACATCTTGGAAAATCAGCATGAGAAAAAAGAGGGTTTTTCTTCCCTTTGATCTTAGCTTGGCCATAGTAACAGGCCCTAGCAACAACTCCCAGCCACCTGTGTAGTCTACTCCATTTTTGTGTTTATAAACCCTAGGTAGTGCAGCCCTAGCAGCATTCTGCCTTGGAGCCCCTCCTAATTAGAGGGAGTCTTTTTCTTTCCTTTTCACTCCTCATTAAAAACTTTGCTGGTTGCTCCATACTCTCGTATGCTGGCTTCATTTTTCCTCACCTCCAAGACACAATCCTGATAAAAACAGCATCTCTGCCAGTAATACCATGTACAAGGTGTCCATAGCTCCTAGGCAGTACTTGACACATAGTAGGGCTAAAATACTCTATGAATAAATGAGTAGATAGAAGATTTTATTTGGCCACTTTATTCTTAATTAGTAGCCTATAACTAATTATATAAAAATATGTAATAATTTATGAAAAGCTTATGGTAAAAACTTGAAAAACAGGGATTTAATTCTAAAAGCAATTATTAAGAAACAATGTTACATATTTATTTGGAGTTACTAGAACAGGAACAACTTATTTAAATGCAGAACTATGTAAATATTCATGAACATGACTTTTTGAAATAGGGTCATTCGTGTAGTTTAATTCTATTAAAAGAGATTTATTTTCTATATGGATGTCATCCAGTAGGACAGAGTCACTTTTGTGGGTAGCAGTTAATATTGCTTGATTGACATTTTGCATACTCACAAAAAAGTCACTCTGAGTTCCAGCTTCTTTCACAATGGAAAAGTTTATGAAGTTATAACACACACATTTTCATTCCTGACTTGCTCTTTTAATGATTGCATTATTTCTTGCAGTATTGTCTGGATATATAGCAAAATAAAGTCATTTGCTATGCTATAATGAAAATAAGGTGTGTGGATTGGCTTTTCCAAATTGTCATTTCAGGAGGAAATTGAGCAGAGGACAACCTCACCAATTGTACGGTTCAGCACACTGCGCCCTTTAGGGCAGAAGAGCTCTATTTCATTTTTTTGTTGTGTTTTGTTTTCAGTGGGGAATGAGAATAGTCAAAGTGATATTTTAAGTTTAATGAACATTATTTACTGGGGCGGGAGGGGAAGCAGAGAAGATTAATTAAATTAGTTTCAATTGTTTACATTATAAAATAAAAGCACGATTTTCTAGTGGTTAAACTTCCCACAGTCTAGTATAAGCCATCATTTTAATTTGGACATATTTGGAACTCAGTTTGCCTTTACACTGGTCATGCCTTCACCAGTACTACACTATGCCAGGAGGAGTCCTCTTTCCCTTTCAGCATCAAACAAAATGATCTTCCGTATTGTCTGACCACTTCCTCCAAAATGAAAAGTTTTCTTAATGCTCCTAAGATGCCTTTTTTTATGCAATTGAAGACATTCATTTAATTTGATGGATTTCACACTTTCTTCTGTTCATTTCAAATATACTTTAACATAGGATAGTAATGTGAGAAAATCCTTTCATGACAACCAGCTGGAGGTATAAGACACAAGGAATGTTGTAAGTAATTCTGGGGTATGTAAAGTAATGAAAAGATGAAGGAGAGAAGGACAACAGTGAAATAAAATGGGAGGACTTAATATCTTCCATTAAACCATGAAACAAATTTCATGAGGTCATAAGAATAATATTCATTGGTGATTAGATGATTCATTGCCATTAAATGATGAAAATTTGTGTGTGTGGTAAGACAGGCATCTCATTCATGTAATTATTAATTGTATTACGTGTTATTTAAGAACATAGATTATCATCAATTCTTTATATGTCCTTGGCAGCCACACAGCAGAAAAGAATTTATGTAAATCAATAAGTGCTATGTCCTTGACAGTCAATGCTTTGTTGTCATGGATTATTCTTTGTGTATAGTTTGGGAAGTAAATCACTGCTTTATAAATGATTTATATGCAGATCAAATATAATAATAGATACTTTTCTATTTATTGTTTGGTAGAAATAGCCTTTTCCTTTGTCACTATTATTTTTTGTTATAATTGCGAACTTTGGCACATTATTAATACTCCTTGGTACCATGTATTTTAATACCTTACATGTTAACTTCAGTAGTAATTCTCTTCAGTCTCCTCCCCAGTTTGGCCTACCTAAGTTCATGAGGAATAACTTCCATTAAACAAAATAGGTACTTTTCTCCTCAAGAATTTCATTTCTCAATATTACATATGAAAGAAAGCCTTTATTTCCCCCATACATCAGTAAATTTGGGGGCTCTCAAGTAGCATTTCTCTTAGCACATAAGAAGAGTTTGTAAAACAGTTGTATATCAATTATGATGATTCACTTGCAAGCAATGGAAATTATGGTTTGCCTATCTCAACAAAATGGATTTTATTGTAAGGTTATTAAAATCTCTGAAAGCAATGATAAGAATGAGAACTCACGTTTGTAAATTATAAAAAATCAAAGAAATTCAGAAGGGTAGCGAGAAATCATCTCATAATAGGAAGTATGTAGTTAAGGCATTGTTGCTAGGAAAAATGATCTTCATCCTCTTTTTAAGATTAGTGTCCAAGATGTATTTGAATGTGCTTCACTTTGTATCAGGAAGGTGAGAGAAAATACTGTAGAAATAATCTCCATGAAATCTTGTTTTTCATAGACAAAAGGCAGGCAACCTGATTCAGTGTTCCTACAAATCTGCATACAATGTTGGGAGTCCTCAAAATGAATTTAGAATGCTTATAAAAATGGAATTGAGGAATTGGGTGGACATAAGCAAGAAAGGATTATAGTAGGTGAGATGAGATGTTTGTATATATTATCTATTTCACTTTCACATTCTGTTATTCTAATCCTTATTTTAATAATTTTCAACCTAAGCAGTTTACTTAAAACTAAAGGTAATACTCATTTGGGTGTGAACTGAGGAAGAAAAAGAAAAACAACTGCAATTTGTTTCCAGTTTTCTTTGCTTTCTCCGAAAACTTCTTATTTTCTAGATCTTAACATAAACACAGTTGATTCAAATAGGTGACACTTTCCTATTCATCATTTCTCCTTCATGTTAGCAGTTTCACGTTTAATCCCCCCTTTTTTGGCAACAAAACAGATATTATATAGATATATCTTTTATTTTTAAATAGCTTTGTATTTTTTATTATTCTTCCAATCAAATTCATGTTTTGACAGGTATTGTCAACCAAAATTTCTGAACAGCAAATGATTCCATTTTTATCACATCGAATCAATATAATCCAGGTTCTATTTAAAATCTATTTCTATTTTATTTAAAAATATAATGGAAATTATATTCAAACTTGCAGATTGATGGTGGGCAAATATAAATTATATACTAAAATTTTTGTTTTCATTATATTAAAATGAGTTAATAAAACTGTCTTGAAATGTGGTAAAGAGACCTCAGGTTAGTTCCTACAAGTAGAAGTATTTTCCTAGAGGTACATTAAGGAATTTCATTATCCCATTTTGGCATATTAGTCTCTTCTGCCCACCTACCACCTTGCCCTATTACCTCAGGGATATGTTTAAAAGAAACATTCTGGCAGATTTATTATGTTTATAATATTGCATATGAATTAATTAAAAATGTTTTAATTTAATTATAGATAATGTACAATATTATATTAGTTTCAGGCATATATATATAATGATTCAATGTTTATATATTTTGCACAATGCTTATCATGATACATGTAGTTACCACCCAAATTTCTATATACCACCTACCATCTAGTTACCTTTATATTTGTATTTTATAGAAACCTACTCTACTTAATATTCACATGCCATGATCAATCATCAGCCTTCCCATTCTGATGTCAGTTCAATTTTGTGGCCCCACTTCAGGCTAAATCTTGAGTTTATTAAAGATTTTTATCTCAGATATTCCATTCTGCTGATCGAATTCTGAGTTTATTCATTCCAGTAACATTAGGTCTTTGTAGACCTAGCATCTGTCAACATCTCCACTAATTAGTAAAACAGTTGGCTTTTAAAACTGAGCACTTTTCTATTTGGCATCCTTACTCCGCTGGTTACCACGCTTGCTTGTGCATCAGACTCTAGGGGCGTCTTCAGAAGTACATGTTTGTGTGACTCCAACTATATGACATTCTGGAAAAGACATCATTATGGAAACAATACTAAGATTAGCAGTTGCAGAGATTGGGGAGTGGAAAGGGAGTAAATAGAAGGAGTACAGGGAATTTTAGGGCAGTGAAACTGTAATATGATACTGTAATGCTGGATACATTTCTTTATACATTTGTCAACACTCATAAAACTGTACAACACAAGGAGTGAACCCTAGGGGAGGCTATGGACTTTACTTAGTGATAATGTGTCAATATTGGTTCATAGACTGTAACAAATGTACCACAGCAATGCAAGTGTTGATGACAGGAGAGATGGGGAGGTAGGGGTATAGGGTCAGGGGGGTGAATGAGGACTCACGGTACCTTCCAGTCAATTAGTCGGTGAACTTAAAATTACTTTAAAAATAAAGTCTATTAAATTGTTTAAAAGTAAATAAACCAGGGCACATGTATATTCATGATCTCTGTTGAATGATTCTGATTCTGTGGCCCTGCACAGTCACATGGTGCAAGGAAACCTCAGAAAAATGCTACCCTTGAGCTGTCAAGTGACACCCATCCCTAGGTAGAAAAATCAGTTGTAAAGACTTAAAAAAAAATTGTGTCTTCATATTTCAACGTGTTGTTTTGGCATTGTACAGAGCATTTAAATTATTTCATTCAGAGATGTCCTATTTTTCATTTAAAATGTGTGTTCTGACTCCTGTTTTGTTACAGAATGGACATTTATGTCTAAGTTATATGCATTGTGAGGAAGGAGCAATTTGTTAATTTGATGATAAAATCAGTTGAGTATTAAAATATTTTACTTGTCATCTTTTTTGTCCACCTCAATCTCATCCTGTGTCGTGGTCAAGAATGATTTCTTCAGGCAACTTCATGCACTTACATTTCAGAATGAGATCTAGAATTTGCAGTCCATATCATTATTCTTAAAAAAGAGTCTTTCATACCTAAAAATGTTTGTCACAGCCACAAAAACATACTTTTTGGAGATAGGAATTATTATCCTAATATATAGTTATGTCCAGACCTTACTTGGAAGAAAAATAAAATTATGAAGATCTGTTTCATGATGCAGGTTAGTCTGCTATCATCTTACAATATATATATATCTTAAAATAATGTCTATAAATACAAATAATTATTATGTATACTATATAATGTATAAATATATATAAGAAATTTGAGTAGGTATATATCAGTCATTATATAAACACACTGTTATAAACTTTGTAAGGCCAGAAAATTTTAGTGTAGAAGTAGCATAGTCCAGTACATAATCAGGACACATGTCTTTTCCCAGTAACCTTGATTATCACTAAACTTTGAGCTATTGTTACTATGGGAACATTTCTCTGTTAATATTAACACCACATTTTAAACCATTTTTTCATTACTTGGTCAAATGCACTGTTTTTATATTTGTCTTCAGTATTATTATGTAACCACCATTGTTGAAACTAAACAGTGATCAATTGTGATATGTCCATAAACAATGTATTTTGTGTTCCTGAACCATTGCTCCATTTTAAAAAGTGGATGATTAATGGAATTAAAATTAAATCTGGTGCTGTTCATATTAATGAGGCTGCTCCTTTTCAAGAATGGACCTCTCAGAAGTATCATGTGTAACATAATGCTGCAGTTATTTGTATTTGCTTATTCAAAAGTTGGAAAGGATTTAGATTATTTTAACTAGCACTCAGCTTTGTTGGACATTTTAATCCTGATGTTACATACAAATTTTAGGTGCAAATGCAGATGTCAGTGTCTACCACTAGAGAACGTCCATAGAGCATTGGGTAAGTCTGCCAGAATCCTATATGCCTATGCTGGTGAAAACAAGAATGGACAAAGCAGTTTCTAATACTGCAAATGTAAAGTATGCCATAAATCAAGAAACAGCTTTTCAAATGAATAGCCAGCCCCTATTACTTGGTTTTAAAGTCATGATATTGATAACAGTTATTCTTAGTTAAGATCTTCTGAAATATCAAGGTGCTCAAAATATTATCTTCTCTTTTTTGTAATTCATTTATGCTATGGTTATTTTATATGGGATTACTTCCTGAGAATTCTCTTTCACATTTACTATTTTCAAGTCATCCAAGCAAAATAACCCCTTCTTTTTTTTCTAATAAGAAATCACTTTATACTGTAGTGATTTATATATTTATGCATTCTTTTAAGGATTTAGAGGAAAAGAATAGCAGACACAGACTTCGGTTTGGAGAAACATACAATGGAAGAAATATTGTATGTGTATGAAATTAAAACCTGGCCTCTATTTTCTGGTCTTTCAATATCAGACTGAGATGTTAAACTTCAAAGACTGTTTGTTTGTCTTTTGTGTAAAGTGTCTAAATGCACTAAAGGCATGTCTGAAAAGAGAATACACCCCTGCCTCTTTCCTTTATTCTTTCTTTCAATAAGGCTTACAAGTGACTTCAGAGGAGACCCAGCCTGGAGCCAACTGCGGCTTGCCTGCTGTGAGAAGCAGAGTGGGGATGTATTCACACCAGACCAAGTGCATATGCACAGATGATAAAACATTCCTAGAATCTATGATTTTATTTAAAAGGTAAATAGAACACCCAGCTTTTAGTTGACTAAATAAGTGCATGTAATTTTTCTCCTTCAAGGTCACATAGCCCAGAAATTTCCTAGACATTACAACACCACTTAGAATAAGGGCATTAATTTTTTTTTCTTATTCCTCAACATAAATAAAAACAGCAAAGCATTTTTGTATTAATAGCATATTTATACTAATATAGTCTGCAATTTATATTCATGTAAAACATTAACTTACTCATACTTCAGTTTTGTAAGTGAATGAAAATATTGAGAATACTCACAATATGAAAACTCCAGGAGTAATGGTTAATCCCATTCTACCTTATCTGCTGCTCTGATTGTCTACTGTGTAACTGTTCAAATATATGCAAAGGACACAAATTTATTCCTATTAAATGTAATGAAAGAAAAAAACAAAACAAACAGAAGGAAATATCTCTGTGTTTGTAAAGATTGTTTGCTGTCTGGTCACATATGGAATTTATTAATTCAGTCCAAGCCTGTAGTGTTGTATTTGCTTGTGAGTATCTCCCAGTTAAATTTTCTTATCTCATTATTTTGTGACATTATGCATTCTCAACAACACATTTGTATTCAGTATGTGATGTATCTAACATGCTTCTATACACACCCTGTTGTACCCACACCTCTTTATTACTTCTTTAATAAAATCATCTCAGAAGCAACCAGAGCAGACCAAATAAATAAGGGCTCATCACAAAAATGACTTGTAAATTCAATACATTGTTATGCCTACTGGCGGTATGACTCTATTCATATCCGCACATGTATTGTTAAAACGATGATGGACCTGGAGTTAAAGCAGGTTTAATTACAAAAGGGTTATGAGAATATTATGAAATACATTTAAAAAGCCCTCTAGAGGCAAAATCAATATGTTTGTTTATGACATGAACTTGCAGGTTACTTCAATAGGATAAATAGATCTGGGTGAAACATATTCAAGTAACTCATTTAAATAAGTTTCTGGTCTGTATAATAAGGTATAAAAAAGTAAAAGGGAATAGAATAAAATAAAAATAAATAAATTGGTATTTATGTTCCTAAGACTGCTTCTAGGAAATACAGCTGAAAGGTTTTAAGCCAGTTAGGTACTAGTGAGTTTCTAAAATATAAATCATGGAGCAAACATAAAACTCTGCCTTCATTTAAGGTATGTATATGCCACAGCACCAGTGATACTTGGCACATGTTCTCACCATGGGAGAATAGTGGGAAGTCATCACCCCAGTTGGGCTACTTAGGAAGAGTTTATGGGAATGGCAGGCATACATTATGGATGAGTAAAGAAATTACAAGGAAACAGCAGTCAATTTTTTCTTAAGGAATTTCTGAAACATAAAGTTTACAGCAATTTGGTATCACCTAGAGGATTTTGTTGGAATATTAAAACACATCTATTAGAATACTTTTAGAAAACTCCATACTCCAAATGGAGAAGGGAAGTGAGTACATAAGCTTCTTCAATATTATATGTTTATATGAGAATAGATTATTTCAAAAGATACTGATCATAAAATAGCTAAACAGTAACACTCACCCTACACAGATTATACCATTTCCTTATTATCTTAGGTGTAGAGTAAAAGATAAGGTGTAGAAAACAAGAGGCTTTCTTATGGTTTTATAAAAATGAAGTAAATTTGAAATGGTTTTGTGGAAAATAGGAAAATAAACTAATTAAATGAGCTAACAAAAGTATAGAAGGATTGATAACAATCTTCATGGCTCAAATGGAAATAAAAAACAAAATTTTTATGTAATGTTGAAAAACTACATGGTTGTATTTTTTTTTCCATCAGTATTCAGCAATCCTTATTCATGTTATCCAAACATAGACGTTAAATTTTAGTTTCTCACAATATTGCTATAAATTGACAAATAAACTAGATGGATCATGATGTAAATTGAATTTGCAATTCCAGTTCAGAAAAATAAGTATCATATATATACTACCTGACTCCATTTTAGGTTCTTTTACTAAAACTTGCTCATCTAAGGTTAAAATAATTTAGTCTCTGGGAAAGTCATAGTAGACTAAAGATTAAATGTAAAAACTCACTTGGAATTGTATTTGGCTTATTTATTTATTTATTTATTATAATTTTTCTATTAAGATATCATCGATATACAGTCACATGAGCAACATTATGGTTAGTAGATTCCCCCCATTATCAAGTCCCCACTACATACCCCATTACAGTCACTGTCCATCAGCATAGTAAGATGCTATAGAGTCACTACTTGTCTTCTCAGTGCTATACTGTCTTCCCTGTGCCCCCCTATATTATGTGTACTAATCTTAATGCTCTTAATCCCCTTATCCCTCCCTTCCCACCCAACCTCCCCAGTCCCGTTAGTCCATTCTTGGGTTCTGTGAATCTGCTGCTTTTTTGTTCCTTCAGTTTTTGCTTTGTTCTTATACTCCACAGATGAGTGAAATCATTTGGTACTTGTCTTTCTCCGCCTGCTTATTTCACTGAGCATAATACCTTCTAGCTCCATTTGTTGCAAATGGTAGGATTTGTTTTCTTCTTATGGCTGAGTAATATTCCACTGTGTGTATGTACCATACCTTTTTTATTCATTCACATACTGATGGACACTTAGATTGCTTCCATATCTTGGCTATTGTAAATAGTGCTGCAATAAACATAGGGGTTCATATGTCTTTTTGAATCTGAGAACTTGTATTCTTTGGGTAAATTCCAAGTATTTCTATGGTATTCCTATTTTTAGTTTTTTGAGGAACCTCCATACTGCTTTCCACAATGGTTGAACTAGCTTACATTCCCACCATTAATGTAGGAGGATTCCCCTTTCTCTGCATCCTCACCAGCATTTGTTGTTTTTAGTCTTTTCAATGCTGTCCATCCTTACTGGTGTGAGGTGATATCTCATTGTGGTTTTAATTTGCATTTCCCTGATGATTAGTGATGTGGAGCATCTTTTCATGTGTCTGTTGGCCATCTGAATTTCTTCTTTGGAGAATTGTCTCTTCATATCCCCCGCCCATTTTTTAATTGGGTTATTTGCTTTTTGGGTGTTGAGGCATGTGAGTTCTTTATATATTTTGGATGTTAACCCCTTGTTAGATATGTCGTTTACAAATATATTCTCCTGGGTATAGTTATCCCAGTTCTTCATCTGGTTAGTCAAGACATTGGAGTACCTTCTCTGCTTCAGTAATCCCATCAATGAAATGGGGAGTGTTATAATAGTCACACATTATTTTTAGAAGGAGTAAGTGAATTAGCCTAATAAAGTATTGAGAACAGTGAATGGAGCATAATAATGCAGTATTGGTATTTGCTAAATAAATAACTGCAGTCTAAGAAGTTTACTAAACATTTTGTCTCCTATAAGACCTCAAAGTATATAAAGATAAACAAAGTCATCTATACCAGCATTGCTGTTTTGCTATTGAAAAAAAAGTATGATCTTGCTGAACTTCACAAAAATTAAAATCTTCTTCTCTGTGAAAGACAATGTCAAGAAAATGAAAGGACAAGCCACAGACTGGGAGAAATTATTTGCAAAAGTCATCTGATAAAAGACAGTTATTCAAAATTTACAAAGTTTTGAAACTGCAGAATAAGAAAACAAACGACCTTTATAAAAAGTGGGCAGAAGACCTTGACAGACACCTCACAAAAGGTATACAGATGGAAAAGAAGCATATGAAAAAATGCTGTTCATCACATGTCATCAGGGAAATGCAAATTAGACAACAATGAGTTACCACTACATACCTAGTAAAATGACCAAAATCTGTAACAGTTGAGAAGTGCAAAGGGGTGGCAAGAATGTGGAGCAACAGGAATTCACGTTCATTGCTAGTGGGAATGCAAAATGGAACAGCCACTTGGGAAGATGAACTGAGAGTGGAAAATGATAAAAGGTACTTTACTGTTTTTTTTAGGATTTCCTGTTTTGCAGAGATTAAAGAAAACTGCTTTGCATTTGGATGTCCTCAATGACAGTTGATTTTCATATGCACTCAGAAGGGTAATTTAGGTATCTGTGTTAGGACTTCTGCCTCATATACATAAGAGAATTGAGATGCTGCAATTGTTTAAATATTTCTTCTGCTGTCCACTGAGAAGCAGAATAAATCTACCAAATCACCCAAGTAGAGTATGAAAATATTTTAGTATGGTAGCACAACTTAATATGAAGGCAAGATAGATATAGTCCATTAATGAATTGCGTGTGTGTTAATACACATTATTGAAATTTGTTACTAGTTTCAAACTATATTTGTTTTATGTACTGCTTTACACAATGCTTAACATAACGTCTTGCAATAGGTTCCAACGGGCATTTCTTAAATTAATTAATTAATTAATTAATGTGTGCCGGATATATCACTGTAGTAGCATTATAAATTATATACAAGTTGACAAGACTGAGAAGCAGGTGCTCCAGCTCCCTGGCTGGCTACACAGCTCCAAGAACCCCTTCTGTGACAGGCAGACTACTGTGCCTTTCTCCTAGTCACCCCCACTGGGCTTGAAAACTGGGAAACCCTACGCTGGCATTAGGCCAGCCAGAGGGAATATCTGTCTACAGCAACTAAAAACGCAAAGCACAGAAGCTTATACCTGTGTGCTCGGCCCACTGGTTCAGGCAGTGGAGACAGGCAAAAGCAGCCAGGAAGCAGGAAACAGCTCTTTCCTCCCCCCAGGCACCAATACCACTCCCCTGTGACCCCTGACATTGCTTCAGGGGCTGAGTAGCGCCAGAGAGTAGACCTTCTGGGCACTAGAGGGTGCCATATACAAATATGAAATGACAAAGGAACCTGGTCCAGAGTAAAATTATTAATACAACTTCTGAGAAAGATTTAAATTATATTGACCTCATGATTCTCCCTGAAAGGGAGTTCAAAATAAAAATCATTAATATGCTCATGGAGGTACGGAAAGATATTCAAGAACTCAGGAATGATTTATGGTCGGAGATCTAATCATTGAAGAGCACAATGGATGGTATTAAAAGCAGATTGGATACAGTGGAGGAGACGATAAATGAAATAAAAACTAGAGAAGAGGAATACAAAGAAGCTGAGGCACAGAGAGAAAAAAGGATCTCTAAGAATGAAATAATATTAAGAGAACTGTGTGACCAATCCAAACGGAACAAGATCTGCATTATAGGGGTACCAGAAGAAGAAGAGAGAGAAAAAGGGTTAGAAAGTATCATTGAGGAGGTGATTGCTGAAAACTTCCCCAATCTGGGGATGGAAATAGTCTCTCAGGCCATGGAGGTGCACAGGTCTCCCAATACAAGGGACCCAAGGAAGACAACATCAAGACATATAATAATTCAAATGGCAAAGATCAAGGATAAGGACAGACTATTAAAAGCAGCCAGAGTGAAAAATAAGATCACATACAAAGGGAAGACCATCAGGCCATCATCAGACTTCTCAGAAGGAACCTTACAGGCCAGAAGGGAGTGGAATGACGTTTTTAATGCAGTGAAGCAGAAGGGCCTTGAACCAAGATTACTTTATCTGGCAAGATTATCATTTAAATTTGAAGGAGGGATTAAACAATTCCCAGATAAGAAAGAGCAGAGAGAATTTACCTCCCACAAACCATATCTACAGTGTATTTTGGAGGGACTGCTATAGATGGAAGTGTTCCTACAGTTCAATAGATGTCACCAGAGGTAATAAAACCACCGTAAAGAAAATAGAACAGCTAATTACTAATAAATTGCAAAATTAAATTAACTATCCCCAAAGTCAATCAAGGGATAGACAAACAGTACAGAATATGATACCTAATATATAAAGAATGGCAGAGGTTGAAAAAGGAGGAGGAAAAAAAACAAAAAAAACAAAACAAAAAAAGAACCTTTAGATTGTGTTTGTAATAGCAGATTAAGTGAGTTAAGTTAGACTCTTAGATAGTAAGGAAGTTAACCTTGAACCTTTGGTAACCATGAATCTGAAGCCTACAATGCCAATAAGTACATACCTATCCATAATCACCCTAAAGGTAAATGGACATAGAGTCACTGAATGGATAAAAAAACAATACCCATCTATATATATGCTGCGTTCAAGAGACTCACTTTAAACCCAAAGATATGCACAAACTAAAAGTGAAGGGATGGAGAAAGACATTTCATGCAACTAATAGGGAGAAAAAAGCAGGAGTTGCAGTACTTGTATTGGACAAAACAGACTTCAAAACAAAGACAGTCACAAGAGACAAAGAGGGACATTACATAATGATAAAGTGGGTGGTCCATCCAACAAGAAGATATAACCATTATAAATATCTATGCACCCAACACAGGAGCTCCTACATATGTGAAACAAATACTAACAGAATTAAAGGGGGAAGTAGAATGCAATGCATTCATTCTAGGAGACTTCAACACACCACTCACTCTGAGGGACAGATCAAACAGACAGAAAATAAGTAAGGAGACAGAGGAACTGAACAACACATTAGAACAGATGGACCTAACAGACATCTGCAGAACTCTACACCCAAAATCAGCAGAATACACATTATTCTCAAGTGCACCTAGAGTATTTGCAAAAATAGATCATATACTAGGCCACAAAAAGACCCTCAGTAAATTCAAAAAGATTAAAATTGTACCAACCAGCTTCTCAGACCACAAAGGAATGAAACCAGAAATAAATTTTGCAAAGAAAAAGAAAAATAGCACAAACACATAGAGGCTTAATAACATGCTCCTAAATAACCAGTGGATCAATGACGAAATAAAAACAGAGATCAAGCAATATATGGAGACAAATGACACCAATAATTCAACACTGCAAAATCTGTGGGACATAGTGAAGGCCGTGCTAAGAGGAAAATATACTGAATACAGGCCTACCTCAGGAAAGAAGAAGAAATCCTTATGAGCAGTCTAAACTCACAACTATCTAAACTAGAAAAAGAAGAACAAATGAGACCCAAAGTCAGTAGGAGGGACATAATAAAGATTAGAGCAGAAATAAATAAAATCAGAAGAATAAAACAATAAAAAGGATCAATGAAAGCAAGAGCTGTTTCTTTAAGAAAATAAACAAAATAGAAAAACCCTTAGCCAGACTTACCAAGAAAAAAACAGAGTCTTCTCACATAATCAGAATCAGAAATGAGAAAGGAAAAATCACTACAGACAGCACAGAAATACAAAGAACTATTAGAGAATACTAGAAAAATTATATGCTAACAAACTGGATAACCTAGAAGAAATGGACAACTTTCTAGAAAAATACAACCTTCCAAGGCTGACCCAGAAAGTAACAGAAAATTTCAACAGACCAATTATTAGCAACGAAATTGAACTGGTAATCAAAACCTACATAACAACAAAACGCCTGTACCAGATGGCTTCACTGCTGCATTTTATCAAACATTTAAGTCAAGACCTAATACCCATCCTCCTTAAAGTTATCCAAGGAGTAAAAAAAGAGGGAATACTTCAAACATATTCTATGAGGCCAGCATAACTTTAATACCACAACTGGGCAAAGATGCCACAAAAGAAGGAAAGTACAGACCAATATGCCTGATGAACATAGGTGCAAAAATACTCAACAAAATATTAGCAAACCGAATTCAAAAATACATCAAAAGGATCATCCATCATAATCAAGTAGGATTTATTCCAGGGATGCAAGGATGGTTCAACATTCAAAAATACATCAACATCATCCACCACATCAACAAAAAAAGGACTAAAACAGCATGATCATCTCCATAGATGCTGAAAAGCATTTGACAAAATTCAACATCTATTCATGATAAAAACTTTCACAAAATGGGTATAGAGAGCAAGTACCTCAACATAGTGAAGGCCATATATGTCAAACCCACAGCCAACATACTTAACAGCGAGAAGCTGAAAACTTTTCCTTTAAGGTCGGGAACAAGACAAGGATGCCCACTCTCCCCACTTCTATTCAACATAGTACTGGAGGTCCTAGCCATGGCAATAAGACAACGCAAAGAAATAAAAGGCATCCAGATTGGCAGAGAAGTTAAACTGTCCCTGTTTGTAGGTGACATGATATTGTACATAAAATACCCTAAAGAATCTACTTCAAAACTACTAGATCTAATATCCGAATTCAGCAATGTTGTGGGATACAAAATTAAAACGCAGAAATCTGTGGCATTCTATACACTAACAATGATGTAGCAGTAAGAGTAATCAGGAAAACAATTCCATTTAAAGTTGCATCAAAAAGAATAAAATACCTAGGAATAAACCTAACCAAAGAAGTGAAAGACCTATACTCTGAAACTACAAGACACTCATGAGAGAAATTAAAAAATATACAAATAAATGGAAACACATTCTGTGCTCATGGATAGGAAGAATTAATATTGTCAAAATGGCCATCCTGCCTAAAGCAATATACAGATTCAATGCAATTCCTATCAAAATACCAACATCATTTTTCAATGAACTAGAGAAAATCATTCTAAAATTCATATGAAACCACCAAAGACTCTGAATAGCCAAAGCAATCCTGAAGGAAAAATAAAGCTGGGAGAATTATGCTCCCCAACTTCAAGCTTTACTACAAAGCCACAGTAATCAAGACAATTTGGTACTGGCAGAAGAACAGACCCATAGACCAATGGAACAGACTAGAAAGCCTTGATATAAACCCAACCATATGTGGTCAATTAATATATGATAAAGTAGCCATGTACATACAATGGGGAAATGACAGCCTCTTCAACAGCTGGTGTTGGCAAAACTGGACAGTTACATACAAGAGAATGAAACTGGGTTATTGTTTAACCCCTTACACAAAAGTAAACTCGAAATGGATCAAGGACCTGAATGTAAGTCATGAAACCATAAAACTCTTAGTATACAATATAGGCAAAAATCTGCTGAATATAAGCAGGAGCGACTTCTTCCTGAACACATCTCCTCAAGCAAGGGAAACAAAAGCAAAAATGAACTCAAGGGACTACATCAAACTAAGAAGTTTCTGTATGGCAAA
The DNA here is from genome assembly GCA_029783875.1 of Phataginus tricuspis. Taxonomy (NCBI): domain Eukaryota; kingdom Metazoa; phylum Chordata; class Mammalia; order Pholidota; family Manidae; genus Phataginus; species Phataginus tricuspis. The sequence continues at coordinate 4,729,424 of JAQQAC010013566.1, read as the reverse complement.
GGATACCATCAACAGAACAAAAAGGCATCCTACAGTATGGGATAATATATTTGTAAATTACATATCCAACAAGGGGTTAACAGGAAAACTATATAAAGAAATTACATGCCTCTACACCCTAAAAGCAAATAACCCGATTAAAAAAATGGGCAGAGGATATGAAGAGACAGTTCTCCAAAGAAGAAATTCAGATGGCCAACAGGCACATACAAAGATGCTCCACATCACTAATCATCAGAGAAATGCAGATTAAAACCACAATGAGATATCACCTCACCCCAGTGAGGATGGCCAACATCCAAAACACAAACAATAACAAATTTTGGCGAGGATGTGGAGAAAAGGGAACAGTCCTACACTGCAGGTGGGACTGCAAATTAGTTCAACCATTGTGGAAAGCAGTATGGAGGTTCCTCAAAAAACTCAAAATAGAAATACCATTTGACCCAGGAATCCCACTCCTAGGAATTTACCCTAAGAATGCAGCAGCCCTGTTTCAGAAAGACAGGTGCATCCCTATGTTTATCGCAGCATTATTTACAATAGCCAAGAAATGGAAGCAACCTAAGTGTCCAGCAGTAGATGAATGGATAAAGATTTGGTACATATACACAATGGAATACTATTCAGCCATAAGAAGGAAACAAATCCTGCCATTTGTAACAACATGGACGGATGTGGAGGATACTGTGCTCAGTGAAATAAGCTAGGCAGAGAAAGACTAGTGCCAAATGATTTCCCTCATTTGTGGAGTGTAACAACAAAGTATAACTGAAGGAACAAAATAGTAGCAGATTCAGACTCCAAGAAGGAAGTAGTGGTTACCAAAGGGGAAGGATGTGGGCGGGTGAGTGGGGAGTGTGGGAGAAGGGGATTGTGGGGTATTTTGTTTAGTATACATGGTGTGGGATCACAGGGAAAACAGTGTAGCACAGAGAAGGCAAACAGTGAATCTGTGTCATCTTACTACACTGAGGGACAGTGACTAAATTGGGGTATGGTGGGGACTTGATAATATGGGTAAATGTAGTAGCCACATTGTTTTTTCATGTGAAACCTTCATAAGAGTGTATATCAATAATACCTTAAAAAATAAATAAAAAATAACTACCAAATTAAAACATTGGTCTTCCCACTTAAATACTATTTTGTTTATTTAATTTTATTGTAAAGTATTATACATGTAGAAAAACCAAAAATTTCAGTATAATGAATAATTAGGAAAGAAACATCTTTGGGATAGCAAATGAGAAATGGATTATTGTCAGCACCCTAGAAACCACTTACGTGTCACATCTTACAACACTTGAGTTCCCTAAATGAAGTAGTCATTATTCCCCCATTTTTGACAATTACTTTCTTTTTTTCATCATAGTTTTACCAAGTATAGTACATCCCTAAATAGCATAGACTTAATTTCTCTAAGATTTAATTGTATATAAATAGATATCCTATATAGTATATAATGCTTTGTATTTGGCTTCTTTCACTCAATATCATGTTTGTCAGTTTCATACATATTGTTGTTTTTTCCAGCTCATGTCTGTACTTTCTACTTGCTGTATATAATTCACAAATGTTTAATACCTTCTACTATTGGTAGACAGATAGCAATTTTGTTGTTTGGGGCAATTATAAACAATTCTGCTATGAATATTTTACATGTATCTTTACACATATGTGTGTGCATCTTACTAGGACTTATCTTAGAAAAATAATTGTTACCACATGTGTTATTTATATATCTAACCTACTAAGTCACCAAACAGCATATTGCTGTTTTACAAAATAGGTGTACCAATTATCACCACAAAATAATTTTTTTTTTCTGATTTGTGTAGGTATCCCTTATTTCCTCCTCCTTTCTTACCAAGTCCTACCATATAAAATCTTTCACTGCATCCCTTTGGAATTCATTGCCCATTATCGACAGGTCATTCCACATCCTCAGTCCCTTCTATGAATATTCTTTTTATTTGGCTTTCTCCTGAGACAGAAGATCCCTGTATACTTTCATAGTAGTAGTTTTTTTCTGCCACAACACTTTGGCCTCTTGGCCTGAATCTACGGATTCTTTTTCCTTCTAATTGTCCCTTTCAAATCATTTTCTTTCTGCCCACATTTTGAAAAATCCAATGCCTAATGAGCAGATTATATAACTCATCACTATCATCTGTGATACATCTATCACTATCTATTTATTCCCTGGAATTTTTGCTGAGCTGAACTTTTGCTCAAAGTACTAGTTCCAAAATTAGTTCTAGTCTTTTCCAGCATATGTGTAGATGACCTTTCCAATAACTAGAATTAAGTTCCTTAAATTTCTCCACTTAACACCAGAATCATCAATGAGGTGCCATCATTACTAAAATCGTAATACCTTGTTAGAGTCGTAGTTCCCTGTATAACTTCCTAACTACCATCCATTAGCTGTGCATGGTAATCTTTGTGATCCCTGATTCAGCCATGGTGCCCACATCATTGACCTTCCCACCATTTCATGCTCTTTCACCATGGGAGGTGCTTTCCATGCCTCTCATCCTCTTTCAGTTCCATGGTCAGTTGTAAATTATCAATAGACATTTATGCACTATTCTCTTGCATGTACTTTAATTCCAGGCACCTGGCCACTCTTTAATACTATTGGCAAAATAACAATCATAGTTTTCTTCAGTCGCTGACTTCTTTTAGCTTGCAACCTTGTGCTGTTTACGATTAAAGAACATGCACATGGCTATTTAAATGTAGGATCAAAAAGTTAAGCTGCGTTCACAGTGCTACCAGTGAACCATATTATATATAATCCATTTAGTCTCCTAATGTCCTACAGTATTGTCTCATACCTTATTTTCTCTCCTAAAATCTCAGCATTCCCTACCCTATCTATACTTCTATATAATAACAATGCTTCTGCATTCACTGGGAAAATTGAGGCACACAAGAAAATGTCAACACGCTCCCATGTAAGCATCTGTATGCATATGAAACAACTCTGTTCTTCTGGAGAATCAGCTCTTCATTACCTATCCCATTGCTCGATCCATGTCCTTGATTCTCTCCTCTCTGCCCTGCTCAGACGTTGTTCCATCATCACTCTCTTTTTTACATCATTAAAACTTCTCTCTCTAATTGATTATTTCAATCAGCATAGAAACATCTATTTTTGAAAATTTTTCCTCTTAAAACCTTTTGACCCTTTTTCTCTAATGTCCTTGGCCTTTGCAGCAAAACTCTGTGTGAAGTAATTGTCTGTATTCACTGTGTCTTCAAATAAGTGTCTCACATTCTTCTTGAATTGAGCATTTACCCTGACATTTAATATTTTACCCAAGGGCACTCTCAAAATTGCGCTTCTTGCCAAGGTCACAATGTACTTTATGTGCTACGCTAAATTGCAGTACTTATTACTGGCATTTGACACAGTCAGTACTCCCTCCTCCTTGATACTCTCCTCGTTTGGCTTCTACCTTAGCCTACATTTGTGGATCTCTTCCTGCCTCTGCATGTCCTCCCTCTTCAATCAGAATTTTACTACTGGAGTCCCTTAGGGATGTTAGCTCTTGGCTTTCTTCTTCGTCTAAACCACCCCATACTAATCTGATCCTATGTATGGCATTAGAAAAAATACACAGGATCACATTGTCAACTCAGACTTAGATGAATCATAAATATTGCTCAGTATCTAAGATTACTAATACCTTTTGAAACACAGTTGAAGCAGAGAGAGGTCCAGAACTTCAACACAGGTCCACAGTTCCTTTTAATCTGTTCTGGACCTGTTCTGAGCTCAGATTAATGCACGTGATCTCTGAGTGGTGTGTGTACTTGAGATCACTTCAAAAATAAGGGGTCATTTCGGTCAAGAAATTAAATCATTTTATATTCAGATAATTGGATAACTTACCTAACATATTCCATAGCCACCCACATGAATTCATAGATGTTATCTGTACTGTAAGCAAGTTTAGATTAGATGCACCTTTTTTTAAAACCACTCCAAATGTAAGGAGTAAACTGCTAGCAAACACCATTTGTTTATTCATCAGGAAGACTCTCATTAGCATATTTATTAGGAGATTTGACCAAGTCATTTGCCTTCTTTAATCTCCCTGGTAAAGGGAAATGAAATGGAAGCAGATGAGCTGTTTAACTATATACTTCCCAGACTGTATCACATTTATATACTAATGACTCCCAGTTTGTATACCCAGTCTGGCTCCTCTCTTGAATTGCATAATATTTTACCTGAGGGTATTCTCAGTATCTTTATTAAGACATTAAATAGACATCTCCTACTCAATGTATCAAAACTGAATTCCTAATAAACTGCTTCAGCAATCTCCTCCACAATAATTGGTGGCTATTCTTTTATTCAAGTTCAGGAATCATGCATTTAGAGCACCTAGGTCTAATTCAGCCCATCACAGCCTCCTATTTTTGTAATTAAAGTTTACTAGAACACAGCTGCACTCTTTGGTTTATATTATCTATGGCTGCTTTCATAATACAGCAGACTATGTTTTAACAGACATCATAGAGCATGGAAGGTTTAAAATGTTTATTTTATGGTACTTTACAGACAAAGTTTGCTGATCACTAATAGACAACAATCTATAATTGTCTTTTCTTCTAATTTATTGTTAGGTTTACATAGTAAAGTATTAGTATCTTCAAAAATAAGTTGTGTATTGAACCCTTTTTTTAACTTCTTAGGAATAACATTGTAATTCAAAATATTTTCCTATTTCTATCAGGATTCTTCCTTGATACACATAGTATATGAACATTTTCAGCTACTTACAATATGTATGACACAAATATTTGGTGTTTTAGTTCTTTGATATTTTTAAGACTTTCTTTAAAAGTCTGGTTTCTTCTTCTATTTATGCTTGAATTTAGAAAGTGTTGTGTGCCCAATCTTCCAGCTTATTACCATTCTGTTCATCTTTGTCTAATCAGCTATAAAATCTATCAGTTGAGTTCTTGATTTTGATTTTTGTGTGTATATTTATGTATTAGCATATTTCTCAAATATTTTATGTCTTTTTAATGTAATTGTTTCCAGATGTTGTTGAAGTGCTCAAATTTAACTGTTATATTTAATAATATGGTATTCATAATTTAAATGTGTATCCTGTGTTTACTCCCATAGCCCATGTGGTGCTATTTCGGTCATCTGTGGATCCTGCTCATCCTTCATCATAGTGTCTTGTTTCTTTGGGTGCCTGGTCATTTTTGACTCCACACTGGGTCATGTATTGGAAAAATATTTCTAGTGATACTTAACTGCAGTGTGATCACCTCTTCTTTCAAGAAGAACATGCTCCGCTTGTTGTTGGTGTGATCTCAGATCATATTAATCTACAGTTGGGATTTATTTTTCTACTCAAGCCTTAAAAGAACATGTAAATCAGGTTATAGTGCATGGCAGGCAGCTTTAACCCAGCTGAAGCTTAACTCTGATGGCAGACCTTTGGGTCCCAGGTTAACACACTGTATGGTTAATCAGAATCCCAGCATTTTTCGCACATGGTCTTTGTCTAGTTTCTTAGGACTAAAACCACAAATTCATTTTGAAGCTCTTTTTTCCTTCATTATAAATGCCTTCAGAATAACAGGGCCTTGGTTACTGGGATTATGTTTTTCTTCTCTTTCTATCTCCCTCTCTTCCTGCTTTTCTTTCCTTCTTTCTTTCACGGGTCATGGTCCAGAGATTTTTCATTGCGTTGTTAATTTGTTGGCACTTTTAGGAAAACCTAAAAAATTTACATTTTCAGGTGTTCAGTTATCCTCAGGGAGAGCCTTGATTCACATTATATTTCTTATCCCTCACTTCAGGAAGCAAGGATTCTCATTACCCTTCTGCATACCTAATTACTTTAAGGAAATTATATTCACAAATGTCCAGTCAAATCCAAACTGCCTTAATGACTGCATGACTTTAGGCAATTTTTGTTGCCCTCTTCAAACCTAGTTTCTATCTATTTAATATTAGGCAAGTAACAGTCATTTTGCAGAGTTTACTGCAGTAAATGCACACAAAGTATATATAGTAACTAACATACACATATGGCACATATGAGAGATACCAAATAAACTACTGGTAAATAATACCAAATAAATTGATCTGGCAGGAGTTATGATTACTATTATTACTAAATAAAATTGTAATTCTTTCTTTTTCTAAATTTTTTATTAAGGTATTATTGATATACACTCTTATGAAGGTTTCACATGAAAAACAATGTGGTTACTACATTTACCCATATTATTAAGTCTCAACCCATACCCCAAAGCTGTCACTGTCCATCAGTGTAGTAAGGTGCCACAGATTCACAATTTGCCTTCTCTGTGCTACACTGTTTTCCTGTGACCCCCCACACCATGTGTACTAAACATAATACCCCTCAATCCCCATCTCCCTCCATCCGGACCTGCCCTCCCACACCCTCCCCTTTGGTAACCACTAGTCCCTTCTTGGAGTCTGATGCTGTTTTGTTCCTTCAGTTTTGCTTCGTTGTTATACTTCACAAATGAGGGAAATCATTTGATACTTGTCTTTCTCTGCCTGGCATATTTCACTGACCATAATATCCTCCAGCTCCATCCATGTTGTTGCAAATGGTAGGATTTGTTTCTTTCTTATGGCTGAATAGTATTCCATTGTGTATATGTACCACATCTTCTTTATCCATTCATCTACTGATGGACACTTGGGTTGCTTCCATGTCTTGGTTATTGTAAAAAGTGCTGCAGTAAACATAGGGGTGCATATGTCTTTTTGAATCTGAAACTTTGTATTCTTTGGGGAAATTCCATGGAGTGGGATTCCTGGGTCAAATGGTATTTCTACTTTTAGTTTTTTGAGGACCCTCAATACTGCTTTCCACAACGATTGGACTAGTTTACATTCCCACCAGCAGTGTAGGGGGTCCCCTTTCTCCACATTTGTTATTCTTAGTCTTTTGGACGGTGGCCATCCTTACTGGTGTGAGGTGATATCTCATTGTGGTTTTAATTTGCAATTCTCTGATGATTAGTGATGTGGAGCATCTTTTCATTTGTCTGTTGGCCATCTGAATTTCTTCTTTGGAGAACTGTCTCTTCAGATCCTCTGCCCATTTTTTAATTGGGTTATTTGTTTTTTGGGTGTTGAGGTGTGTAAGTTCTTTATATATTTTGGATGTTAACCCCTTGTTGGATATTTAATTTACAAATATATTCTCCCATACGGTAGGATGCCTTTTTGTTCTGTTGATGGTGTCCTTTGCCATACAGAAGCTTTTTAGTTTGATGTAGTCCCTTGAGTACATTTTTGCTTTTGTTTCCCTTGCTGGAGGAGATTCATTCAGGAAGAATTTGCTCATGCTTATATTTAGGAAATTTTTGCCTATGTTTTCTTCTAAGAGTTTTATGGTTTCATGACTTACATTCAGATCCTTGATCCATTTCCAGTTTACTTTGGTGTATGGAGTTAAACAATAATCCAGTTTCATTCTCTTGCATATAGCTGTCCAGTTTTGCCAACACTAGTTGTTGAAGAGGCTGTTATTTCCCCATTGTATGTCCATGGCTCCTTTATTGTATATTAATTGACCACATATGGTCGGGTTTATATCAGGGCTCTCTAGTCTATTCCATTGGTGGATGGTTCTGTTCTTGTGCCAGTTCCAAATTGTCTTGATTACTGTGGCTTTGTAGTAGAGCTTGAAGTTGGGGAGCATAATCCCCCAACTTTATTCTTCCTTCTCAGGATTGCTTTGGCTATTTGGAGTCTTTTGTGGTTCCATAAGAATTTTAGAACAATTTTCTCTAGTTCATTGAAGAATGCTGTTGGTATTCTGACAGAAATTGCATTGAATCTGTTGATTGCTTTAGGCAGGATGGCCATTTTGACAATATTAATTCTTCCTATACATGAACACACAATGTGTTTCCATTTATTGGTATAGTCTTTAATTTCTTTCATGACTATGTTGTAGTTTTCAGAATATAGGTCTTTCACTTCCTTGGTTAGGTTTATTCCTAGGTATTTTATTCTTTTTGATGCAGTTGTGAATGGAATTGTTTTCCTGATTACTCTTTCTGCTACGTCATCGATAGTATATAGGAATGCAACAGATTTGTGTGTATTAATTTTGTATTATGCAACTTTGCTGCATTCAGATATTAGATCTAGTAGTTTAGGAGTGGATTCTTTAGTGCTTTTTATGTACAATATTATGTCACCTGCAAACAGGGACAGTTTAACTTCTTCCTTGCCAATCTGGATGCCTTTTATTTCTTTGTGTTGTCTTATTACTGTAGATAGGACCTCCAGAACTATGATGAATAAAAGTGGGGAGAGTGGGCATCATTGTCTTGTTATACACCTTAAAGGAAAAGCTTTCAGCTTCTCACTGTTAAGTATGTTGTTGCCTATGGGTTTCTCATATATAGCCTTTATTATGTTGAGGTACTTGTCTTCTATACCCATTTTGTTGAGAGTTTTTATCATGAATGGATGTTGAATTTTGTCAAATGCTTTTTCAGCATCTATGGAGATGATCATGTGGTTTTTGTCCTTTTTGTTGATGTGCTGGATGATGCTGTTAGATTGTTGAATGTTGAACCATCCATGCATCCCTGGAATAAATCCTACTTGATCATGATGTATCTTTTTTATGTATTTTTTAATTCAGTTTGCTAATATTTTGTTGAGTATTTTTGCATCTATGTTCATCAGGAATATTGGTCTGTAATTTTCTTTTTTGTGGTGTCATTGCCTGGTTTTGGTATTAGAGTGATGCTGGCCTCATAGAATGAGTTTGGGAGTATTCCCTATTCTACTTTTTGGAAAACTTTAAGGAGGATGGGTATTAGGTCTTAAATGTTTGATAAAATTCAGCGGTGAAGCCAACTAGTCCACTGGTTTTGTTCTTAGGTTGTTTTTTGATTACCAATTCAATTTCATTGCTGGTAATTGGTCTGTTCAAATATTCTGTTTCTTTCTGGGTCAGCCTTGGAAGGTTGTATTTTTCTATAAAGTTGTCCATTTCATCAAGGTTACCCAGACTGCTAGCATATAATTTTTCACAGTATTCCCTCATAATTCTTTGTATTTCTGTGGTGTCTGTAGTGATTTTTCCTTTCTAATTTCTGATTTTGTTTATGGGAGAGGACTGTCTTTTTTTCTTGATATGTCTGGCTAGGGGTTTTTCTATTTTGTTTATTTTCTTAAAGAACCAGCTCTTGCTTTCACTGACTCTTTCTATTGTTTTATTCTTCTCGATTTCATTTATATCTGCTTTAATCTTTGTTACGTCCCTCCTTCTACTGACTTTGGGCCTCATTTGTTGTTCTTTTTCTAGTTTTGTTAATTGTGACTTTAGACTGTTCATATGGGATTGTTCGTCTTTACTGAGGTAGGCCTGTATTGCAATATACTTTCTTCTTAGCATAGCCTTCGCTGCATCCCACAGATTTTGTGGTGTGGAATTATTGTTGTCATTTGTCTCCATATATTGCTTGATTTCTGTTTTTATTTGGTCTTTGATCCATTGATTATTTATGAGCATGTTGTGAAGCCTCTACCTGTTTGTGGGATTTTTCATTTCTTTGCATTATATATTTGTAGTTTCATACCTTTGTGGTCTGAGAAACTTGTTCATACGGTTTCAATCTTTTTGACTTTACTAAGGCTCTTTTTGTGGCCTTGTGTATGATCTATTCTTGAAAATGTTCCATGTACACTTGAGAAGAATGTGTATTCTGCTGCTTTTGGGTGTAGAGTTCTGTAGATGTCTATTAGGTTCATCTGTTCTAATGTGTTGTTCAGTGCCTCTGTCTCCTTACTTATTTTCTGTCTGGTTGATCTGTCCTTTGGAGTGAGTGGAATATTGAAGTGTTCTAGAATGAATGCATTACATTATTTTTCCCCTTTTAATTCTGTTAGTATTTGTTTTACATATGTCGGTGCTCCTTTGTTGGGTGCACAAATATTTATAATGGTTGTATCTTCTTGTTGGATTGACCCCTTTATCATTATGTAATGTCCTTCTTTGTCCCTTGTTACTTTATTTGTTTTGACGTCTATTTTGTCTGATACAAGTACTGCAATTCCTCCTTTCTCCTCCCTATTACTTGCATGAAATGTCTTTTTCCATCCCTTCACTTTTAGTCTGTGTATGTCTTTGCGTTTAAAGTGAGTCTATTGTAGGCAGCATATAGATGGGTCTTTTTATTTTATCCATTCAGTGACTCTATGTTTTTTCATTGGTGCATTCAGAACATTTACATTTAGAGTGATTATCCATAGGTATGTACTTATTCCCATTACAGGCTTTAGGTTTATGGTTACCAAAGGTTCAAGGTTAACTTCCTTACTATCTAAAAGTCTAACTTAACTAACTTAGTATGCTATTACAAACACAATCTAAAAATTCTTCTTTCCTCTTCCTCTTTCTTCCTCTTCCATTATTTAGATATTAGGTATCATATTATGTACTCTTTGTCTATCCTTTGATTGACTTTCTGGTTATTTGATTTAATTTTGCATTTGCTTAGTAATTGTTCTAATTTCTTTCCTGTGGTTTTATTACCTCTGGTGACAGCTATTAGGAACACTTCTATCTATAGTAGTCCTTCCAAAATCCCCTGTAGAGACAGTTTGTGGGAGGTAAATTCTCTCCGCTTTTGCTTATCTGGAAATTTTTTAATCTGTATTTCAAATTTAAATGATAATCTTGCCAGATAAAGTATTCTTGTTTTGAGACCTTTCTGCTTCATTGCATTAAATAAACCATGCCACTCCCTTCTGTCATTTAAGGTTTATCCTGAGAAATCTTATGATAGCCTCATGGGGTTTCCTTTGTATGTGATCTCATTTCTCTCTCTGGCTGCTTTTAATACTCTGTCCTTATCCTTGATCTTTGCCATTTTAAATACTATGTGTCTTCGTGTTGTCTTCCTTGGGGTCCCCTGTGTTGGGAGATCTTTTTACCTCCATAGTTTGAGAGACTATTACCTTCCCCAGATTGGGGAAGTGTTTAGGAATTACCTCCTCAAAGACACTTTCTATCCCTTTTTCTCTCTCTTCTTCTTCTGGTAACCCTGTAATGCAAATATTGTTCTGTTTGGATTGGTCACACAGTTCTCTCAATATTCTTTCATTCTGGGAGATCCTTTATTTTCTCTGTGCCTCAGCTTCTTTTCATTCCTCTTCTCTAACTTCTATTTCATTTATTGTCTCCTCCACCAAATCTAATCTGCTTTTAAAACCTTTAAAACCTTCAATTGTACGTTTCAGTTCTGATACTGTGTTCCATAATGATTGGATCTCCAACCAGAATTCATTCCTGAGTTCTTGAATATTTTTCTGTACCTCCATAAGCATGTTAATGATTTTTATTTTGAAATCTCTTCCAGGAAGATTCATGAGGTCAGTTTCACTTGAATCTTTCTCTGGTGTATTCATAATTTGCTTTGAACCAGGGTCCTTTGACATTTCATATTTGTATATAGTACCCTCTAGTGCCCAGTTCTACTCTCTGGAGCTGCTCCACCCCTGGAGTGATGTCAGGGGTCACAGGAGAGCAGTGTTGGTGCCTAGGGGGAGGGAAGAGCTGTTTCCTGCTTCTTGGCTTTTATGCCTGTCTCTACTTCCAGAACCAGTGGGCCTGGCACACAGGTATAAGCCTCTATGCTTTGCATTTGTAGCTGCTGTAGGTGGGGCTTCCCTCTGGCTGGCCTTACACCAGGGTATGGTTTGCCCATTTGTGAGCCAGGTGGGCAGGCCAGGAGGAAGGCACAGCAAGATGAGCATTACTGTGGGCTGCCTTGGAGCTGCGTAGCCAGCCAGGGGGCTGGAGCCCCTGAAGATCGTGAAAGTTCCCATCCTGCTGGATAGAGTACACCTGGATAATTTTGTCTGCCTGTCCTTTCTCCTGAGCAGTAAGCTCGGTGCAATCCTTGTCCCTTTAGCAGCCCTCTCACTGTTTGGAAGTCTCTCAGACTTCCCACCTTTTTTTGTCCATGAGCAGCCAGATATGGATCTCTGCTTTCCACAAGCGGCTGGAATCTCAGTCTCTGCAGGTCTTCTGCCTGTCTTAGCTTTCCAACCCCCCTAATCATGAGAGCACCATGAAATATAGGTTTGTGCTCCCAGAGCAGATCTCCATGGCTAGGTGTTCAGCAGTGCCAGGCCTCCACTCCCTCCCCACTCCATTTCTCTTCCTCCCATGGGTGAGCTGGGGTGGGGGAAGGTTTTGGGTCCCACTGGACCACTGCTTTGTTACGTTACCCTGTTCTGTGAGGTTTATTCTTTTCTCCAGTTGCATGCAGTCTGGCACAGCCCTCTTTCCTGTTAGTCTTTCAGGATTAGTTGTATTAATTATATTTTCATGTTATATGCAGTTTTAGGAAGAAGCCTCTGTCTCACCTCTCATGCCACCATCTTTCTAAAATTGTAATTCTAACTAAATAAACAAGTTGTTATATCCACTTGAATATTTATATAGAATATCTACCCAGGATCAAGAAAGGAGAAAGTGTGAGAGAGCAAGAGACAAGAGAGAGAGAAAGAAAGAGAGTGAGCACATTGGTTATATAAATATTTTATAGGAATCTTAAAATGATTCATTATACTTAGATGTTTGCTGAGTAATTTTCTCTTGTTCGGGCTTCTGATATTAAGAGGAAAAAATGGAGGCATAAAGTAGATTAAGAATATAGAATATAAGATTTACAAAAGAAACTAAAAAAATTGAAACATTTGAAGCTGTTAATAGGAAATCCCTATTGCTCCACACAAGAAGTGGCACAGTTCAGAGACTTACTTTTCATGTTCTCTGAGTGTAAAATTGGAGGAAGAGATTTAAGATAAAGTGGGAAATATTTGGATTGGTTACAAAGAAATGCTTTTTGAATATATGTAGTATTAAAAATTGAAACAGCAATTTGAAGAAAGTTATGCCTGCTCTTTCCTTGTATAGTCTTGAAATACGATGGATAGTGATATATTAAAGCAGTTTAGAGTCTTTTTAGAAGGCAGAAAAACATTAGATGATTTCTCCAGGGTTCTTAATCTTTAATTCTGTCTACATCACAAAAATACAACTATTCAGAGAACAAAATGGCCATCCAAAGTGGCCATTTACCAACACATCTTGGGAGTCCTCACTACCCTCAAAAGAAGCTCCTATACAGAGATTTAAGTTTTATGTACAAACCTTGTAATGGTTAATGTTTGAACTATGGTATCCTAAAGAATTTGTTTTGAGTAAGTACAGTCTTAAGAAATAAAAATTTAGATGTATTATTTAATTAAACTACCAGACCCTCATATCTCTCATTTATACAATGGGAATATAATTCACATAATTTATGTAAGAATTTAATAAATAAAATAATATAAATGAAATGATTGCTATGCCTAATGAGCAGTAATTTCTTAAGAATATTAAATTACCTCTACAGAATTTCTCAATGTTAAAACAAATAAAGCAGAGAGTAAATTAAGTAAGACTGGATAATCCCATGCAAAATTTAGCAAGAACCTCTCAATGTTTTATTAAGTGATGGCTTAGGAAATGTGATCACACTATTGAGTAAATAAAAATAAATAAAGCTGAGTGATTAAAAAACAAAGTTATTTTCTTTCATTATTATTTCACACATCCTTGACTTTCAATACTTGGAATTGGAAGCATTTTTATAAACTACCTCAAATCTTCCTCTTCCTCCTTCATTTCTTTCTATTTTGTGCAGCAACAAAGAAACAGTGCTCCAAAAGATAAATTTCCATCTTAAAAACAGGAAAAAAATGAAACACTTAAATTTACAATTATCTGTCCTATCTTCCTAGCTTGTATTTGAAAAATGTTTAGATCCATTTTTTGTTCCATCCTTAAATTCAGGCTATTTGACTTCCTTCCTCTGTCTAGCAAACTTTACAGAAAGAACAACTTTCTCAAGCATATACAGCATATTTCCAGAGTTGATCCTAAAGATCTGGAGATAAGTGAGAAGAAAGCGTGTGAAAAGCATAGGAAATCGTACTTTCTGGACACCTTCACCCATTTTCCCCACCCCATTCCCCAGCCTCCAGAAACCTCCAGTTTCTTCCCTGTGTCCATGAGTCATTTTATTTGTTTGGTTGTTTTTTTTTGTTTTTTTTTTTTTTGGTGTTGCTGTCATTTTAGATAACCGGACTTACAGTGGTGATCATTTTTTAAATGTGCACAAATGTCAGATCACTATGTTTCACCTGAAACTAATATAATGTTACATGTCAATCATACATCAACCTTTTAAAAGAGCATGGAGAGCTGTTTGACATGCACCCAGTAGCTCTAAGTGTTCTTGCCCACCTGAGGTTGCAGTTGGTTGGGTTTGGAGAATTACAACTGTTTCAATAAGGAGGTGGCAAAAGCTACGGGAATTCTGAAGGGTAGAGGGTGGGGAGCAAAAGATTCTTTCTGAGATTGAGGAAACATTTTCCACAAGTAGTTCATTTCAGTAAATCTCACTTACGTCTCATGGGCCAGAGAAGGCTTACAAATATGATGCCCCTAAACTATTAATCACAAAATGAGAGCAGGGTTGGTCTAGAATAATGTCATGTCCATCAGAAGATAGACAAATCATGATCCTGTTAAAAAAGAGAGTCAGAGGCAGAAACAGAGATAGGGATGAGAAAGAAAATATAAGTAGGGTAGCCAATCTCTGGATTACCTACTATATTATATATTTAAAATACCTTAATTTGTGCTTATCTGTGTTCCTTACAAACTAGTGCCAAATAGAAGTTGAGCCCTGTATGGTGACACAGCTCCACTTCTCTGTGAACAATGTTATCTTTCACCAGGAAACTTTCTAAAGAGAGTTTATATGTTCTTCACTCTCTCTATTTTCTTTTGTCTCTGGATTTCTCTATCCATAGGGTCCCTAGACAATTTTTACCCTTGTACCATGGAGATTCATGCTTTGCTTTTTTTTTTTTAACTTATGACTCTTTCTTCAAGAAAAAGCTTTTAATCCCTTTGTGCTCATGTCTGCCTTAGCTAATTTCCAGCTGAGAGCATTCTTCATATACGTGGGGCTCAGGCCCAGGAGTATAGTTCTGTTGACAAGCACTCTCCTTAAGACCTTGACTTACTTCACCTTTGAAATTTACCAGACCTCACACAATTTGTGTTACTTCAATAACAGCAGACCCATTCATACTTCTCCTTTGTTTTTATTCAGCAGTGGGATATGCCACTTATGTTCCAGTTCCCATTTATTTTCGCATATATTTATAAAGGAGGCTTTTTAAGTTATTAAAATGTTAACTGTTCCTATGGTTTTGCCTTCTCTGTAAGTCTAAATCTGTGGGCCTTTCATTTTTCTCTCTTGCTGCTTTCAGGCCCAGACATCTGTTTTTCTAAAAACCTTCACCACATTTTTTATCAGGTATCCCTCACAGTGAAACCTGTGAATTCTGAAAATTCTATTTTTGATAAAAATATCCATTTTTTAAACAAACATTTTTTATCCTTTCCTCTTAAGTTGGATAATTCCACCCCAGAGGTATCATTTATACATTTAATATCTATCTCCTACAAGGAATCGATCTTTTGTTCTGCTTTCCTTCCCCGAAGAAAGTTTCATCTTGGGTAAAACATCCCTTATACTTCTAAATCCATAAATTTCCCTCACCGTACAGATAGATATCTTTTTGCCTCTTATACCAAGTGGATAAGCACTTCTTCTAATATTATGTGAATAGTCTGAGAACTCCAGTCTTTTATAGCTGACCTTATCTTGGGGAACCCATATGCGTTCTCCTAGTCCAGGAAAGTGGGGACAGAACAGTCGTCTGGGAAACATCAAGAGTCTCTTTATTGACCATCAGTAAGATGAAAACACGTTTAGGAGTCTCCTTATTCAAGAAGTCTCTCAGGGAATAATTGTAGTTTTCTCTCTGAGACTTTCCCCCTTTCTATCCTTTCAAACATCCCCCTCTTCCCCTCTGCTAGTCATACACTTTTAAGTCTTTACTCCCCCATTTGTTCCCATTCCATATCGGACAGAAATTAGTGATGCATGTATTTCATTTACTCTTCCATATATGTTTATTCTTTAAGATTCTGATCCTTCCTCGAAGCAAATCCCTCACTTCCTACAGTGAAATCAACCTATTATGTGATAATTTTAAATTGAAGTGTAGTTGGTACACAATATTATAATGGTTTCAAGTATACAACTTAAGTAGATTATGTTTGACATGAGGTTAAATTAAAATATTTGAACCATTCAGAAAATTCCACAAAATAATATAGCAAGTACCACATATATCCACCCCAAATGTTAACATCATATCACATATACTTCATAAAACTATTTATAATGAGTTATATTACTAATAACAGCTAAAATCTCAATCCATTCAACTCCTCTTACTTGCTACATGCACTCTTGTGAAAATGAATGACATTCTGATGTACATATTTCTACATTTACTATGTGTCTATGTGTCCATATATGCTATATATTGATATTTGAGTTCCAAATGTCTTTAAAAATAGGCTTTTTCATTCGTTGTTATTTTTAGAGATTTATTCATGTTGGTATTGCTAGACAGTCTATTAATCTTTACTTTAAAATCATGTAATTCCATGAATAAATTTGTTTATCCACTTAACTCTTGAAGGAAATTTGCTTCACGTTTTCTTATTTTTTATTTCTGTGAAAATCAACTTCACAGTGAACATACTTTCACAGTCTACTTGTATACATACATATCTAGAATTGAGTTTTAGATTATCCATAACTTGCTAGGTATTGCAGTTGGTATCAAAGCTTATACTCCCACAATGTATAGCTTATGCTCCCACAATGTATAGCAATATAATTTCCCTATACTCGATCTTGTTAAAATTTTTAATTTTTGAAAAACTGATAATGAAGAAATTGTACATTCATTTAATTTGCTTTATTCAGGTATATTTTATAGACAATCAAATTGATTAGTTTTAAGTGTATACTTGGGTGAATTTCAATCATTGTAGACATTCAACAGATATATGTATTACAAAATATGCATTTAATAAAGGCAAAAATGTCACCACCAGTAAAAGCATCATGTAAAGTATGTCCATCATCCCAAATGTTCACTTGTACTCCTTGCAGCTGGTCCCCTCACCCACACTAGCCATTGTCAACCACTGGAAAGCTGAGTTGACCCTGTTCATGCTTTTCTCTCTCAAATGCTTTAGTGAATACGAGTGGAGAGAGGCCCCTGTGAAGGGACAGTAACTGAGCTTTCTCCACATGTAAGGAAACATCAGTTAGAACCATCCTTCTCTGCCTGGCTTGCTCTCTGGTAGATTTTACTATAATGGGAATCTAGTTAATTGTAAATCAATTTTATGGAGTAAATATATGTGATTGAATTTGTGAATCATACAGGGCCTTTAAGAATGTGAGCCACTTGACCTACTGGTAAATATGCTCACCACCGATGCTGCAAAACCAGTGTCCTTTTCTGTGCTTTGCTTCTACTCATATCTCTTCCTCCATTTACTTCCAGTTTCCTGAAATGTGCTCTGTCACATTCTCACAGAAAAATTTTCAAAAATCTATTATCTTACTTCCAAAACTATGCCCACTGTTTCTAATAGATTCTTATATGAAAATGGCTCTGTAATTTGTATTTCATCAAAGTTGAATTTATGTACTGATTGTTGAATATATTTGACTGTCATGTTAAGTGATATTTTCCTTGTTTTGTACAGCAGTTTTCAGGTTCATTATTAGAAGAAGTTTTTTTCATTTTCTCTGGACTCACTGTTCATGTCTAAAAATTTTGATGTTTCTTCCCTGCCTGAATAACTTATTAAAAATATTTTAAAAAAAGACATCTCTGAGTTTGTTTTCTTGGTGCTATGAGTTTTCTGAATATCAGTTGGTGGGCTCTATCCATATTTTGTCTCTGTCACCTAGTTTTGCTTGTGTGTGCCATTAAATGTGTGCAGTCTTTTTTAATATGGGAGACAGGCTTAATTTATCAAAGAAATATCATTGCATAGAAAAGATTCATACACTGAACCTCACCCCAGTCACCTAAGACAAATGGGATATTAGTATATTCAAGTCCATGGTTTCAGTTCCTCCCTATCTTTTGATCCACAGGCATATTTCTCTGGTCTACAGAACTTTGGCAGTTTTGTAATTTCAGATTAATATAAATCTATTTCTGAAAACCCATATGAACATAAATAACTGTCTTTATGAGAACAGGTAACTAAGAATGACATCAACTGTATGTCACATATTTAACAATACCACTAATCAATTTTCATATTCATGCAAATTTAGCAGCACAGCATTGTTCTCCAACTTCTAGCCATTTTTGTTAGAATTAAATTGTATGTGATTTTATTTCTCATCTTTTCAGTAACTGCATTTTTAATGTGACTTGTAATCTTTATGCTTAAGTTTTTTTAAAAGGATAGTTTAAGTGAGGATTGGCAAAATGTAAAATGTGTATGATTTACATACTCTAGTCAAAGAAAATTAAAATTAATTTACAAGTATTTTAAACAAACTCTTGGGAAATAGATATCTGAAGATTTTATGATGTTACTAATGGAAGAAATATAAAATATTCTTCATGTATTATTTATTCCATATGACAGATTTGTTGTCTTACACACATTCATATCCCTTGAATCATGATTGTTAAACTTTTAAATTTTAAAATTCTAAATTGTAACTGTAAAATTTTAACAATTCTTGTGTTTGTGACTCTTTTGTTCCCATAATATCTTCTCAACTGTGAATTCACTCAACAGCTGTCTTCTAAAGTCTAAGAAGAATAGTACTAGAGTTTTAGTTGTCTTTTAAAGAGATTTCTTACTACTTAAATTATTTTTAGATCATTATTTTTGAGAATCCTATATTAGGTGTTTTAGCATTGATCTAATGTGAATATGGCAAATAAAAATTGTTTCTATCCTTAACATAATTATCTCTAACCAATTTTTCTATTATACATGTCTTCTTTTTCCCTCTCTTTTGTTGAACTAAAATATTAGAAAAGCTTTAGCACATTCTTATGCTTTAATTCCTAAAGTTAGAAAAGATTTGAAAAATAAAAAGTATTTCCTCTGAAAAGTCTATAAACAATAGTCATTAACTGAATTTCTGTTATTACATTTTTTTCACCATTGCTGCTCTTTGCATCTAATTGTGCCCTAAGAATTGCGTGTCCTTTGCAGTTATACCATTAATATAGTGGTATTATTAACAGGTTGTTATAAACATGAAATGGTAAGGTTAAATATTTCCTGAGTAAAATCAATTTGACAGGTATCAACCGTTGAAGTAGCATACATTTTAAACATCTTTCCAACTAAATTTTATATAGGTAAACAAAAATGAGAAGGTTGGATACCACTGTATCCTATGACAAAACACCACTATAATGTCAATGGTGATATCTGATTCATATTGAATTCAGTTAGAGAAAGCTTTTATTCTTTCTTTATATTCTTTATGAATTTGATTTTATTATTTGTCTTATTGCAAAGTCTTTTAATTCTAATGCAGTAATAGATAGAAGTGGAAGTGGTGTGAGATAATGTCATTGTTTTGTTCTAGCCTTAGCATAGCATAACATTTTTCATTATCTATATTATTTGCAGTTTTATGTAAACACTCCATACCAGTTTGAGGTAGTGCTTCTATCTTAAATTTTCTGAAGATATTAGTCATGGGAGAATGTTGAATATCGTCAAATGTATTTTTCCTCATGTGTTGAGATTAACAGATGAATAGTTTCCTTTTGTTGCATTAATGTAAGATATTAAACAGGTTTTGTTAACCAATATACCATACATGGGATACAATTCAATTTGTCCTTTGTTAGAAATACACTGTAGAAATGTTACATATTAATATTATTTTCAGGATTTTCACATCTAAGTTCATGAGGGATGTCACTCTGAAAGTTTTTCCTTGCGATTCATCTGGCTTTGGGGGCCATTTTGCATTGGACCCATGGAATTATTTGGAAAGTGTCCCTCTGCCCAATTTCTATCTGAGCTTATGTAAAATTGATAGCATTCATTCCTTAAATATTTGAGAGATTTCACTAGTGAAAGCATGTTGGTCTTAAGGCTTTTTGTGGAGTTGTTTTTTTCTACAAATTCAATTTTCTAAAAATCTATTTAGCTACTCAGAATTTCTATTTAGATTTGTGTCAGTTTGCATAACCTATTTTATTGACGATGTATTTGCTTCATCTAAATTTTTGAACTAATTAGAATAAAGGTTTTCATACTATTTCATACTATCCTTTAATGTCTGGAGAATTTATGCTTTCTCTTCTTTACCTTCTGATATTTCTACTTTTAATTTTCTCTTATGTTTTTGATTTGTTACATTTGGGGATTATCAGGTTAACTGATCTTTTTAAAGAAAATATATTATGACAGGGATTAAGATTGCAGAGGTATATGCACTTGTCAAAAGTCAGGTAATGTACAATTAAGATTTGTACATTTCATTGAATGTAATTTATGCTTAAAATATTGTAAATAAATATTGAACTCTATTATAATTATCTGTGTTAACTTTAGGGGTAACCAGAAGTATATCAACAATTTACTTTGAACTACAACACAAATAAACTATATTTATTGATAGAAGATTGGGTAGACAAATATAGGAGAAAGCAAATTCAGAAAAGTACTAAGGAAGCTTCTAGGTGATAGATGTGAGGGTGTTCAGTGTAAAATCCTTTAAACTTTACTGTTTTTTTTTTTCAAAATAAAATGTTAGAGAAACAAAGCAGAATGGAATTATGATCTACTCAGAATATTTCACAGTTGAGTTTTGAAAGCTTCTCTGGCACTGAATGAATAATAATTTTTGAGAAAAGTTAGTATCAAAATTGGAAAATAGAACCAGTTTACAGAATAATGGGTAAACATGCATGAGGCAAATAGAGGGACAGCTAATAAAAACACCCATTCACATTTTTAATTACACAAGGATTACATTCTTTGTTTTGTCTTATATAATTGTGAAGCAACTTTGCTCAATATCTGATTTACACAAGGTGTTGATATTATTATCAATAATGCTGAATAATAGCCACACAAGTGAATTTATAACTGTGGAAGAAATTGGAAAGTTCCCCTCTCTTCCCACATTGTTATGTATAACAAGGTCTTTGCCACACATAGACACAAATAATAATAAAATTGATCATTTGCTAACCTCTTTCTCCATATGTGTATACAAAGACTTCAATGGTAACAGGAAATAATTTCTACAGATGCTATTCCTATGCTAATTGGAATGGGGAAAACTGAACACTTATTAAGTAACTAACGTGATCAATGCTGCAAGTTTGCTGAAGTATGAGACACATTATTTGCACTCTCCTACAATAGGATCAAAGAAAAATAAAATAAAAAATAACTAGAGAATAATTAACAAAATAAATGGATGTGATCACACATATAAATTTATTTTCATCAAAACATAATTAAGTGAAGGTGAAAAATTAGTGATGTAATCCTGAGTGAAATGGGAATTTGGTTGTCCCTTATTAATATTTTGCAGAGAAGATATAGAAGAGGAGGTAAGATAAAATTTCAAAATATTAATCTAGAAAGAAGAAGAATTAAAAAGAAAGTCAAATATTTTTTCCAGAATGGAAAGGCTCTCTCAGAAAAACCCTGGAGTTGGCCATTTATGAGAGATCTAGAGGTTTAGAAGGACATCTGTCTGCCATGATCCTGTACCCTGATTTGCCCAATATAGCCCTCATTTCTTTTGGCAAGTCCAAATTTATGCCTGTTGTCCTGACATAGGTATTACTAGTGCTCATTTCATCCTAAAAGGTGTCAGAATTTGGACAATACATTAATTCATCTCTTTAGTATGACCCAGGCAAGGACAGAATGATCCTTTAAGCAGAATGTCCTTATTGACCCATGAAAAAAATTGGCATCTCAGAGGCAAGTTTGCTGGCAACAACCAGATACCTATAAACACTTTCCCAAATTCCCCAAACATGGTATAGAAAATAAATCATAAATCATCCCAGAAGAGTGAGTTTGAAGTCCACAATTAAATTTGTGATGGCTTTAAAAAGAGACCTGGAATAGCTAAGTCAATTAAAAAAAAAAGTTGAAAGACGCACACCACAAGAATTTTTTGAGATATAATTGATATATAATATTCTTTAAGAGGTGTAATGTGTTGGTTTGATACATTTATATATTGTAATATATTACAATACTACCTTGGCATTAGGTAAATCCTCTATAACTTCAAATAATTATCCATTCTTTTTTTTTGTGATGAGAACATATAAGGTCTAGTCAGTAAATTTGCAGTATATAATATAGTATTGTTGACTATAATTCCTATGATGTGCATTAGATTTCTAGAGCTTGCTCATTTTCAAGTTACAAGTTTGTATGCTTTGGCCAATATCTTCCCAATTCATCCCCCCAACTCCTTGTAACCACCATCATATTCTGTTTCTACAGTTTTTGAATGTTTTATATTCTACATATAGGTATATCATGCAATATTTGTCTTTCACCTATCACACTTAGCATAATGCCCTCAAATTCCATCCATTTTGTCCCAAATGGCAGGATTTCCTTCTTTCTCATGGATGAATAATATTCTATATATATATATATATATATATATATATATATACACACACATAGATTTCATAAATTCTTTACCCATTCATCAGTTGATAGATACTTAGGTTGTTTCCATATCTTGGCTATTGTGGATAATGTTACAATAAAAATGAGAATGCAGATATTTTTCCATATCCTATTTTCATTTCCTTTAGATATATACCCAAAAGTGGGATTGCTGCCTCATACAGTTCTATTTTTAATTTTTTGAAGAACCTCCATATTGTTTCCTTAGTGACTGAACCAATTTACTTTCCCACCAACAGTGCACCAGGATTCCCTTTTCTTCATATCCTTCCACTTGTTACCTCTTACCTTCTTAATGTCAGCCATTCTGACAGATGTGAGGCGATTTTCATTGTGGTTTTGGTTTGCATTTCCATAATGATTAGAGATGTTGTGTGCATTTATGTACCTTTTGGTGTTCTCTTTTGGAAAAATTTCTGTTCAATTCCTCTGCCCAGTTTTAAAATCATATTTTTAAGTTATTCAATTGCATGAGTTCTTTATATATTTTGTATATTAACCCTTTATCCAATATTTGGTTTGCAAATATTTTCTACTATTCTAAAGGTTGCCTCTTCATTTTGTTGACTGTTTCTATAGTTATGACAAACTTTTTAGTTTGATATAGCCTCACTTGTTGATTTTTGCTTTTGTTTCTTGTGCTTTTGTATCATATCCAAAAAATCATTGTTAAGGTCAATGTGAAGGATTTTCTTCCTTATAGTTTCTTCAAGGATTTTTATATCAGTTCTTATGTTTATGCCTTTAATCCATTTGAAATTATTTTTTGTGGGTGGTATAAAATAGAAGTCCAATTTTGATATTCTGTATGTGGTTATCCAGTTTTCCCAACACCATTTATTAAAGAGACTATTCTTCCCCATTAAATATTACTGGCTCCTTTGTTAAATGTTAATTGTCATTAGATGTCAGAAGTAAAATTGTCACTATTTGTAAATCATATATTTTATATAGAAAATTCTAGAGACTCAACCAGAAAACTGTTGAAACTGATCAACTAATTCAGTGAAATTGCAAGACATAAAATCAATATATGAAAACCAATTGCATTTCCTTACATTAACAATAAAATATCTGAAAAAGTAAAGAAAACTATCCCATTCACAATGGTGCCAAAATAAAAAAATATGTAGGAATAAATTTAACCAAGGAGGTGAATGATCTATTAAATGTAAACTCTACAAGACATTGATGAAAGAAATTTAAAGACAATACAAATAGAAAAATATTCTATTCATGGATCAGAGGATTAATATTGTTAAGATATCCATACTATCGCTATAGAAATTCCAATGGGATTTTACACAGATATAGAAAAATAATCCTAAAATTTGCATGGAACCACAAAACACCCTGAACAGCCAAAGCAATCATGAGAAAGAACGAAGTTGAAGGCATCATACTTCCTGATTTCAAACTATACTACAAAGCTATAGTAATTAAAACAGTATGATGCTGGCATAAAAATACACATAGATCAGTGGAAAAATAGAGAGCCCAGAAATAAACTCAGATTACTAGATTTTAAGACTTACTATGAAATGACAGTAATTGAGAAAATGGGGTATTAGCTTATGACAAACATACAAATCCTGAAATCTAATAGGGAGTTAAAAAATCACGTGACCCAACCAGATCAACTGATCTTATTACAATGATGTCAATGTAATTTACTTCTCATCCTATATAAAATTTGCCTCAAATTGGGTTACAAAGTAAATACAAGATCTAACATAAATCTTCTACAAGAAAATGTAATAGAAAATTCAGTAACTTTGGATTAGGAAAACAATTTTTAACTATGATACAAAAGGCACAAGTCATAAGTTTAAAAAATTGATAAACTAGACTTTATAAAAATTAAAACAATAAACTGCTCTTTGAAATTTTATACTAATGAACAAACCGGGATTAAAATAATCACAAAATAAATATTTCATAAAGTACTTGGGTCCAGAATCTACAAAAAATTCTCACTGCACAAAAATAAAAAGAAAAGCAATTTAATACAAAATGAGCAAAAGATTCAGATAGGCACTTTATCCCACAAAAATACATGGAATGTATATAAAAACATTAAAAAATGCTTCACACCCTCATTCTTCAAAAGGAAATACACTTTTGAATTTCATTGAGATATAACCAACCATTTAACAGAATGAGTAACATTTAAAACACTGATAACTAAGTACAAATAAGGATGCAGAATAACTGGAACTGTCACACATTGTTTGTGGGAATATACAACAGTACAACCACTTTGTATAGAAAACAGTATGCAATTTCACATAAATTTAAATTTGTGCCAACAATAAGCCCATGAATCTCGTTACTAAGATTTTCCCAAGAGAAATGAAAATATTTATCTCCACAAATACCTAAGGGCAAATGTTTATAGCAGCTTTACCCATAATTACTATAATCTGAAAACATCACAAATATCCATCAACCCTTGAATGGATAAAAAAAAATTAATGAATATCAAGAACATTTTGAAAGGTGAAAGAAACCTGTCATAAACTATATGATTTCATATACATGATTTTATGGAAAGGCACAACTATAATGACATTAATGAAATGAGTGGTTGATAGAGGGTGAAGTAGTTAGGAGGGGAATTGCTGCAAAGGGGCACAAGGAAACTTTAAGGGTGATGAAAATGTTCTTTATTTTGATGGTGATGGTACCATAACTGTACTTTTTCAAAACTCATCAACTATAGCCTTAAAATGGTTACTAAAAACATGGTTACTAGAAAGTGCTATTTCTTGCAAATTTGAGGCTAGAGTTTGATTCATATCCACTACAAATAAAACCAAGCACAATATCCTTACAATCATAATTAAATATTTGAAATATTCTACACCTGGTATCAGAAATCTAAAAGGGACAAATTATATTACAAAAATCTAGTAAATTTTTCAATTATTTTAAAAACATTTAGTAAAAATCTATTTTTTCCTTTAAATAATATTATCAAACCAACTGCAATTCTTCCTTTTCTATCAAAAAATAAATGATTTTTGCATCAAAGTATACAGAGTCCAAGTATCTTGCAAATGAGTTTCAGCCCCAGGCAAGTTCGCTATAGATTCACTGTGACCAAAGAAATTTACAGCAAAGGGTTCTTGGGGTGAAAAGGTTATACCCAACTTTATTTCCAGGTGGCAGGTCAGTCACTAAAATCCCATTCACTCAGAGCGAGTCTGTTATCACTGCTGCTTCGGATGCAGCAAGCCGGTCTCTGCCTATGGGCCCCTCTGTCTGCACAGCTGTCCTCTGGGCCTCTGTCCTTGGTGCTGCCACCACTCCAGCCTCTGCTCCACTCTCCTACAGCCTTGTAGCCCTGCCACCCAGTCTCTTGTAGAGCACTGGGCAGAACTCTTTATATTAACACAATAATGGCTTATTGCCTAAAGGTGTGGAAGCTGCAGCATAGCAACAGGCCATTTACATCATCAGGTGGTTTAAGTTCAGTGAGGATCCTGGCCATAGGAACCCCACTTTACCCACACCAAGTAAGTGAATAAAGAGTTCAAATTTATCTTTCTTTTTAACTTCCTCTAGACATAGCAACCAAATATTTGAATATCTAAATTCTCTTGTAACATTTGTGAGAAACAATTTTAAGGTGTCCCAATGTTGTATCTTTAAGACTCCTATTAAAACTTACAAACATTATAAAACGCTATTCTCTGACATGTTATATCATACTTATAAGGTAATTTAAGAATGCATTTAAATTATAAATCTCACTGAATTTCCTTTAATGGCCAATCTATTTTTTTTTCAAAAAATAGGTAATGTGATTGTTATACTTTAAAATGTGAGTGTGATTTCAAAATACATTGTTTCAAAATTGTTATCATGATTGATAATAGTAAGAATTTAATATAAATCAGAATTTTAAAATATATGATGTTTTTGACACAGTGGTTTTCAGTGTTTCCATTTAAGGAATATGTCTCTGTAGAAAAATTTTGCATATTTATAGCAGTCATAGATTTGCATTTGAGCATCTTGGATTATGTAAAATGTTTAATTAATATTCATAACATGGCTAAATGTGTTCCTTTTAATACTTGATGTTGACTATATTTCATATAATGTAAGGAAAAATAATTATTAACAAATTTCCTATATTTAATCTCAAAATCCAAATGTTTATTTAATGTTTAAACTAGAAAATAAGTATTTGCACCAAATTTCTATTTTTGTCTGCAGTGTGGCAAGTCCCAAGTTAGAATTAAAATTATGTCAATAACTAATTAATATAATTATTTTTATCTTTATTCATTCTAAACAGACTCTGAGGTATCTTATAAAAATGATAAATTAAAAAAAGTTTAATTATGTGCATTCATTAATAAAATGTCTAACACATTTCTTACAGCATTTAGTGCAAAGCACAATAGGTCATTTAGTGGTGACACTGAGAGTTAATGGCTGTGTTGTTAGATCTTTCTGCATCTCTTTCATGTACATTTAAACTAAATACCCTTTCAGCATACCACTTCATCTCTCTATGAGCACTCAGCTTATCACAGAGTATTTCAAAACATAGTATGTTTTAGTCAAAAAGTGGTCCCTGTGGCCTAAAAAGAGTAAATAAGCCTTGTGGATCTTTTGGGATCCTATATTCATGGTTTAGATTTCCATTTAAAATAGGCCTCAAATTTTCATAAAACACCTGTAAAGACACCAGGGAAAAAAGTCAAAATACCACTAATATTTGCAAAGATTGCCCACCAAATACAAAGTTGTTGATATAAATAAAGAATGACAATTACTAAACCAATAAATCCATATTCACTTGAAAGAGTGACTGGTCCTAGACTGCTCTACCACCAGCCAATTTTCTACCCCATTCAGATATGGAAGGACAGTGTGCATATATAGCCTGCTTTTCTATTTCATGGAATTCCATTCTTAAGGAAAACAAATCTGTGACCTGAGAATAATTTCAGCTAGTCATTTCTTCATTTGAGTGAACAAAATAGAAGAACACTCATATATTGATAATCGGAGAAAATTTTCACCCATATGTACTTCATGAATAATTATTTGTAGACAATGTCTAAGCAATAGAGAGATAAAATAAAGAAGGCAGTGCTATATTTTAATCACAAATGCAAATAACAAGAAAAAGAAATAAGATATTGCTCTATTCTGAAAGAGCTCTGCAGGAAACAATACATATTAGTCGACTGTTCCGCTATTCCATGTTCCCTCCAACCCTAAAACTTTATCCTCACCTTCATGTTCTATGCTTGCTGGATTATGGAAATGGCTATGTTACAGCTTGAAGAAAGATGAAAGAGAGAAAATTCAAGGCCATGTATTAGAGCTGTCCAGTGAAACAGCCAATAGGACACAGATTTATAGAAAGAGATATATCAATAAGTATGAACAATTTTTTCCTGGACACATCTCATCAGGCAAGGGAAACAAAATAAAAAAATGAGCAAATAGGACTACATCACACCAAAAATTTCTATACAGCAAAGAATACCATCAGCAGAAAAAGAAGGCATCCTACATTATGGGAGAATATATTCATAAATGATTTATCTGATAAGGGGTTACTATCCAAAATATATAAAGAACTCATATGCCTCAACACCAAATAAACAAATAATCCAATTAAAAAATGGGTGGAGAATCTGAACAGAAATTTTTCCAAAATAAGAGAGGCAGATGGCCAACAGGCACATGAAAAGGTGCTCCACATCGCTAATCATCAGGAAAATGCAAATTAAAACCATAATGAGATATCACCTCACACCAGTCAGAATAGCCACTATCCAAAAGACAAGAAATAATAAGGGTTGGTGAGGATGTGGAGAAATGGGAACCCTCCTACACTGTTGGTGGGAATGTAAATTGGTGCAGCCATGTGGAAAGCAGTATGGAGGTTCCTCAAAAAACTAAAAATAGAAATATCACTTGACCTAATAACTCTAATTCTAGGAATTAACCCAAAGAAAACAAAATCCCTGATTTGAAAAGATTTATACACCTTTATGTTTATCACTGCATTATTTTCAATAGCCAAGACATGGAAGCAACTTAAGTGTCCATCAGCAGATTAATGGATAAAGAAGATGTGGCACATACACGCAGTGAAATATTATTCAGCCATAAAAAAGAAATCCTGCCATTTGCAACAGCAGGGATGGATCTAAAAGGTATTAAGCTCAGTGAAATAATCAAGGGGGAGAAAGACACTTATTTGTGGAATATAAATACAGAGCAAAACGGAACAAAACAGCAGTAGACTTACAGACAGTGAGAAGTTATCAGTGGTTACCATGGGGGAGGGGTTGGGGTGGTTGGGTGAGGAAGGTGAAGGGGATAAAGGGGCACAAATATTTCAATCATAATATAAATTGATTACTGGGATGGTAGTACAGCATGGAGAATATAGCCAATGATTCTGTTGACAGGTAGTAACCACACTAGTGGGGGTGAGGATTTAATAATATGGGAAATTGTTGAAGCACTGTGTTGTATATCTGAAACAAATAAAAGATTGTATATCAACAATATTTTAATAAGCAAATAAAGGCAGTTAAAAACAAGATTATAAAGAATTGCCTTATGCAATTATGGAGACTCACAAGTTCAAATCTGCAGCTGAGGCTAGCAGGCTGGTGAGCCGGGAGTGCTGACAGTGCATATGGAGTCTGGAGACAGTCTGCAGTCTACTGGGGAATTCTCTTACTCAGGGGAGGCCAGGGTTTGGTCTATTCATGTCTTCAACTGATGGGATGAGGACCAACCACATTAATGGAGGGCATTCTGTTTATTCAAAGAGCACCAATTTAAATGTTAATCTCATCCAAAAATCACCCTCTAAGATGACATGGTACTAACTGTCACAGGTAGACGTTTTCTTTATGAAGTAAAATAGAACTTGCTTTCTGTTCATATTCAAGAGGTAAAAATTAAATCAAATGCACATACCTCTTGAAAGGTTGGAGATGGGGGGGAGTAAAATTAGTCCCCAGAGGGTAATTGATGTACCCTGGAAAAGGGAACACCTCAAACACAACTAGTTACTTCATTCAGCAAGGGACTCCTGTGTGTAGCTTTTTCCTTTATACCAGTTTTAACTGCTTGTTGTGTTGAGACTACAGACCGAAAGAGAAGGTATTTGCTCCTACTCAGTCAAATATAAGATCATGGAGTTAGAACTGAATAATAAAAACAAGCCAACAAAATTTAGCAAACAGAATTGAAATTATACACCAATTACTGGTCCACAGCAATGATTAAATCCAAGTGAACAGGCTTCAAAAGCCTCCTTGACCTCTCAGTGGAGTGAATTCTTCAGTATATTAGGTTTCAATTGCTATTTTAACAGATTTCCAAAATTTAGTGGTTTAAAACAAAATAAATTGATTCTCTTATAGTTTTGTATGTCAGAAGCATTTGAGGTTAAGATTATGGTGTCAGCAAGGCTGGTTCCTTCTACAGGGTTTAGAGAAGGAATGTTCCCTTGACTTTCCCAGATTCTAGAGGCTTCTAGAGGTTTCCAGACTCTTGGCTCCTAGGCGGCACCACAAAAGCTTTTTCCTTTTTGCTCCCAGTATCACATAGTCCACTACTGACTGATCTTCTGCCTGTCTCTTGTAAGGAACAATGGGTTTACCAAGATAATCTAGGATAACCTCCCCTTCTTGAGATCCATCTGCAAAGTTCCTTTTACCATGTAGTTAACTAATTCACAGGTTCTGGAGTTTGTAGAATGTGGACATCATTACAAATATTCAGCCTACTTCTTCTACTAAGACCCTGTTTCTGTTCTCTAGGAGGAATCCCTTTCCCCATTGTGATCCATGACCACTTAGAGATGTCTTTTACATTTTCTTCTTTGTCCATAGCTGGTGTTGGGGAATTTTCCTTTAGGAAAGTTCCTTCATAGCCTGTTATTTCTGATGCATCTTGGGAGCCTGAGTGGCCTGTGGTCATCAGCCATAAAATTCTCTAAAACCTTTAACAGGCAGTATGAATGAGTAACCAAGCACAATATTCTTTTTTTGGACAAAGTTCTTAAGCCTGCCTTATTAACTGCCTTAACTTTATGATTTTCCTTTTATTTATTAGTAGTTACAATAAAACTATCTGAAATAACTGGTTTGAGTTAGAAGGTAATACCTTTATTTAACACAACCTTTGTTGCAGGATTGGAACTCATTTTAAGTGAGAGCTCTTTGTATGAAGTCCTTGAGAGTGGCATGAGAAACAGCGGTATACTCAGCCTCCAATATTGTTATTAATGTTTGATAAACTACCCAAAACTCTAAAAGAATAAGTTTTATTGTTTCAACCCACTACATTTTTGGAAGAGTGTTACAGCATAAATAGAAAACAAATACACTCTAAGGACTTGCTCTACTGTCAGGTCAAGAAGGCTTTCAAATCCCGCCATCTGATTTTATCATTGCTATGGACCAGATTATGCTGTGTGATTCCATTTCTCCCATTTTTGTTGTTTGCTTTTGTTATCCTGTTCTGGGCCAATGATATAATATTTTATGTAGGTGGGAACAAATATCTTGTCTTTCAGTCCCTCAACTTCATGTCATTCTTTCTCAGCGAATGGTCCAAATTTTGGTTGAGATCATCTTTCTCTTTTAATACTTTGTTAAGAGAAGCCAGAAATAAAAAACACACATGAATGTTCTGATTACTTCAGCTCTTCCCCAGAAAGCCACAGACCTGATACATATGTGGATATTCTGTCAAGTTATCATGGATAGCAATTTACCATACATTTTGCTACAGCATAACAAAGTACATGAGCAACTCTCCTTATCTGGCCACTAAACCAGTGCCACATATGTTAGATCTTACACCCTAAACTTCTACAGTGTTTTATGTCAATTATATCTTAATGAAACTGGGAAAAGATTAGTAATGAAATGTCTCAATAATTGCTGTGAAGTTTAATTTTCATTATCAAGAAACATGAGTAAAAAGTTAATATATTTCCAAAGCTCATTTGGTTTGTCCTGAGTCATCTAGGTTTTATAATCGGCAGTCTAGAAAATTACCTAGGAAAGAAAAACGTGCACCTATATTTCTTCCTTTATCAGTGCTCATCAGACCCTGAGTACTGACTGCATGGTGACCCGAACTCAGACTGCTGAAGGCCCAGCCTCATTCCTACAAGGAATTGGTGGGGAGGAGAAAGGAGGAGGGGACAATGGTAGGGATGATCAGAGTGATTTTCTTTCTTTCTTCCTTTGATTATTTTAGAAAAGAGCTGATATCACATGAAATCCACACATAAGGTGGCTTTGTTTTTACTAATGTAACCCATTACAGTACAGGGGAGGGGTTCTCTCCATCTTAGCAAAGCAAATTCACAGCACCAGCATTTCAGGGGCCGCTGTCAGATATCACCAGCACTGTGCTGGCCGCGGCGGTAGCACTGCAGGCCCCACAGACAGCTCTGAACATCTTTAGCCCGCTGAAATATTACCTGGGGAATTTGCTGGCTTTTAGAGGCCTGGAAAGGTGAATTTTATCAAAGAGAAGCAGAGTCAAAGCAGAAGACAAGGTAGGAGATGATCAATCTGTGTTAGCTGGCGGCTGTGCTTGGATCATAGACCCACAACCACTATAGATCTGAAGGAAAAAATAGGACAGTGTCTTTGAAAACCTCCTCAGCATAGAAACACATAAGTTTTCTTAGTTACAGAAATTGTGACGCTACATTTCCCGTCAGGGTCCCTTATGCAATATATGTCAGCTATGTCACAGAATTGTTTTGAATAGATACACAAAATTATCCACTACATAGATTCAAAATGTAAAATACCTACCAAATTGCTTATACCTCTCTATTTATATGTTATATGGGAATTATAGAATGTCACCTTAGTTAATTTCATATATCAATCCTGAACGTGGATAATAGGATGCATTTCAAGAGTGTGTATTCATTTATGGAAACTTTTCCCTTTTATTGTAAAGTAGGCAGAGTGGAAAAGAAATTAGAAAATCCAACATTTTATGAATCTCTGAGTTGCAAAAGTGTTTTAAAAAACCAAGCTGTCTTATGTTTGATATATTTTCCTTTGGGGCTTGAGTAATAAACATGGATATATGGAGGGAAGAATTTTATATCAAGTTTTAATGAAAGGTTAATCACTTCAGCATCAATAAGTCATTTACTAGGGAAGACATTCTAATTCATAACTGTAAGGTTTGATATGTGCATCCATTTATTAAGATGTAGTGAGAGAAAAAATGAAAATAACCAAACTTAAAATATAACTATTAGCTGCTTGTTTCCTGATGCTAATAAATTCCTGTCAAAATTGAAGCTGCCTTAAGATGACCTTGGTTGGAGTTGACTAGTACTGAAATTCAATTAGCTGCTGCATTAGTGTAGTAATGAATACTCTCTATTACAGGTTAGGAATATCCAGAGGAGATAAAGCCCAAGGGACAAGTTGTTAACTATGCCGCAAAGATAGTAGAAGAGTAAAATATGCAAGCAACTGGAAATATCATAAAATAAATTTTCTAAATTATAATGATATAGACAAAAATCCCTTGATTCTTTAAGGAAAACATCTCAGAGCAGAAAATTGCTAAAGAAGGTTACTAATAGTTTCTCTACAAATATGCAAAGGCCACTTATGATGGATTGAATGCTTCTTTATGTTCATGTTCTATATGGAGTGACTAGATATGTCTTTTTTTTAAGAGGTGGAGACTCTTTACTCCCTGAATTTGAGCTGGAACAGTGACTTGCCTTAGCCAAGAGCAAGGCAAACTGATACTGTATTATTTCCTAGTTTCACACTCAAGGGGTCTTCCTGTCTCTGCTTACTTTATTAGATTCCTGCAGCCTCCATATAAAGACAAGATTAGTCTCTTGAAAGATGGAAGACCAAATCAAGCAATCAGCTGATTCATCTCAGTAAAGGCCCAAAACATATGAAAGAGTCCATATAAACTCAGTAAAGCCAAACCCCGTCAGTCCTTCCAGCTAACTCCTCAGATGACTGCAGCAGATACATAGCCAAAGCCGTCCTAGACCTGCCAGCTCCACAGTGACTCAGTGACTCATGAGCTACATAAATTTTTATTACTGTTTTAAGCCACCAAGTTTTGCAGTGCTGTGTTACATAGCCACAGACAACTGATACACTGCTGATTATATATACTGTGTTGGGAAAAATGTGACAGAAATTCATTGTTAAAATATAATCTTGTTGATATGATACTGTATATAAAAAACCCTAAAGACTCCACTCCAAAACTACTAGAACTAATATTTGAATTCAGCAAAGTTGCCGGATATAATATTAACACACAGAAATCTGTTGCTTTCCTACACACTAATGATGAGCTAACAGAAAGAGAAATCAGAAAAACAATTCCATTCACAATTGCATCA
Source organism: Phataginus tricuspis (assembly GCA_029783875.1). Classification (NCBI taxonomy): domain Eukaryota; kingdom Metazoa; phylum Chordata; class Mammalia; order Pholidota; family Manidae; genus Phataginus; species Phataginus tricuspis. The sequence goes on along the minus strand of JAQQAC010013566.1, from coordinate 4,695,281 downwards.
AAAAGAATAAAATACCTAAGAATAAACCTAACGAAGGAAGTGAAAGACCTGTACTCTGAAAACTACAAGTCACTCCTAGGAGAAATTAAAGAGGACCCTAACAAATGGAAATGCATCCCATGCTCTTGGCTAGGAAGAATAAATATTGTCAAAATGGCTATACTACCTAAAGCAATCTACAGATTCAACGCAATCCCTATCAAACTACCAACAGCTTTCTTCAATGAACTGGAACAAATAATTCTAAAATTCATATGGAACCAGAAAAGACCCCGAATAGCCAAAGCAATCCTGAGAAGGAGGAATCAAACAGGGGGAATTACGCTCCCTGACTTCAAGTTCTACTACAAAGCCACAGTAATCAAGACAATTTGGTACTGGCACAAAAACAGACCCACAGACAAGTGGAACAGAATAGAAAACCCAAACATTAACCCAAACACCTACAGTCAATTAGTATTTGATAAAGGAGCCCTGGATATACAATGGGGAGAGGGCAGCCTCTTCAGTAGCTGGTGTTGGAACGTAAGAGAATGAAAGCTACATGTAAGAGAATGAAACTGGACTCTGTCTAACCCCATACCCAAAGGTAAACTCAAGGTGGATCAAAGACCTGAATATAAGTCATGAAACCAAAAAACTCTTAGAAAAAACATAGGCAAAAATCTCTTGGACATAAACATGAGCGACTTCTTCATGAACATATCCCCCCGGGCAAGGGAAACAAAAGCAAAAATGAACAAATGGGACTATATCAAATTGAAAAGCTTCTGTACAGCAAAGGACACCATCAGTAGAACAAAAAGACATCCTACAATATGGGAAAATATATTCATAAATGATGTATCTGATAAGGGGTTGACATCCAAAATATACAAAGAACTCACGCACGTTAACAAACAAAAAGCAAATAACTCAATTAAGAAATAGGCACAGGACATGAATAGACACTTCTCGAAAGAAGAAATTCAGATGGTCAACAGGCACATGAAAAAATGCTCCACATCGCTAATCATCAGAGAAATGCAGATTAAAACCACAATGAGATATCACCTCACACCAGTGAGGATGGCCAACATCCAAAACATAAACAACAACAAATGTTGGCGAGGATATGGAGAGAGGGGAACCCTCCTACATTACTGGTGGGAATGCAAATTAGTTCAACCATTGTTGAAAGCAGTATGGAGGTTCCTCAAAAAACTCAAAATAGAAATACCATTTGACCCAGGAATCCCACTCCTAGGAATTTACCCCAGGAATGCAGCAGCCCAGTTTCAAAAAGACAGATGCACCCCTATGTTTATTGCAGCACTATTTACAATAGCCAAGAAATGGAAGCAACCTAAGTGCCCATCAGTAGATGAAAGGATTAAGAAGATGTGGTACATATACACAATGGAATATTACTCAGCCATAAGAAAAAAACAAATCCTACCATTTGCAACAACATGGATGGAGCTAGAGGGTATTATGCTCAGTGAAATAAGCCAGGCCGAAAAGACAAGTATCAAATGATCTCACTCATATGTGGAGTATAAGAGCAAAGAAAAAAAAACTGAAGGAACAAAACAGCAGCAGACTCACAGAACCCAAGAATGGACTAATAGTTACCAAAGGGAAAGGGACTGGGGAAGAAGGGCAGGAAGGGAGGGATAAGAGGGTAAAAGGGGCATTACGATTGGCAGACATAGGGTGGGGGGGCATGGGGGGGACTGTACAGCTCAGAGAAGACAAGTAGTGATTCTCATCTCACTACACTGATGGACAGTGACTGTAATAGGGTTGGTGGGGGGGACATTATGAAGGGGGTAGTTTAATCATCACAATATTGCTCATGTAATTGTAGGTTAATGATACTAAAATAAAATAAATTGTAAAAAAAAGAAAAATATATATATAATCTTGTTTTGTTTTCTCACTACTGCTATGAAAATAGCCTCCAGTCCTACATATACACACACATATACATGTATGTGCACAATCAAGTATAAATATGTATTCCCTTACACTAGATTTTTACATTAATTTTGGGGAGGGAATATGATGGACACAAGTGATATTTGTAGCTGGTAGTTAGCAGGAGTGAATAGTCAGAGAATCAAACCTCCAGATTAACACCTGGTGTATGAAAAGTTGGAAAATTAGTCAAGTTGAGATATATAATTTTTTTTCATGCTCCCATCAGTTGAGAAGGAAACATAACATCACCTTTTGCTGCTCACTTTTCCTCAGAGTCTAAATCAAAATCCAACCAAAATGTGTAGATTGTAGCAGTTTCTGAGTTTTCAAAAACTCTTTTCTATATCTTCTTGTCCACTGCTCGTCAGAGCCTTATTATCACTAACATCAAGTATGGCAAAGCATCCTTTAGTGATTTTTCTATACCACACTTTCTTCCTTTTAAGCTGAGTTTCACTAGGGAAGGGTTTTCAGCCTGAACCAAATTGAAAAGTTTCACTTTTCCTTTATGATCCTTCAAATATTGCTTTATGGTATCTTATCAGTATGTTTTCATGATCCTAGAGCATTTCAGAATTTCTTCCCCCATATGCCACTTTCCATTCATTGCCAATGAAACATACACATTAGATGAAGTACACCGTCCAAATGTATCTTTTGCCTTTTAAGTTTTTTAATCTGAGGAAGAATTAACTATGTAAATGTTTGTGTTTTTCCTTTTTTCCCAAAATGCTAAAGAACTTGAAGTCATATATGTATGTAACTTTAAAAAATTCACTTGCAAAATACTATTCAGCCATAAGAAGAAAACAAATCCTACCATTTGCAACAACATGGATGGAGCTAGAGGGTATTATGGTCAGTGAAATAAGCCATGCAGAGAAAGATAAGTAAGAAATGATTTCACTCATCTGTGGAGCATAACAAAAAGGAAAATCTGAAGGAACAAAACATCAACAGACTCACAGATCCCAAGAATGGACTAGCTCTTACCAAAGGGAAAGTAATTGGGGAGGGCGGGTGGGAAGGGAGGGTTAAGGGGATTAAGGATTATTATTATTAGTGCACATAATATAGGAGGGGCCCAGGGAAGGAAGTATGTCACAGAGAAGATAAGTAAAAACTGTATAGCATCTTACTATGCTGATGGACAGTGACTGTAATGGGTTATGTGGTGGGGACTTGATAATAGGGGGGAATGCAGTAACCACAAATGAAACATGAGTGTAAGATTGTATATCCGTTATACCATAATAATAATAATAAAAAAAATCCAGGGAAAGACTGAAAAAAAACCATGATTTCAATAGATGCAAAAAATAAATAAAAATTCACTCCCACAACTGATAAACTCTCATTTTTTCTTAAAATAAATAGAATCAAGAGAAGTAATCAGGAAATAAACTTAAAAAAATAATTCGAGGCAAATTTTTAAAGTAAAATAAATTGGTCAGAAATAACAGTTTCAACTGAGAAAAACAATGCCAGCTTAGTGAAAGAGGCCCAAGAACCTCAGTCTGTCTGTGTACCTGGAAGGGTAGAAAGACACTGAAACAGAATATGAGTATGAAGTATATTTCAAGAATATGAAACTAATGAGCTTAGTACTGAAGACTCTAAGAATACAAGGTTCTGATAAAAGCAATGAATGGTGAAAGAAAAAGAAAAGAATCATAGGGTTTAAACAGTCCATAGCTTTGTGGATAATCTCAAAGAATGTGGAGTCAGACTGCCCGAGCTTGAATACAGTTTCACGCATTTACATGATGCATGATCTTGGGTGAGTTACAAATGTGTCTGTTTTCTCATCTGTAAATAAGTAATAATTTTAGTGTTTATGATTATTATAAAGATTACATTAATATATTATTTTCTAAAAATTCTTCCTTGCTCACTATTCCTGCCATGTTCACCTCTCTGCTTAGGGCATTTGGATCCTTTGTCCTGTCATTCCTCCCTCAGATCCCCAGTCTATTCTATCATTTCATTCACATGTTTTCAAACGCCATCCCATCATCATCCCTACATGGAAAATAGAACTCCTTCCTACTCATACTCTTTTTCTTGCTCAACTTTGTATGTCTTCATAGTGTGTATCACTATCTGTCATAGTACTTCTCAATATCTGCCATCCTATTCTACATTTGCTTCTTTGCCTCTCTCTCATCCTTCTAGAATATAATAAGGTACAGTAGAGATTTTGCCTTTTGTTGTTGTTCACTGATTTAAATTCCTCTATCTAGAAAGTATGTGACTTACAGGTGTTTGTCACTAAATGTTTGCTCAGCACATGTTGAGTAAATAAATGATCTTTAAAGACATTCTTCTTCATTCTCTCAAGATGAGAGTTTAAAAAGACGAATGACAAGATTTCTTTGCAATGCACAACATAACAAAGGTATAGTGCCTACATAAAAAAATTCATAATTTATTTATTTTTATGTTTTCATTAAAGGACAGAAGCCATAGCATTGTTATTAGACTTTTACTTTTTTTCATGTAATTAAATTATCAAAACATATAACCTAATTTAGCCTATAATTCTGATAAGGAAAAACTCTGAGATGTCCTAAAGTTAGGTGACATATGGGGTAGAGAGTGGAGAGAGAAGCAAAGGAATGTCAACAGTCAATAGCACAGGCCGTAGCTAACCCAAAACCCCACATTCCGGATGCAGTTATTTCAGTAATTATCTAGAAGGCCCCCAGAACCACCACACCCCTTCCGTGTGTCTGACCATCAGCAACAACCAACCCATGAGCCTTCCCTGGGGACTAACCACCTATCTCCAGACCTTCCCCACTTTGTGTTAACACACCTCTCTTATCTGTAGCCAGTGTGAATTTAAAGAAATTTCTTTCCTAAAATCCCTCATAAATTTGCCCTGTTTCTTGAGTCTGGCAGGCAAGTTGTTTCTGTTAACTGGCCTTGCTGCTGGTGCAGTAGAAACTGCCTGTCCCAGGACTCAGTCCTTTATCTGGCTGGCCTCTGGAAAAGGCTTAATAACCCTTTTATTTCAGAGATCTCTTGGCCTCCTTGTTTTTCATTTGTCAACTCATACTTAACACATTTATTTAATATAGTAGTTTGGGGAAATAAAGCCATTGTCTTTCATTTAAGTATCATTTGATATGCAGCACTAATATCAGCCTATTCTTTATTTGATCACTATCTTTGATGGATAGTTAAATGATGCCTGCATTTCAATTTTAAACTGTGTTTCTAATTTGGATAAATTATCACAAAGATAAAGTTAATTCCTACAATTTTTAAACCCCAATGCTCATTTCTTAAAGAAAGTGTTCTTTGTGGTTTAGACCTGGAGGAGGGAACAATAGGGGAAAGTCAGGAAAGTGTGCATGAACTAGTTCTTGGCAATCTATTTTATGGAGCAAAACTTTAATCTTGTTGGGAGAAAGTCAACGAACACTGTGGTCCTTAGGGTCTAGAGAAAAACATTGCAGCTGGGTAAGGGTATTAAAATATAAAACATTGTCCTTCTAAGAGGGATCAGGAATGTGTGGTGTCTCCAAAAATACATCCTTGGAGGGGTAGGGACACTCGGGGTGCCACCCTTCCTGAGACTAGGGGCATCATGCCTGCTGAAAAGCTGTGGCCTGCTCAGAAAACAGAACTCCTTCTCTACTGCTCTCCATCAAAAAACTGAATAACCATTAAGAGCAGAATATTGCTGGGAGAGATACAAGAGTAAGACAAAAATGTGGAGAAAGACTTCTGAGGTACCATAAGAACTAAAAATCTAAAGCTGAGGATGTCATAGCCAAAAATTGAAGCAGAAATTTACCAGTAAGTAAGGATGGGAATAAAAGAGAAATAACTAAGATTCATGAAAAGCAATATCATATGTAGTAAAATAAGTAAAAGCTGAATATCCGTGTATGTGAGCATACACACACACTCACACACAATGTATATCTACAGATATGGGTAGAAAAATAAACAAAACAATTCTTGTTTTTTTAACCTTGGGAAAATTTGCTTTGGGAATTGGAATATTTTAAATATTCAGGGGTAAGTATTTTTTATGACCCTAGCTCTCCCATCAGAACAGCTTTGGTCACTCTAGTTCAGTATGCGTATGAAGCATGTGACAATGCTCCCTTGTTCTTTCAAAGACTATAACTTGATCAACAGTAATGGAGAAAGCGACAATATAATCTGAATTTAATGTTGACCTAAGTCACAAGCAATTTCCATTGGCGTCAGTATGACTAAATTAAGGACAAGATCTGGTCAAGCTCATGTTTCTGCTTGGCAAGTCCACCCGCCATCCTGACTGTCATGGAGTGAACGGTCCCTTCAGAGTCTCCTGCCTTCAGATCACCCTGTCTTCTCAGATTTTGACAGTGAATATCAGTAATCAAAACAAAATTTTACAGGCTTCATAGATGAATTCTATCAAACATTTAAAGAGCTAATACACATCTTTCTTAAAGTATTCCAAAAAACAGAAGAGGAGGAAATTGTTCTAAACTCATTTTATGAGGCCAGCATCACTCTGACACCAAAACCAGAAAGAAAACTACAGACCAATATCCCTGATGAACATGGATGTAAAAATCCTCAGCAAAATATTGGCGAACCCAATCCAAAAATACATCAGAAGGATCATCCATCACAACCAGGTGGGATTTAATCCAGGGATGCAAAAATGGTACAATAGTCATAAATCAATCAGTGTGATAAACCACATTAACAAAAAGGATAAAAACTATACAGTCATCTCAACAATGCCAAAACATTTGACAAAATTCAAAGTTCATTCATGATAAAAACTCTCAATAAAATGAGTATAGAGAGAGTATATCTCAACATAATAAAGTTCATATACAACAAACCTACAGCTAACGTCATGCTCAATGGCAAAAAGCTGAAAGCTTTTCTTTTAAGATCAAGGCAAGGATGCCCACTCTCCCCATTTTTACTCTGTACTAGAAATACTGGAAGTTCTATCCACAACAATCAGACAAGAAAAATAAATAAAAATCATCCAATGCCTAAGGAAGAAGTAAAAGTGTCATTTATGGATGACATGATACTAGAGAATTCAGAAAGACTCCATCAAAAAACTATTAGAACAAATAAATGGATTTAGCAAAGTTGCAGGATATAAAATCAATACACAGAAATCTACTGCATTCCCATATAGGTACAACAAACTAGCAGAAAGAGAAATCAGGAAAACAATTCTATTTACAATTACATCAAAAAGAATTAAATACCTAGGAATTACCAAACCAAGGTGAAACACTATACTCTGAAAGTTATAAGATACTGATGAAAGAAATTGAAGAAGACACAGACCCATGAATAGGAATAATTAATATTATCAAAATGGCTATCCTGCTCAAAAGCAATTTACAGATTCAATGCAATCCCTATCAAAATATCAACAGACAACAGTTCAATGTACTACAGCAAATGATCCTAAAATTCATATGGAACCAGAAAAGACCCTGAATAGCCAATAGCTAAAGCAATCTTGAGAAGGAAGAAGAAAGTTAGGGGTATTATGCTCCCTCACTTCAAACTATAATACAAAGTTACAGTAAACAAAATAATATGTACTGGCACAAGAACAGACCCATAAATCAATTGAACAGAATAGAGAGCCCAGAAATAAACCCATACTTATCTTACCAATTAATAAATGATAAAGGAGCCATGAATATACAATGGGGAAAAGAACTTCTTTCAAGTAAGTGGTGTTGGGAAAACTGGACGGCTACATGCAAAAGAATGAAACTGGTTTACTGTTTAACTCCATACACAAAAGTAAATTTGAAATGGATTAAACACCTAAATATAAGACATGAATCCATAAATCTATTAGAAGAAAACATAGGCAAAAACAGACCTGAACAGATATTTTTCCAAAAAAGAAATACAGATGGCCAACAGGCACAGGAAAAGATGCTCCACATCACTAATCATCAGGGAATGCAAGTCAAAAACACAGTGAGATATTACCTCAAACCAGTTATAATGGCCACTATCCAAAAGACAAGGAATGACATGTGTTGGTGAGAATGTGGAGGAAAGGGAACCCTCGTACACTGTTGGTGGGAATATCAATTAGTGTAGCCATGTGGAAAGCAGTATGGAGTTTCCTCAAAAAACTAAAAATAGACCATGTTTAAATACCATATGATCCAGTAACTCCACTTCTAAGAATTTAATCAAAGAAAACAAAGTCTCTGATTTAAAAAGATATATGTACCTTTATGTTTATTGCCACAATTTTTACAATAGAAAAAATTTGGAAGCAACCAAAATGTCCATCAATAGATGAATGAATAAAGAAGATGTGGTACATAGATGCAGTGGAATATTATTCAACCATAAAAGAAAAGAAATTCTGCCATTTGCAACAACGAAGATTGATCTTGGGGGTATTATGTTCAGTGAGTGAAATGAGCCAGGCAGAGAAAGACAAATGCTGTATGATTTCACTGTTATGTGGGTTCCAAAAAAACAAACAAAATAAAATGAAGAAAACTGTAGTAGACTCATAGACACACAGAAGTGACAGCTGGTTACCACAGGGGAGGCGTTGGTGTGAGTGGCTGGAGTAGGTGAGAAGGATAAAAGGGCACAAAGTCTCAATCACAATGTAAGTCGATATTGGGGATGGAAGTGCAGCATAGAGAAGACAGCCAATGATTCCGTGGCATCTTCTATGCTTATGGATAGTACTAGCTGAAGTGAGGATTTAATAATGTGAGGATTTTATACTGTGTTGTATACTTGAAACTAACATAACATTGTATATCAACTATGCTTCAGTAAAAAAACTTTGTAGTGGAAAATATATTATTCAACAAAACATGTAAAGACATTAAAATATTTGGAAACATTTAAATGATATATTAAATTCATTATCATTGAATGTCAATGGTACAGTTTTTCATTTAAAATGTTTTGAAATTGCATAATCATAGTTTTCCTAAAGGTCACAGTAACACATTTTATTAAACACCTATAAGTAAACTATCTAATTTTTGGAATTAGAATGTTTAATTTTGTGAGTTCTCATTTAAAAAAATGTATCTAAAGATAGCTGGCTATAGTTTAGATTTTATTTAGCACTATAACATATGTATAAGTAATTATGTGTGTCGAAGTTTCTAGCCTCTCCCCTGCCAGTCCTGCTCACCGTCAGGACTACTAGCTCTTTCAGTGACCCTCCGAGCCAGCGGAGGGGAAGGAAAGGAGGGAGAGGCACACCCCAACAAGGCAAAGCAAGGGAGGCAAGAGCTGACTGTCCGCCCGTTCTGCAGCCTCCGCCATCCCCGGAGACAATCAGACACGACAGGGAGCTCAGTCAAAGCAGGAACTCGTTTATTGCAGCTTAGAGCACGGAATATATAGGGTGTGGTCTCTTCTGATTGGTTACACCTTATGCTAACAAGGCGATCTTCAAATTTCCAATCACGCACAGAGTTGTGCACATGCGCAGTTGCCTCTGACGTAAGCAGCGGACCTAAGTGAGAACACACAGTGGGAAGCTGTGGCGCAGCAGAAATTCAAAGGGTTCTCAGCGGCCATCTTTGTGGTGCAGCTGAGATCCAAAGGTAGTTCCCCACATTTTCCCCCTTTTTGTTTTTGTATGAGCAAGAGAGATGCCATCCTGTACTCGAGGATGTGCCTGTCTTAGGTTGTCCCCATCTTTTGGAAGATCTTACCCGTCATTGACTACCATCCTAGCACTTCCAGTAATGACATTCTCAAGAGGTCGCTTGCACCTCTTGTAGGGCCATAAATGCCCATGAATGCTCTGGGGTGTGGGGGAACTCCTTCTTCAATCACTTGAGCTAACATAATTACCTTTTTCTGTAATATCTGTTGCCTTTGATATGATCTTCACCACCACACGAGCATGAAAATAACTAATGACATTACAATTATTATACCTCCTAATAACAGCTTGGGTAGACTAAACAAACTAGTTATTTCTTCCGATACTCTGGTAAAAAAGGAAGCAGAGGGTAAGATTACCTCAGTCGCATTAAGGTTCACAATATCGTGAAGGAGCATTGCAGACATTTTTAACATCTTATCATTCCATGGTCCCTTAATATTCAGTAGCATTAATGGTAGTAAATGTTTGACATACATGGGAAAACATAGGACTGCAAAGATGTCCTTGTTGAAGGCTTAACAGTGTCACTTCATCAGCAGTAGTCACTGTCCGGACTATGGCAATGGTAGCAGCAGTTGCGGCCGCAGCAGATGCAGCAGTGGAGGCAACAATAACAGCAATGATTCCAAAGTCTCTCTTAGTCCTGTGATGAACTAATTGGATTCTTTGTCCTCCCGTTGTGTTAGTAACAGCCCACAGATATGGAGAGTGCTGGAACAAATATTCAAGGATTAGCGTAGAGGGCTAAATATTCTCCGGCACACAAAGGGAGTAGGAAAGTGAGCACGAGCAGGAGTAATAGTCCAGCCTTCATGACTCCTTTTCTTCTTATGCAATCCTCAAAAAGTCAGTCCTGGAAAAGAAGGGATAGGCAGGCCCTCAAGAGGTCACACTCTTGGGGAGAGTCTATATCATGGCTTTCTTCCACTTGCTGAGTGGTCTGAGGGCAGAATTTCAAGTTCCTAGCAGGAACCCAAATTGGATTCGGTTCACCTATAGGAAATACACATCCGAATCCTCTGCCCATACTTATCAGTGGATCTAGTCCTCACCATTGCCCAGTCAGCTGGTCTTTCCAGGGCACTTCTATTTTGGCATATGGCATTTGATTTGTCCAGTGCCTTTGAAAGGCTGTTAGAGGTTGATCGTTTGGAAAATTTAAAATATTTAATGTAAGTAGGGCCATCTGTAATTGGTCATGGGGGCTTATTCCCTTTTTTTGTTTTTGTAATAGGTCTTTTAATGTCTTATTGTGATGCTCTACTATGACCTGGTCCTATGGGTTTTATGGGATTCCTGTGGAGTGGCTGGTATGCCATGTATTAAAAAAGTCTTGTAACGCCCTGCTAGTAAAGCAGGGGCCATTATCTGTTTTTATTTGATGTGGTATGCCTAATATAGCAAAACATTGTAAAAAATGGCTCTGTGCATGTTTAGCTTTCTCTCCAGCATGGGCACTAGCCCAGCAGGCGTGGGAGCATGTATCTATTGAGACAAAGACAAATTTTAATTTTCCAAAAGCTGCATAATGAGTAACATCAGTTTGCCAGAGACAATTTGGTTTAATGCCCCTTGGGTTAACTCTAGGGGACTGGAGGGGTGGAATTTGTAGAAAAGGCAAACAGGATTTACAAGTCCTGATAATTTTTTTCAAGTCTTTAATAGGAATATGAGGAAATCTATGATGAAGTCCCCTCCAATTTAGGTGGGTAAGTTCATGGAGGTCTTGGGCCCTTTGGAAATCTTGGGCCTATTGCATGGAAAGGGCTTGAGCAGCAGAGGACACTAATTGGTCAGCTAATAGGTTTCCTCTGGAGAGGAATCCAGGCAAACCTTGGTGTCCTCAGAGGTGCTGCAAGAATATGGGCTTGGATCGTGCCACCAGCAAGGATCTCACCTGAATCATCAAGGGGGTTATGGGGTTTTTATCTAACTCGATATAAGAAGAGGCTAAGGTGGGAATCAAGTTCACCACATACAGACTATCAGAAAAAAGATCCATAGGTTCAGAAATTTTACTTAGGGCCAATGCTATGGCATACAACTCCTTAAATTGTGCTGAGCCAGTAACCTTTTCAAAATGTTGGGTTTATTTTAACTTGGTCAAGAGGTGAGGAGGGGGAAACTCAACAACAGCAGACCCCTCTTTTCCTCCATCGGTAAACACATTCAAGGCATCAGAAAGGGGCTTACTCAAAAAGAGTCTAGGGGTGGTCCAACTTAACGTGGAGAAGGAGGCAACCCATCTGCTAGGTCCGTAATGGCAATCAATCTTACCCAAAAAACCCGTCAGAGCCTGGGACACTCTATTGTGTTTTCGCTTGATCCATTCAAAGTCGGACAAATGATAAGGAATGGTTAAAATTTCTGGGTCTTTCCCATAATGTCTTAAGGTGGTGTCTCTGCCTTTGACTATAAGATCTGCCAGTTGATCTAACTGGGCATACACTCTCAGAGTGCCTCCTATTGATGCATGGACCCTTTGGTGAGGGTTACCTTGCTGCGTGATAACAGCAGTAAGCAACTCCAAGCCAGGAAGAATCCACAGACAAAGGTCACAGTCAGGTTGATACCGGGCTAGTTGGGCATTATCAAGTGCTAATTGAATCTGTCTAAATACTTGTTTATGTTCCTCCATTAATACAACAAGCTCAGATGGAGTTTTGTCTCTCAACAACTCAAAAGAGGGAGGAAGTCCTCTGTTGCAATGTGAATCCCAGGCCGCAGCCAGTTGAGTTCCCCTAATACCTTTTCTAATTCCACTAAAGAATATGAGGTCTTGATGGATAACTGAGGATTAAGAAGGCAGACAGAATCTAGGTTAAGCTTTGCCCCTAGAATCTCAAAGGGAGGTATAGTTTGGATCTTGTTATTAGACACATGCAGTCCCCCTTGCTCTAAGAGGCATTGAAGCTCCCTGTATGCAGATTCTAACTGCTGGGCACTAGCTGCCCCTAAAATAATATCATCCATGTACACACAAAGAGTTATTCTTGCCCACTGCTGAAGGGGCTGCAGAATTTTGGAAATATATTGATGACAGAAGGCAGGGCTATTGGCCATGCCTTGGGGTAGCATTGTCCATTCTTATCTCTCATCAGGCCCTCGAAAATTGGTAGACGACATGAAGAAGGCGAACTTCTCACAATCAGCTGGGTGGAGGGGAATGGAGAAGAAACAACCCTTAATATCAATTACGATAAGGGATAATTCTTTTGGAATGGATGGGATCCAGGGCAGGCCTCTCAAGGGCATGCCCACTGTAACCATCCATTCATTGATTTTTCTTAAGTCTTGAAGCATCCTCCATTTACCGGAGGCCTTCTTAATAACAAACACCAGGCTATTCCATGGGCTTAGAGAAGGTTGTATGTGTCCCAACCTAAACTGTTCCTGAACAATCTCCTTAAGTTTCTGAAGCTTAGTCTGAAGTAACGGTCACTGCTCCACCCAGACTGGAGGCCTGGGGAGCCACGTAATGGCGGGCGTCATCAGGGCAGTGGCCTTTAGGATTGAGGGTGCTGTGACCTAGTCTGAGGGAGATAATTGGAGCAGCCAGTGGGCCGCTGGCACCCCAGTCTCCCTGGCATTGTCTCATAAAGGACTTCTGGGTCATTAGTGATGTATACGGCAGACTCGCTTAAGATGTCTTGACCCAGCAGGTTGTCGGTTAGGCCAGAAGCAACAAGGGGCCTAACCTTTCCATGATTACTGTCTACATCTTCCCACCTGAGCCAATCCCTAGCCTCCTCAGAGACTGCATTGCCCCCGACCCCCGTAGGGGTGGTCCAGGGATCAACTTCCAATGGGAGGGTACTTCCTCTTTTCTGAGCACTGTCCAATCGGCTCCTGTGTCAATGAGACATCCAAACCTCTTCCCAGATATAACTATATCCATCTCCGGCCTTTTTCCTGGCACAATGGGCACCGCCCAGCGGACTCCAAGAGAGCCCAGGGGATCTGCTCCTCCTTTGGTTAACGGAGCTGGAGGATGCCCCCTCCCTAGTTTAAAGGGTTCCCTTGCAGATCAAACTTGGATTGGCACTCTTTCATCCAGTGGAACCCTTTCTTGCACCTTGGGCACAGAGACCGGGGGCTGAACAAACCTTCTTCCTCCTCCCCCAGTTTCCCCCCTGGGGGCATTCTCTCTTATAGTGTCCCTTCTGCCCACACCTGAAACAAACTCCATCGCCCCTGACAGGTGGCTCATGCTCCCCGGACGAGGTCCAGGGGGAAAGCGCTAACGCCAGGGCCTCTGCCAGGGAGGCGGCTTGAGCCTGCAGTGTGGCTACCAGGGTCTGCGCTTGGTGGGCCTGAGAGCCTACATCCTTGGTGGCAACTATCCACCTCTCCATGGACCTTTCTCTTAATCCTGCACATGCCAGTTTGTGATCTGATGTCATGCCTTCCCACACTAACATTTTGACAAATTGGTCCCTTAGCGGACCCGGGGGGAACTTCTAGTGGAGGCTCCTCTCCATTCTATTTACAAAGGAGGCTAAATCCTCTGTGGGTTTCTGAGTGATTCCCAAAATTGGAGGTTCGGAGGGGCCCTCCTCTAACTTCTTCCAGGCAGCTAGCCCGAGGGCCCTCACCTGCTCTTGGTATGGAGCAGGGATTGCTGCTAGTTGGAGACCGGTGGCGAATTGGTCACTGGTCCCAGAAAGCATCCCGAAGGTAACTGGGATGGGGGGATTCACTGACTGATTCCTCTCCACCTTGACATGGCATTCCTCCTTAAAGAAGGCACACCATTTAAGGAACAAGGACCCCGGAAGGACTGCCTTAGTCAAGCTCTTCCAGTCCTGCGTAGTGCAGGGCTGATGGGCCAGCCCCTGGAAGATGGTCTCTGCCCATGGGGAGTTGCGTCCATCCTCAGAGACTGCCTTCTTTAGCTCCTTGAGGTCGGGAGTCTCCCATGGGTACCATGCGGCCGGTCTATTGCCCCCAGGGTTGACGTTGACTGGAAATGCCTGGATGTAAGGCGGCGCCAACCCATCCCTGCCTGTATTATCAGTCCGTAAAGGCGGAGGATATGATGGTGGTGGAGAGGAGTCAAGGGGTTTCTTAGGCACTAAGGCAACAGGGTCTGGCTGGGGTTCGGGATCTGGGTCGATGTTGACCCAGGGGTTTGAGGTTTCTTTAGATAATTTGGGGTATAGGTGTCAGGGCTGCTCAGCTCACTCCTCCGTGAACTGAACCCACTCTCTTTCCCCTGGCATTATCTTCGCCTTTTCCTCTGTCTTGCTCTTTTCGCCTAATCCTTCTCCCTCCCTGGGAAGGCTAGCACCAAAACACGCCTTAAGGGCGGATACACCCTTTAAGGTGGGGTACACCCCGAAGGGTGGACTTTCACCCTTGTCTAACTCCGCCTTCCTGATCAACTGTTCCACATGATGCCATGTGTTCCACTCAAAAAGATTCCCAACCGGATGCCAGGGAGCCACCCGTGTTAGGGCCTCCCAGACCTTCTTGGCTTGAGTGTCCGAGAGCTCTAATCCTCGACTTTTAAGCATATATTTCAGCGCTTTAAGCGCAGGTTCATCTTTAGAGGTTGCTTGTCCCATTTTCCCGGGAATGCTCTTACCACGTAATCACCCACTGCTCACTCCGCCGCACTTTAGGTTCGTCAACCGAGGGATCCTTGATCTGGTCTGCGAGGCTTCATCAGTTGTTCCTCACATGGGGCACCAGTTGTCGGGGTTTCTAGCCTCTCCCCTGCCGGACCTGCTCACCGTCAGGACTACTAGCTCTTTCAGTGACCCTCCAAGCCAGCGGAGAGGAAGGAAAGGAGGGAGAGGCACGCCCTGACAAGGTGAAGCAAGGGAGGCAAGAGCCGACTGTCTGCCTGTTCCGCAGCCTCCACCATCCCCGGAGACAATCAGACACGACTGGGAGCTCAGTCAAAGCAGGAACTCGTTCATTGCAGCTCAGAACATGGAATATATAGGGTGTGGTCTCTTCTGATTGATTACACCTTATGCTAACAAGGTGACCCTCAAATTTCCAATCACGCACAGAGTTGTGCGCATGCGCAGTTGTCTGACGTAAGCAGTGGACCTGAGAACACTCGGCGGGAAGCTGTGGCGCAGCAGAAATTCAAGGTAGTTCCCCACATATGTGAATTATAAGTTTAGTTTTGAAATATAGTATTAATCAATTTTTGAATATGAAATATCTTCATTAATTAAAAAAATAATGGCCTTTCTTATGATTTTCAATAAAATTCAAATTTCCTTTCTATCCAAAAGTTTTCATTATATTAATCTCTTTTTCAGCATGCCCGGTAATTTAAAAATTTAAATAGTTAAAACATAAATAAGAATAAATCCCTTTGAAATTTATAGGACTTTATCAATCTCCAGTAGAATATAAGGAAAACTGTTGAAAGAGATGAAGTTGAAATTCTCTACTCAAAATTTATATGAAAATGGTCATCCATGTTACGATTTAATAAACTAATAAATACATTTAATATTTCATTCAGAAATTGTTATAGACCTTATGCTATATACTCCTGAGGTAAGTGTAGATATTGCAGCTTATGGTGAAGGAGACAATACAGTTCCTCATTCAAACCACAGACAGCACTTTTCAAACTGAAATGTGGTGAAATGAAGAGATGGGACACTGAACCATATACCTAAACCAGAATTGTCTCCAGCAAACTGGGACTTAAGTCAGTATAGTTATGTATTTCTGTCCTACTTCAGATACTTGATGGAGAGCTCTGTCTGCTCTGCCTTGGCCACAGGTAGTTGGGAAGCAAAGATAATGAATATAGCTGTAGAGGCAGCCAGGCAATTGTTTGTGAATTTTGAATAAAAGATATAAAAAACTGACAGAGAATAGAAACATGAGACTCTGAATAAGGTTTTCTTTATAGACTTTACTGTCTTGGCATCTGAGATGAAAAAGCTGAGCAAGGGAATGAGGCACTAGCAAATCACCTTACTGTACTCTGGGTTCTGAAGATTGATGGCATTTTGTTCTTGTACAGCACATTGGATACACGAAAAGGGTATATGGCCTGCCTTAGTGCACTAAGTTTATATTTGATTTATAAGCTGCATAGGGCTCTCCATCAAAATAACAGAAAAGGTTTTAGTGTTGCTTAGAATGGCATTCCAACTTTTGTCTAAGAATGAAATGTGCTTTAAAGTGTATCACTTTCTGATGGGGAAATCAAAGCCCTCCCACTACCTATTTTACAACTTATTTCAAATAAGGCCCCCAATTTGGTTTGTGGCAAGTATGATTTCTTCAGTTTTGACAGATAAATTTTGATCCTGACAACAGCATCACCAAATGATGGCTCTGTTCTAAAAGGGAAGGTATTTATTTTTGCCTTTTAAGACTTAACAGTTTATCAAGGGGATAATATTGCAACTACTAAAATGCCCACTGTACATAGAGGAGGTAGCTCCCACTCAAGATTTAAGTTAACACATATCCGTAACCCAGCAAATGTAAAAATATGTAAGAATGGCAGTCTGCCTAGTTTTAGGTTAAAATAAGAAAACTGACATAATTAAGCAGGAGTATCTCAGTGTTCTCTTGAATGTGACATGAAGGTATGTTCTATTACAGTGTTTTGAATACATGCTTCTTGTTACTGACCAATCTAAAATCCCCTTTCAAAATAAATGCATAAACAAATTCTCAAAGAAAGAAACTGTTAATGATACTTAAAAATCTTAAATGAATTTTATATAAT
Source organism: Phataginus tricuspis (assembly GCA_029783875.1). Lineage (NCBI taxonomy): Eukaryota > Metazoa > Chordata > Mammalia > Pholidota > Manidae > Phataginus > Phataginus tricuspis. The sequence continues at coordinate 4,677,939 of JAQQAC010013566.1, read as the reverse complement.
TTCATTCTCTTAGATTTTCAAAAATAATAATCTTCATTGAAATATATTAAATATATTTATGGGAGAGTCTAAGTACATTTTAAGCAGTATAATACAGGTCTGGAAGCTGAAAAGAGTTAAAGTAATTAAAGGATTTTAACTCTGATACATGGCCACAATATCTACACAGATTTTATAGCCCAAATGGTAAATTTACAGAATACATAATTATTTCAAATTTCCTTTATATAGAAATCGACTAATCTATTTTATTTAATATATAATCCATTCTCTGGTAGGGAAATGTTTTATCTGACCGTGTAAAAATATGTGTAGGTGAAAGGTGGTTTAACATTTGATGAACATATACCTAACTATTCCAAATATCTAAACAAATAAATGGAAAGCTTTAAAATTTAAAATAGCATGATATCAAAAATCATAAAATACCTAACATAAATGTATTCAATTATGTGCAATATCTCTAGCTGAAAATAACAAAACATTGATAAGACAAAGACCTAAATATACAGAAAGCTATATATGTTTAGTAATTTGAATGACTCAGTATTGTAAAGATATCAACTTCCCAAATTGATATATAGCTTCCAATTTCAATAAATATATATAAGAAGATTTTTTTTTGCAAAAATGTGATGTTTGCTTTAAAAATAATATGAATCACAAAGCACCTAAGGTACTTAAGATAATGTTGAAGAACAGTGAAGTTTGAGTATTATACAGCTATGACTCAAAATTTACTATGAAGTTACAATAATCTCAGCAGTATGTTATTCATGCAAGAATAAGTAAATAGAAGAATTTAATGGAATAACAGTGTAGAAATAGATTCAGGAATATATTTCAGAAGGGAAAGGATAGCTTGTTTAGTAATTTTGATGAGTCAATCCATAGAGAAAATAAATAAACCTAGACCTCCACCTCATATTAATACAAAAATTTATTTGTGATGAACTCTAAAATAAATTTTAAATAAAATACATAAAGCTTTACAGGAAAAGTGAAACATATTCATGACATTGGGGTAGTCATATTTTTTAAAGGCACAAATAACACTAATCATTTGAAGGAGATGTTGATAAATTAGCCTTCATTAATATTAAAAATATATTTACTCCAACAGAGACAACTGAGCAAATGAAAAGGGGAAATACAGATCAAAGGGAGATTTTCAAACTACATATATCAAAGAAATAAATCATATCCAGACATTTTAAAGAATTCCTACATACCAATAAGAAAAAGACAAACCACTTAATTTAAAAATTAGCTAAAGGGCTTGAACTTCCATTTCTCAAAGAAAGATATCTACATAACCAATCAGCATATAAATAGGTGCTCAACATTAAAATTGCATCCCAATGCATTACATACTCACCAGAATGCCTAAAATTTAAAATATTGATAACTCATGACAATCATTCATTGCAAGTTGGATACAAATTGGTACACAGCTGTGGAAAACTGGTAAAATCTACCAAATGTAAAATATATGCTCAACCTATGGTAAAGAAAATCCTACTCCTATGTAACAAGTAACAAGAGAAACAAGTGTGTATGTGCACCAAAAAGACATGCAGAAATATTCATAACTTGATTCATAATAAAATTACTGTTAACATGGGAATGGACTAATGACTTAGGGTATATTCATATAATAAAATATTGCAAAACAATAAAAATGGAGGAAATATTAATAAAAGAACATGGATGAGTATTTTAGATATCATATTGAGAGAAAGTCAAAGTAGTGTATTCCATTCACTTAAAGTTCCAGCACCTGAGAATTTAGGGGTAGAGATAGAAATCAGATTATTGATTATAATAATAATAGAGTACTACTTAGAAAGTGATACAAAGTAACATTTAGCACTCCTAGAAACACTGTAAATTTTGATCTGAGTTAGGTTTACACAGTATATATACTTGTAAAAAATCATCAATCTGTATATTAAAGGTTAATGAGTTTTCAGTACTTTTTACTGCATGAATGTTGTACTTCAATAAAATTTTACTAAAATTATGAGCTATAAATAAAACAATGATTAAAAGAAACTGAATAGTCTTAGTTGCATGTATTAGAAAGAAAAAAAGCTAAAAGTTATTGGCCTAAACATCATTCCCAAAGAGATAACAATATCAAATTAACAAATAGAAGAAAGGAGAAAATATATTTAAAAAATTGAAGTTACTCAATTAAAAATATATAAATTTATGTATAAGAAAAAATATGTAAGAACATATATAAAGACAATTAAAATAACTTTGTTAAAAAATAAATCTCAGTAAAGAAGTGGGTAACTGATGAGGAACAAAAAAGAGAAGACACAAATATCTATTATCAGTAATGACAAAGGAGGCATCACAATATATCCTAAATCCATCAAGGATAAGCTGAAGATATGAAGAACATTATGTGAATAAATAATCAAGTATGAATGGAATTGATATTCATAGTAAACACAACTAATAAGAACAGACATAAAAAATATGAATGGTCTTATAACTTTTAAACAAAAAAGTCTTAATTAAGAATATTTTCACAGAGAAGATTCCAAGCTCAATTACTTCTACTGGTAAGATCACCAAACATTTAAGGAAAAACTAATATCAATCTTATCAATTACTCCAAAGAATGAAAAATGATTGATTTCTCCTGATGTCTTTTATCAGTCCTCATAGTCTTGCCACCAAATACTGACAAGAATATTACAGGAAAGGAAAATTCAAGCCAAATTCATCATGAACATAGATGTGATAACCTTAAACAGAATATGAGGTAAACAATTCCCTTTAAATAGAGGAAATATATTTATATGACATAAATAAATGGGGTTCACCCATGGACTCCTAAATCCTTATACTATTTGAAAATGTACTTACATAATTTATCATATTAATAAAATAAAAATCATAAACTTTTCAATATATGCAGAAAGCCATTTCATAAATAGATAAGAACTTCCTTAATCTTCTTTAATCATAATAAAGATTTCCTATTAAAAAGATCCTTTAGCAAACATCATATTTGGTGAATTTTTGAAAGCTTTCTCTCAGAGATCATGAATAAGACAAAGATGTTTACTAGCAACACAGCTATAAAACATTTTATTGAGTGTATTAAACATTTCTTTAAAGAAAGTAAAATAGATCAGATAAATATTAGAAAAAGATCAGAGAAATATTGCCAGGTGTTATGACTATGTAAATATAATATTCAGAAAACCTATCAATATATTAGAATGGTCAGGAATTCAGTTTGACAGGACAAAAACTTAGCAAATTATATTTTAAAATATAACATTAAACTGATACTTAGAAATAAACATAACAAAAATTGTTTAAGATCTCACTACACATTGAGAACAACAGAACATTTCCTGGAATTTTATATATCTAAATAAACAGGGATAAGCACCATAATTATACATTGGAAACCCAATGTTATAAAGGTATCAATACTTCTATGACTGACCTACAGATACAATGCAGTCACAGTCAAACTCCTAATATCTTTTAATTATTTATTTTTATTGTATTTGACAAATTGATTTTAAAACATTACTGGAAAGACTGAGGGCCAAAAACAGCTAAGACGTTTCTGCAGAGAATGTGGGAGGATAAACACCACTGTTTATCGAGACCTATAAAAGCTAGGTTTATTAAGTAGTTCTTTCTCATTGTAAGATAGGGCAGAAACTAATAAAACAGAATATAGAACTTAGAGGGTTTCCTACCCACGTGCGGAAAATTGATTTGTGATAAAGCACCAAGGTAGCATTTTAAATAAAACTGCCTGTAGTAGTTCATTATCAATATTTTAAAAATTAAACTGACCCACAGTTCACTAGATATATAAATAAATTCTTGATTAATATACATCTAAGTATGAAAGGCAAAATCATAAGACTTCCAGAAGGTCATATGGGAGAATATATTCATGATTGTGAGGTAAGGAATGTTCTTCCGGCGGCCAAAGTATATTAGAAAAACACATTATTCATAGAGGAGAGATTAAAAATTGGACTAAATTGAAATTAGGAACTTTAGCTTACCTAGAGACATAGTTAAGAGTGTAAGAAGTCAAACTACAAGCTACAAACTGGAATGAATATCTACAACAGATATAACAAAAACAGACAAACTAAACCAGTGGCCAGATTACTGACAGAACCTTTGCAAATCAAGAAAAATAGTCATGCCATTAGAAAATTGGGCAAAATTCATTAATAGGATCTTCATTAAAGATCTTCAATTTCAAGAAAATACAAAATGTTGACTAACTTCATTTTTAATCAGGAAATTTCAACTTAAAATTACAATGAAATGCCACTGCATGCCCATCAGAAGGGGGAAATATAAACATTCTGAAAACAGCAGATGATGGAAAGGTACAACGTCTTTGAAATTCAAGTTGGCAATATCTACTACATATGAAGTGGCACATGCCCTTGATTCAATAATCCTATTCTAGGATTATACCCAAATAAATGCATTTATGTGTACACCAAGAATAAAGAAGAATATTAAAATATTATAATTGATAATGAATAAAACTGGAAACCACATTTGTAGTAAAAGAATTGTTAAAGAAAAGCAGTATTTCATGCCACTGAATATTATATAGTAATGAAAATGAATTTACTATAGTTATATGCATAAACATGGATGTGTCACAATTATAATAGTGTCAAAGAAGTAGCCTAAATGATACACTTGTGTATAATAAATGTATATAAAATAATATTAATACATGATTAGATTTATACAAACCAAGAATAACAAAACTCTACTTGGAGAGACCTAAGGAGCATTAATAGTCAGCAAGGGATGAGGAGATTTTGATAGGGAATAGGCAAGTCTGAGTTGTCTAGGTGATGTACTATTTTATTTCTTGATCTGGGTGATGCTTTCCCAGGAATTTTCTTTGTGATAATTCATTGAGTTGTAGGTTTATGGGGAATGTTTGGTACTTAACTGGTTATGTTTTACCTCTCAAAAAGTACAACAAATTTGGTAATACATCGAAAAACATCATTAATAATTACATGTTACAAAATCAGTTTAAGCTAATTATAGATATTCATAGTGTAGTAGAACAAATTTGAGGGTTTTAGGCCACAAAGAGTATTGCAGCAATAAGAAGTATAAATAAAATTGCATGACATGGAAACAATTTAATAATCTTTTATTCATGACCACCCCATATTACTCCATATTCATTTGTGCATTAGTCCAAATTTTCTTAGGACTTAATTATATTTTGTATGCCAAATTTGAAATGTAGTGGGAAATTTCATGAAATAAGGAGAAGAAAATAATACACTGTGATATTCTGACACAGAGGTTCTGAAACCCTTGGAATTTCAAAGTGTGGAGAGTGATTAAGGTGTCTTTTGTCATGTTAATGAAGTGACTTTTGGAGCCCCGCCCCCCCCCCCCCCCGCGCAACTAGTTGCCAGGAGAACCTACCATGTGACTAGAGGGTGTCCTGCCCCACATCCAGGGTCACTGATGAATGTGCCTATGGGTATGGAAGCCTCATTAAAAACCCAAGAGGATGGGTTTAGAGAACTCGGTTGGAAAGCATGTGGAGATGCTGAGAATGGTATGGCTGGTGAGGGCATGGAAGACCTGCACCCTTGTCCCATGCCTTGTCCTATGCATCTCTTCTGCCCGACTGTGCCTGAGTTATATCCATTTATAATAAATCGGTATCCAGTAAGTAAAATGTTTTTCTAAGTTCTCTGAGCCACTCTAGCAAATTAACCAAAGCAAAGAAGGAGGGATAATGAGAACTTATGATTTATGGCCAGTCAGTAAGGTGATAACCTGAACTTGTGAGTGGCATGTGAAGTCCAATGAGAAGGTCATGGGAACCTTCCATCTGTAGCCAGGTGGTTAGATGTAGAGGTAATAATTTGGGCTTGTGACTGGTATCTTAAGTGGGGAGGGAAGAGCAGTCTTATAGGACTGAACCCTTAACCTGTGGAATCTGATACTATCTCTGGATAGATACTGTCAGAATAGAGTTGAATTTTAGAACATCCAACTGGTGTCCCAAATTGCTTGTTGGTGTGGGGAACCACAGTACTTTGGAATTGGTACAAATGTACTATTTGTACATTTACAATATTGTTTGCAAAGTAAAATTTGAAAAAAATATTATGAAAATTATTTTATTTTTCAATTAAATGAGAAAGTTGCAAAAAAATTATGTGCAGTTATTGTTAAATGATAATAGCATTAATTTAATTAAAATAAGAAAGAAAACCTTGAAAAAGTAGAATAAAAGAAAATGAGCTTGTGTTATCCAATATCTTTTTCTGTGAATCATAATGTAGCTTCATTTTGTGAGAACAATGTTTCAATCCTCTTCCTGCACAAGAAAAAAATATCCAAGATATAGCAATTTATTTCTTATTCTCTAAATTTGCAAACATCAAGTGAAACACAACTCTGCCAGTTATTTTTCAACATATATAATTTTACCTTTTTAAAATTTATTGTTTATACTCTGGAAATTAATGACATAGGGTCACACAGGCCTTTGCAATTTGTCATTCATGTTTAAAGATATTTTTTATTTTATATTGGGATAACTGTATATAGCTTGTTTCCTTCTGTGACTTGTCTGTCAGCTTAACTGTCAATATAAATTGAGGTTTTGTTAGGAGGTTGAGTTTGTTCTCCTTCCTTCTTGTCCCTGCCACAACAAAGAATTGAAGGGCAGAGACACAGCAGTGAAGCAGAATGAAAGTTGTATTTGAATACATTCTAAAGGAGGAGTGGTCTAGAGTCAAGGTAGACAAAGTCAAGAGTACTTGAATAAAGCAAGAAAACAGAGGAAAGGGAGGCACATTAAACTGCTGTTTCGCATAGGGCACATCCCTTGCCAACTCCTAAAGCCAGGGTCGGCTGGCATCCACTGCCCCCTTGAATCTGCATGACATGGAAACTAAGTCACTACCATCCCAAGAGTTGGGGGAGCCACAGAGCACTGGATGGTGTGAGGTTAAATTCTGAGAACTTCCCAAAGAAAAGGAGATTTTCAGTCAGGCTATTAAGGAGGATGATCATATAGCTGTAGTCCTATCGGGTCACCCAGGCAATGGGAACTTACAAGCCCAAATTAGAGCTCTCAGCAGCCCCTCCCTACTTATCTGAAGTAGAACAGAGAGAATGACACATTTGAAGAAAGGCAAGTGTGGGCAACCTCAGAGAGGAGACACACTTAAGGGTTTGGGGTTGGGGTTTGATAGGGCTTTTTGGGGGTAAAGGTCAGCATAAGGCATGATATATACAGTGATTCATAATTCTTTTGAAGTTTTTTCTTAAGAATATGGTTATTTAGGTGACTATGTTGCTTTGGGACTTTAACAACTTTGTCCGCATAGGTTTATTTACACTTAGGAGGCCTGTCTCCTGCCCTAGTTACAAAGCTACTTCATTAGGGGCTGGAGAAAGAGGACAAAACAGCATATAGGTTAAGCTAAAGAGTAAGCTGGGCCTTTTCTGCAGGCTAAGTAGACTTTACAGTGGTGTGATCTAACTGGTACAATGAAGACATGGGCTGTGCTGGGATACTTTTCTTTATCTGAGGAATATAAGGACATTCTGAGCTACTCCTGGCTTTTAGAACTTCAACTAATTAACTCATTAACTCTATGAGTCCTTTCTTGCTCTCTAGTTTTATCTGGTTAACTCTTTGACTACCTTTTAGTGGGCTTTACTGGCCTCTTCTCCCTCTACCCACTCATATCTATTTTTTTGCCTAATAGCTTAGATGTTTGCCTCTTTAATTTGATATGTATAATCTAGGAGTGAAAGATAATTACATTAACATTAATTTTAAACTGTACAGTTGCATGTATAGAAAAATAATAATTTTCTCATGACTATATGTTAGAATTTGTTCATCTTATATATATCTATATCTATCTATATATGTGTATATATATATATATATACAGATAGAATAGATATAAATATGAATATAAATAGATTTATATCAAACTAAATATATACATCAATATACACATATCTAAATCTACCTAACTATCATCTTGCCTGTATCTGTCAAAACATGCTAGGTTATGATGTAGAGAAAAGCAAACCAAAATCTCAATGAGTGGCTTAAAACAACAAAGATTTTTTTTTTTTTTGCACACAATTTATATCTGTCTCAAGTTGAAAATAATCTGTATTTATTATTCAGTGATATAATTGCATCCCTTTAGGGTGATGAAGCCCCCATGTTGAATGTTGTTGTTGCTGTGCTAGAGCAAGAGATCTCTAAAGGTACCCAAACCAGCAATTAAGTGTTCTGGCCAAGTAATATCTGTATCTTAGTAAACATACATATTTTGGGCACCACTCAAAGTAAGGAAGCCAGGCAGTGCATCCATATACCCAGAAAGCCGAGTTGAAAATATATGATGCATGTACTAATTCCAATGACAATATGTACTTTATCATTAAGTACTCAGCTCATCACTTAGCCAAAATAGACACCCCCCAAAGGAAACAACCTAAAAGCCCAGTTCAGTAAAAACATTATGGCATCAAATTTAAAAGCTCAAGAACTCTGAGTGATGTGTAATTATCTCTTCATCAGACCCAGATTGTTCGCCCTCGATCTAGAAATGAATGAAATAAAGGCATGAGTTTGCTTCCTCCTTATATATTCAACTGATATAGGAGGTACGAGAATAATATAACTACAATAAATACCTTTATTGAGGTAAGAGAAGTAGACACAAAACATGTGGCCTATAGCAGTTATGAGATACCTTTTGGCAGACAGTTGAGCAAGAAAGGAGACCCCTGTCCGCCTGCAAGTTCTCCCTGGATTATCATTATCACATTTTGCTCTACCTTTAGCACAGGGGCTGTGTGAAATATTTGCTTTTGTGGGTTCTGAGAAATGGTTTTTAGCCCACACCATATTTTCTTTCAGATACTTAGGAAATATAGTTCTCTCAAACATGTAATGAGCTGCTTGTTTGTTTAATTCCTGTTGCCTCTATGTAATAAAACCCTAATGAGACTGGTATAATTAGTAAGACAAAGAGCCAGATTCAAACCTAAACTGTAGGCCCCAGTACCTGTACTCCTGGTGACAGTGCTATGCTGACTCTTAGTTTTTTGTTTTGTTTTTTCCTTTAGCTTTCCCAACTATAATCACTTCAATGGTCAATGATTGGAATTTCAACATATGTTTACCTTAAAATAATTAGTATATACTAAAGGCCTATTATTTTATGCCAAAAATACCTAGTTTATTTTTTAAAGTTTATACAGCAAGGTCTTGAGATCATAGAGCATCCCAATGCATTTCATGTCATCAGTTTCTCACTATGACATGATGCCTGGCACTCAATAGTATATCTTATACGTGCTATTATCACCGTCAGCTACACTGGCTTCTTTGATATAGATTTCACAAAATTTAAAAAATATCTTGCCAGTAACATTGCCTTGATCTACATTTTAGCAGAACCCCAAATTGTGTTATTTTTAAATTATGATGCAATCCATATACAAGTTTCTTTATTATTCCACATCCAATTCTTACTAGTACTTTTTCTAACCCACTCTTATTCATTTACAAACATACTTTATAATTTTGTAGGATATTCATATTTTTATATTGCTTATATTGTTCTCTGACAATATTCAAGGTTTCTGCCCTTTTATAAAATAATGCATTACATTTTGATTCTGTCACTCGCCAAATTGCTAGCTATCCCTCAGCGATGGGAATCCTCACAAATTTGACTAGAATTTGCCATGTTACCACTGAGCTAACTGCTGAAAATGTTAGGATAAGAATTACATAGTACATTGACACAAAAATGAAGGATTATCAAGTTTCTGGGTCTGAATATTTAAGTAGCAACAGAATTGTCTAAAATAACATGATCCTGTGGGTACGCAATGAGCCACTTATCTGCAAAGGTAATGCTCACTAGGAGATGCGCTATCCAGAATCTGAATCATGGTGGACGAAAAAGGTACAGAACAAAGACGAAGGAAACCAGTATTCTACTCTCCATTCTGAAACTTACAAGCTATGAGACTGGCTGGCGGTCACCTAAACTCGACGAGCTTTAGTTTTGTGTATTAGTGGTAAAAGGACTGTCTTACGTCCTGCTCCCGGGTGATGTCAGTTACTGCTGCCTTCGTCGGCAGTGACGCAGCAGTATCACAAACACCGTTTACTGAGTGCTTTCTACATGAAAGAAAGTTTTTTATTTTTTGAATTTGAGCTTTCCAATAATCCTATGGGGTAGGTAACATAAATATACTCTGCCTTTTTTTAAAATGAGAAAACAGAAGCACAATGAAATTCCATAAATTGTTAGTTATTGACATAGTTTGGGAATGAGATCTGGCTTGAAACACACTATTCTGTAAAATATAATGGATGTGAAAATCCTTTGTAAGATGTGAAGTTTGGCGAATGTGAAGTATTATGCTTCTGAATAAAATAAACTACAATAATTTGACACCAATTTTTATTAGATTACCTTTCCTTTTTTTAGTAAGAAATTATGCTTAATTCTACTAATCAGTGTACAGATCTTAAATGAATGCTCTCTGAAAGCTAGAACTGCATTAGTAAAATGAAAGCTCTGGGAAAAATTAAAAAGAAGCAGTAATTCTCATTACAGTAATAATAACTTGGAAACTGACAACTATTTTAAATATGCAATAAATAGTAATATGACCAGAAATGGCTGATTATTATAGGAAAAATCATCAACTTTATCAATACAATCAACCATTGGACATTTAATAATATAAACTGTAAAGCATGTAAACACTTAATATGAATGATAAATTGTGTTTTCCAGGGCAGATTCGGCAGAAATTCATATTAAAAATGCAGATAAAACTGGAATAAGCCCAAACGTTCTTTAAAAAAATAATATATGCGTATGTGTATATGTTTATATACATGTGTTTTTATTTATATGCCTATATACTTATATACATGCATATGTTTATATACATATAGAAACACACATATTTAAAATGTTCAAACACTTTATTCTGTTATTTCCACCCCCAGAAATTTGGTTCAATTAAATAATATAAATTGTAGTCAGAGATGAATGTTTACAAATATTCATTAGATTGTTACATATATCCCGCAAAATTTAAAACACATACTAAAAAATGTGAAAATGAACTTAAGGAGTTATATCCTAACTTTCAGGTAGAATATTATAATTCCATCTAATAATACCTTACTAAGAATATACAATAATGTTGGACTATGTTTAAATTGTTAAGAACAAAAGCAGGAAGCAAAATATATAATAATGCCCATTTTTTATACTCTTTCTCATTTTACAAAAGTTTTAGATTTACAGAAAAGTTGAGGGGACAATGCTGTTTCCCTATATCACACACCATGTTTTCCCTATATGAACCTCCCCTAAATCTCCCATATATGAACTCTAAATGTACTTCTCCTTCAAAAAATCCTACTTTTTCTGACACTATCATGGGTTGAAAAAAGATGATGGGAGACAAATTTCTTTTGTTGAAGAGGGAGTTCAAAGAAAAGCGAGAGGATTAAACTAGAGTCATCTATATGCTAATGGGTTAGAGTTGGAGATTTGCTGTGAATTCAAGTATAGCCTAATAAAGATACAAACCGTTCATATAGAAATAGTCACTATGTAAATATGCACCGGTCAGTGTACACACGTTTCCTTACTCAGTCAGCTGACAGGGTGTGGCAGCCACAGCACCGCAGGAACAAGAAGCAAATCTAACACCCAGATCTTGGTTTCTGATAGCATCATTCTCCAGTGACAGAACCAAACTTCCTTAAAGAAACAGCTGATTATAAGACTGGGCAGGAAATATACAGCATGAGCCTAGAGCAACTCTGAGTGCCCTCAAGTGAGGAAATACTAAGAAAATTCCAAAATAATAGGAGTATATCAAAGGGACCTAGGAGTTAACTGAAAGAGATCCCAATGTCCAAGTAAGGAACCATCTCACAGAATAAGAACAATAATGTATTGGATTAGGGCCCAAAGTGGAAAATAAATGTACACATTCATCCTGATTGGTTTAGTTTGAGTAAGAATTAAATACATAAATAAGTGGAGAAGAAACAAATCTCCCATGCAGAATTCTAAATATTTTATGTAGATACTCCATCCTGAAGGAGGAAGAGCATAACACTTCACTCCTTAAATGCATATATAGTCAGTTTCTTGAAAATGTGCAGTTGAAAGAGGGCAGAGAAGAGAGTGTCTATGCAGTGGAGAAACCTGACAAACATTGTATCAGCTCGGTGATCAAGGTCAACATGAACTAAGTGATGCAAATGTGATACAAAGTGGTGAAAATGGTATTTTAACTCTGTGTGTTCCTTTTCCATAATCCCAGTGCAACCATGAGAAAAACATAAGTAAATTCCACTTCAGGAGCATTCTGCAAAATACCTATCCAGTACTCTCAAAATTGCTAAGGTCATCAAAAGTACGGAAAGTCTGAGAAATTGTCAGTCAAGAGGAGCCTAAGGAGACACGACTACGAAACATAATGTATTTTGGGTAAATTTCTGAACAGAAAAAGGATATTAAGTAAAAAGTAAGAAAATGTGAATAATGTGTGTATTTGAGCTAATAATAATGCATGTTAGCCCGTGCATCAACACTGTTTAATTGACTGAAACAAATGTACCATAGTAATGTAAGAAATTAATCTTAAAATTTAAGATTAATTCTGAAACTGGTATGGAATATTTGGGGACTTACAGCACTATCTTCACATTTTTTCTGCAAGTTCAAAAGTGCTATAAAATCAAAAGATTGTTTTAAAAAAAATTGTGCTTCACCTATTCAATGATTACTTCTAATTCCTGGCAGCTGTAAATCTATTGATCAGCTCTATAGTTTTGCCTTTTCCAACTGTCATATAAATGGAATCATACAGAATGTGGACTGACCGCTTTCACTTAAAATATACATTTAAAATTCATCCAGGGCTTTGCTTGATAGAATATTCATTTTGATAACTGAACAGTATTCCATTGTGCCATTTTGTTTATCCGTTCACTTACTGAATAACATCTTGTTTGCTTCTAGTTTTTGTTCATTATGTGTAGAGCTACTATAAACATTTGCGTGCAGATTTTTAAAGAAGAAAGATTTCAAAGGAGCTGAGTAATTACCTAGATGTGTCATTACTCCATCACATGGTAAAGCTAAATTTGGAAGAAATCACCACTGTTTTCCAGAGTGGTCACATCATTTTTCCTTCCCACCAGCAATGAATGAAAGTTCCTATTGTTCACATTCTCTCTGTCAGTTAGTGTTACCACTTGCTTTGATTTTAGCATTCTGATAGGTATTATCACATAATTGTTTTAGTTTGCACAAAATATTTCTACTGACACATCAGCAAAAACAGAACGGAGGCAAATAAGGTCACAAAAAAGATGCTCAATACAATTATTTATTAGTTAAATACAAATTAAAACCATAATGATATAATATTACATTCCAATTAGAATGTCTAAAGTTAAAAGACTGACTATACCAAGTATTGGCTAGAATGTGGATTGATTCAACCTCTAATGTACTACATATGAGAAAAAACATTGTGTAATGTCATTGCAAAGCATTTATATAAAATTCAACACTAAAATATAATGACTTAAACATCAGTGGCCATCTTCAGATGGGGATCATGGAGGGGTAAATAGAAATACAAATGTAAGCAATCTTTTGGGGGTGATGAATACATTGCTTATCTCATAGTGATGGCTTAATAAGTACTAGATATATTGTATATTTTAACCACGTGCACTTAATCTGTATCAAACTTTAATAAAACCATTTTTTAATTATAAAATTTTTGTCATTATATTTGTTTATATATATATATATGTAAATTTATGATTCTGTTTGGTTATGACTCATAGAAAATTTGAGCCAGTAATGGCTTAAATAAATGAAGGGTTTTTTTTTTCCAATTTAAGAATTTCAGACTTCCATTGTGTAATTAAACTGGCAAGCTTCTTAAATTTTTCTGTTCCGCTGTTATTAGTGTTGAGTCTTTTCCTCACTGGCTCAGGAATGTACCTCTACCTGCAGGAATCAATCAAGAGAATAGGCAGTTTTAAAAAGAAAAGTAAATGAAAAAGGAGAGAAGCCTGTACCTGCTGACCCTATTTAAAACAGGTTTTCTCATTTCTGTACAGCTTTGGCCAAAAGTTTATCCTATGGCAATCTCTTTTCAAAGATATTCTATAAAATATAGTTTTCATTTTCTTTGTTCAGCTTTACACATTGCCTCTCCAAACTAAATTGAAGTTTTTATAGTTTCTATTATTAATGAAAATGGCTAGAATGGATATTGGATTGGTAACTAGCAGTGTGTGCCAGGGGCATCAATAGTCCTTTCATAAGAAGGTGTGGATACAAGAAAGGGAAGGGATAGTAAAGCATATGCAGTAAGATTCCTGGAGAATCAAACCTTGCATGTTCTCCATCCCCGCCTGCTTCAGTCCTGACAGCAGTGTTACGCATGGGCACCGTGCAGAGATGACTGCATGAGTTGGGACAGAAGACACAGACCCACGTCTCACCTGCCCTGCTCTGTATGGAGAGTAAATGGAGCAGCCCCACCCACGGGACTCGACAGTAAAGTACGCGACACAGTAAATGCCATCTCCCAATCTTATTTTCCATTAAACTTTTTAAAAAGACAGAATACACACCAAAGTAGTTATACGACTTTCCCACCTAGTGCCCCCAAAAGATACATCAAAGATCCGGAGGGAAATATCAAGTGAGAAGATGAGTAAAGACACAAAAGCACCAAAGGACTAAAAAGAGCCCCTCTGTGGATGAGACAATGCTAGAAATCATGCACACTGAGACTGAATTGATTCTGATTAGCTCTTTTTCTATTTGTTCATTAAGTGAAATATATTCTCATGTTCTAAAGGGTGTTAAATGTTTATCGCAAAGTCCTAAGGAACATTTTAAAAAGCATAAGGCATTCAGTATTAAAATGTATTTTTGAAATGGGTAAAAAATTAAATTTTATAATCAAGAAGAACATATCATAAACTGCAAAATCAATAAATGATGATATGGCCAGCCTGAAGTTATAAGGTTATAACATACAATTCTATTCAATTTATGCCAATGTGATTATAAAAGCACTATAAATTAAATGAGAAACTTCCAAATGATTAAAATTGAATCAAAAAGTAGAAACTTGAATGAAGCAATGACCGTAGAAACAGTTGGAAAGATGATCAAGGATCCTAACATCTGAGGTCCAGATCATGATATAGATAAAACTTGTCAAGTTTTATACATGGACCATTCAATGTTATAGAAAATGCTCCCCGATATTAAACATCATCTTTTCAACCAGACAAGGTAAATAGTCAATAAATTTAACCCCCTTCGAAGTATAAATACAATCAGAATATGATAACAAGAAATTAGGGAATTGTCACACAGGTATACTTATGGCTTGCAGAAACAGCTTGACAAGATTTTAGATTTTAGGCAAAGCTGTAAGAAATAATATTCATTCTTACCTAAATGAACATGCACCTATTGCACAGTTTGTTTACATCTAAAAGTGAAATAGACTTAGAGACAATTTTCAGGCTAGTTTTGCAGGATAATATCAGCTAAAACTTAATTTCTCTTGAGCTAAAAAAAAATATGAAAGGAAAATATATTTGTTTCCAGAGTGAGTTAGCTATGAAATTATTTAATCTTTAATTTGCTGATTGTTAAAGAGTGAAATTTCTATAACTGGTGTCATTTGTACTGAAGGCTAATGATAACTGTAATGTTTGACAGTACTATTTACAGCAAGTACAGCCTTGCAACAGACTTTGATTAAGTCTGGTCCTTGCATTTTTTTTATTAAGGTATTATTGATATACACTCTTATGAAGGTTTCACAAGAAAAACAATGTGGTTATTATATTCACCATTATTATCAAGTCACCCCCCATACCCCATTGCAGTCACTGTCCATCAGTGTAGTAAGATGCCACAGAGTTCCCATTTGTCTTCTCTGAACTACACTGTCTTCCCCATGATCCCACACACACCATGTGCACTAATCATGATACCCCACAATCCCCTTCTCCCTCCCTCCCCACCCATCCTCCCCCACTCCTCCCATTTGGTAACCACTAGTCCCTTCTTGGAGTCTGTGAGTCTGCTGCTATTTTGTTCCTGCAGTTTTGTTTCATTGTTATACTCCACAAATGAGGGAAATCATTTGGCATTTGTCTTGCTCTGCCTGACTTATTTAACTGAGCATAATACTCTCTAGCTCCATTCATGTTGTTGCAAATGGTAGGACTTGTTTCTTTCTTATGGCTGAATAGTATTCCATTGTGTATATGTACCACCTCTTCTTTATCCATTCATCTACTGATGGACACTTAGGTTGCTTCCATTTCTTGGCTATTGTAAATAGTGCTGTGATAAACGTAGGGGTGCATATGTCTTTCTGAATCTGAGAAGTTGTTTTCTTTGGGTAAATTCCTAGGAGTGGAACTCCTGGGTCAAATGGTATTCCTATTTTTAGTTTTTGAGGAACTCCATATTGCTTTCCACACTGGTTGAACTAGTTTACATTCCCACCAGCACTGTAGGAGGGTACCCCTTTCTCCACATCCTTGCCAGCATTTGTTGTTCCTAGTCTTTTCGATGTTGGCCATCCTAACTGGTGTGAGGTGATATCTCATTGTGGTTTCAATTTGCATTTCCCTGATGATTAGTGATGTGGAGAATCTTTTCATGTGCCTGTTGGCCATCTGAATTTCTTCTTTGGAGAAATGTCTGTTCATATCCTCTGCCCATTTTTTAATAGGGTTATTTGCCTTTTGGGTGTTGAGGCGTCTGATTATATATTTTGGAGGTTAACCCCTTGTTGATGTGTCCTTTTCAAATATATTCTCCCATACTGAAACTTCCCCAATCTGGGGAAGGAGATAGTCTCTCAGACCATGGAGGTGCGCATATCTCCCAACACAAGGACCCAAGGAAGACTTGTCTTTGCATTTTAACTTAGTTTTTCATGCCTTTGGTCATGCATGTTTGTATGTTTTAGGAAGATTATTTGTCATTTGGGGTTTTGTTTTGACAAGTACCTTTACTATGAAAATAGTCCTACAAACCAAAAATAAAAGGATGAATCCATCAGGTGGATAAGAGGGCAAGACCATAAAGAAAATTTACAAACTACAGAATGACCTCTAAGAACCCTCTGTTTTATTTTATTTTGTCATATAAGAAATGTGTAATGTTGAGAGTGTAAACAAAATAACCTTTTCAGTAGCTGTAGACATTTTGCTTAGTGACGGTACTGCCTGAGGACTGCCAGCTCATCCACATCCCCAAATGGCTTTTTCATTAAAGAACTTTACCCTGCTTATCAGAAATGAAACAAGATGCCTACTCCTTTTTTTTTCTACTGATTAACTATCATTTTTTTATTTTTGTAGTAAGAACACTTAACATACAGTCTACCCTCTTAGCAAATTTTCCGTGCACAATTTAAGTTAACAATACAGCATTATTAACTATAGGCACAGTGTGTACAACAGATCTCTAGAACTTGCTCATCTTGCACAACTGAAATGTTATACCTATTTAACAGCAACTCCTAATTTCTCCCTCTTCTCAGCCCAAGGCAAACACTGTTACACTCTGCCTCTGAGTTTGATTACTTTAGATACCTTCTGAAAGTGGAATCATATGTATTTGTGCTTCTGTATCTGGTTTATTTCATTTAGCAATGTATCCTCCAGGTTCATCCTTGTTATCACATAGGGCAATACTTGTTTTTGTTTTTTTTAATTTTTAAAGCTGAATAATATTCCATAGTGTGCATTTACCACATTTTCTTTATCCATCCATCCACTGATGGACATTTAGGTTTTCTTGCTTATTGTGAATAATGCTTCAGTGAACTTGGTAGTGTAGAAATCTCTGAGATCTTAATTTCAATTCCTTTGTATGTATGTCCAGAAGTGGGATTATTGGATCATATGGTAGTTCTAGTTTTAATTTTCTGAGGAAACTTCATACTGTTTTCCACAGCAGCTATGCTATTTTATATTCCTATCGACAGTATACAAAGTTGCCAAATTCTCCATATCCTTACCTACACCTATTAGCTTTTATTTTTGCAATAATCATCCTAACGTGTGTGAGGTGATATCTCATTGAAGTTTTGGTTTGCATTTCCCTGATGAGTTGTGATGTTGAACATCTTTATGTATTTGTTGGGTATCCATATGTCTCCTAACACTTTTTCTTATTTTTGTTATTTTTAAAAGAAATTTACCTAAGATGAATAAAGTCCTTATGCTTTTTCTAACATTTGTAAGTTTTACTCTTTATAATTGAGCTTTAAATAAACCTGGAACTTACTTTGCATGTGGGGTACAGTGGGATCATTATGAGCACAAAACGTAAAGCACTTGATTAAGTGTCAACCTAGAAAAAGTTCGACGTAATATGTTATTAGTATTATAAAGCAAAGTTATTTTCACAGAAATAAGCATGACAAAAGAGGGTGGGGCAGAAATTCAGGGATAGATTAAAAGTTGGCTGTCCATGTAACTGAAGGTACAGAGAAAGAACACAGACAAAAGTAGAGAAGTAATACCATTTTTATTGATTATAGAACTCACATTGTTTCCACATTTTAATATCTTTGAAGTTAGGATGCATCTTACAATCACTGGAATGAATTAACTTTTTTGTCAGTGTTTTCTCTTTCTTAATAGTACACAAAATACCATGTGACTTACAGTCAACACCACATTGATTTGATGAAGCACTTTAATAAGATTTTCCATGAGCTGGCAAGAGCAGAGATGTTTGCATTAATGGGACACACTGACTGATGAATAGTACCAATGATTTAAAGACTTATTGATTACAGTAAAATATCAGAGTACCCAAAATGAAGGATCTTCTCAGATACCAGGGACAAAAATCAAGTAAACCAAAAAGTAAAAGAATTAGACTAACATCATCATTTTAATCAACAACAGCAGAAAAATAGGAGGAGTAATCCAGCACATTCAAGTTAAAATAAAATAACAATCTTGGACAGAGGGAAGGCGGTGTAAGGATACAGTGAGATGAAGGTCATTTGCAAACCAAAGAGAGAGGCCTCAGGAGAAACTAACCCTGTAGACACCTTGATCTCAGATTTCTAGTCTCCAGAAGTGTGAGAAATGAATGTCTGCTATTTAAGATACCCAGTTTGTGGTATTTGTTATGGCAGCCTATGCAGATTAAGATAGGTTTTGATACGTAGTAGTGGATTTCAGCTATAACAAATACCTAAAAATGTGGAAGCAATTGTGGAACTGGGTGATGGGTAGAGGCTGGAAGAATTTTAAGGTGCATGCCATGAAATGCCTGGATTAATTAGAAGGGACTTTGGTAGAAATATGGTTATTAAAGGTGATTCTAGAGAGTATCAGAAAGAAAAGAGGAAAGCGGTGGAGAAAACTTCCATCTTCTTAGAGAATATATAAATCGTCCTGAATAGACTGTTGGTAGAAATATGGACATCAGAGATCATTCTGATGAAGTCTGAAGCAGAAACGAGGATGTTATTGAGAAGTGGGGAGAAGCTAATCCTTGATACAATGTAGCAAAGAGCTTGGCTGGGGAGGAGATCTCTAAGGCAAGCACTGGGGTGTGTCCTGGTTCCCCCACCTACTCTCAGTAATGTGAGAGGAGAGAGACCAATCAGAGGAGTTGTTAAGCAAACAGGAACCAGAGCTTGAAGATTTGGAAAATTCTCAGACTATGTATGTTAGAAACAATGACAGTGTTCTGGAGAGAACACTTAAGGACTGATAAAGAGATTATGGGATTACATAAGCAGAAAGACTGCAATTTGTAACAGCATGCACAAAGGACAAATGAAGGACTGCTGTCCAACTTCTGGGATTCTATCAGAGAAGCACAACACGGACTAGTTGACTGCGGTTTAACCCTCATAATCCCTCTGTTAACCCTCAGGAAAGAGAAGTTCTCCAAATCGAATCACAGCTAGGCAGGGCTGTCTCTTCTTTCATTTGAAAAGGTGGAGCCACTGCCTGTATTTCAGCAGGCCAGTCAGTCTTGGACTAATGACATGGCAAGGCTGCCACCATGGCAGAGGAGACAAGATAGATGCGACAGCGATCCTGGAAGGCTACATCTCGCCCCACACCCTAAGGGTCACACTGCTCGCACCTTATGCCACCCACACGCTTAGGTGCTCAGTTCCCTTGTAGGCTCCCTTTGGTCTCTCCCAGAAAGGGGTTACGGCTCTGACCCCTCTGGGGACTGCAGGAGGAATGCGGCTGGGGTTGAGGTGGCTGCCTCTGCATTGCCAGGAAATAGTTTGGTTCCTTGGCAAAATTCCCTTTGTTCTCTGGTGGCTCCACTGAACACCCATGGCCCCAAGTCACTCTGGGCCCCCCAAACCTCCAGCCTCCACCTCCAGGTATCCTGGTGGGAGTCAGGTAAGGACCTGGAAGGGGGCTGCTGAGCATGCTGTGGGCCTCGCAGAGAACTGGCATTTGTCCAGCGCATTCTGGGTGGGCAAGAATACACTCAGCGACCATATCCCCCATCCCAGCCTACTTGGCAAGTGTCAAGGGGCACCGGGTACCTCTGTGCTGCCTCCCCCCGGAGGCTCTGGGCTCAGATCTCCATCAGACATCACCACAAGGGGGACAGGGTGTCCTCCCCAATGCGCTGTGTGGAAAGCGCCCACAAGGATGCTCAGCCGAGTGACTTGCAGAGCACATTTCCACAATAAGGCAGGTGATGTCATCGGTGATAATTCCGCAGAATGGACACCCCTGCCAGTGCTTTCGTTCGGTAATATGCAGGTGGGCTGCCAGCCAGCCCAAGCCCCTCTCTCCTGATGGGAGAGAGCAAAGGTGTTGGGGGAGGACTGGACACTGAAGTTCAGGCGGGTGGGGTGGCCCTCTGCCCAGAGACATTCCACGGCACCATTAGCACCAGGAAGACAGCCTGCGCCCCCATGGTGCTCATGCCCCCAAACGCCCAGCCTCAGCAGGCTGGTGGTTTCCCCCGCTCACTCTGACCCCCGTGTTCCCTTGTCTGCCCTTCCACCAGGACCCCCCTGGTAATTGCCCAACTGTATACATGGCTACTCTGGATGTTACAGTGATAAGGTGTTAACACTTTGCACTCACTGCTGCAGGGGATCTTAGGAAAGGCCCTGAACAGTCCTGCCTCTCCTGAACTCTCACCTGGGGGAGAGGGAACAAAGCTGTCGGCCCCCTCCAGGCCCTCCCATCACTCCTGGAGATTTCTCTTTAGACGTGGATGTATATTTAAAACATACCATGGGAGGCTATTACAAAACAATAATAACAGTTTGGAACTCATAACTCCATAAACAGGAAAGTTATCAAATAATCACACAGAATAAATTAGAACATGTTCAACAGGCCAAGAATTATATGAACAATCCTAACAACATATATGAAAAAAAAAATTACTCAGAAAGTTACTTTAGCAAAATAAAAAGTGCTATGATGAGAACTGAAGATGGTGTAAAAAAAGAAAAGAAATCAATCGCACTGCACTAATGGAAAATTCTCCACTGAGCAGCAGATATTTGAGGTATCCCCCTAGCCTTACTATCTGTCCTTTTCTGGATTGTTCACAATACTTAATGCAATTTTGACTGCATTATTATAATTGTGTAAATATTGCTGTGGTGAGTTAAGCTTCCAGTACTAAACTGAAGCAAAAGCACCAAAGACTTAATTATATGTATGGAAAGGGGGTCAGTGTTGTAAAACTTGACAATGTAATAATCAAAATAAAACTAACACAAACCAGTAATTGACATAAATGTGGGAAGTAGATCATTTAGTATGTTATTCATATTTTTTTTAGTGAGAAGGTATTAGGTCTAAAGAATTAGACATTAAGATTAAAATTAATAAAATAAATTAAATTTTATTAATTCTATTAAAATAGAAGAAAATGCATATTATTCAAAGTTATGAAATTAATCATCACATAACTAAACACTGAAAAGTTTAAAAATGATTCTCTCTGAAGAACGGACCTGAAGCAGCTGAGGGAGGCTGATAACTTCTTTTTGTTTTAAAATCCTATTTTTTAAATTGTCATCACTCACACATAAAGTAGAATTAAAGGAGAGTTATAAATAATGTGAGAAAATTTTTCCTCTTTTTTTTTTTCATCCCCGAGTTAGCTAATTTAACTTCAGGTTATTTCTTTCTCACATGTGTTCAAATATCTTATTCTTTTTACCTCATCACCCAAGCTTTTGCTATTTCCTTAATTACTTAAGGAAAACATGTTGTTTTAATTATAACTTTATAAGTAACTCAGAAAATACCTAAATCAGAGTCCAAAAACTAAACAATGAAATATATTTCAATTGAATTAAAATTATTAGATAAAAGTGGGCATAACATCAAATAAGAATCATCAATCTCTAAAATTCTTGAGTGACCTAAGCTTTTTTATGACAATTTTTAATTAACTTCCATCTAAATATTTATTCTGCAATTGTTTTCTCTCTCAAGAAAACAATATTCAGAATAAAATTCAAAATGCTATCCATTCAATGAAAACATTTCTGTTTTATTAAGCTAGTAATTTTTAAATAATATTTTTCTCTGACTTCACTGAAGAGTTATAGTATGCAGGCCCTATCATACATTAAGTATATTGACCTTATGGGCTGGCTTCATTTCAAGGACTAGCTCAAGAGAAATCCTTCTGAACATGAGCCAGCCAACCCAGAAATGAATATTTGGCTCAAATCCATGATTGTATCAAAGATGTACAGATTTTATTTTTATTCTCCTTTAAACATAGTTTCATTGAACCTAGAACCCATATATTACAGTTTCAAATTTTATTTGTAATGTCAAAGAAAAGTATATTATTTTACCAGTAAGGAGAGAATAGTTTCTGTCTAAAACATGTATCTGTTGCTTTATTAAGGATATTATATTTCAGTGCTTAAAATAAAATGGGAATACACTAGTTAAGGCTCAAAGAACTAATTTATAGATGATTAAAATAATGTAATATACATTCCCTAAAAAAACTAAACCAAGACTACAGGAGACTATAATAATGAACTGTTATCCCTGTACTTAGACATAAATATTTAGTATTATTCTTCTGTCCATACATTATTTTGAACAACCATTGGAAAAACAGGTATGCACTAAATAGAGCAACCATGTCTGAGGAATGGTGCTGGAATTGATTATGTAAATATCAGATGTATAAGACAGGATCATTACTGACAATTTTTTAGGTTGAAGGTGAAATAAAAAATAAGAAATAAAGTTAGTTTTATCAATTACATAAAATCCCAATGTGTTTTTTGCAATATTTGGTATTGGGAAGAAATTATGAAAAAATTGGCTTTTTGTCACCGAAAGATATACTAAGTAGCAAATATGTTAACATAGGTGAATAAATAATATTGTTTTAACATTTTATTGTCAATATAAATTCCTTTTCTATTGACTGAATAACTCTCAACCAATTTTGTAAAGTCTAGTTCCTGATTCAAAGAAATGGTCCTAATATTTCAGCCTTAGAGAATTGTAGTTGCTGTGCGATATTGGTAACTGCTCTTCTGTAGGTAGAGCATATAGAGAAATTGTTATGAGGGCGGAGGACATTATGAGGGCTTTTTTTTACTTATTGAAAGAATTACTTCTTATCCTTTAGTCTGTTAATGTAATATGTTACATTAACAGAGTTTTCTAATTTATATCTTTAGGAATTTTTTTTGCAGCTATGCCCCTAGGTAAGGCTGCCTTTAATCTACTCTGTTGTTTCTCTTTATCACTTGGCTTATTTTCTGACTTTTAATATTATACTTTTGAATTGATGATCGTTTGGATTGGTGTTCCCTGTGAGCCTGGGGTAAAGGTTTTCACGTCATGGAGAGTGGTTTTTGCCTCTGCTAAGCACTCCTAATAGTTCCTACTGGAATCATTTAAATTAACGTTTCTGTTTTGGCTTTGATGGACTTTACCAATACATAATCTCAAACACCACATAATTGTAAGTATAGGCCTGAATTTAAAAATTCTTATGTTAAAAAAAAATCTCCAACTAGGCTATAGGCAAAGTAACACACTCGTATATATATATGTGTTTCCCTTTGCTAAAAATGCCGACGTTTTTTCCTGTCACTGTCCTTTCACTGAGGCTGTGTTCTCCAGAGGTCTTGGCCTTGTGTGGGAATGAAGGGGAATTCTCATTCCCTGTTCATCTCCGACTCCTCACTTTGCATAAGCCCAGAACCTTGACTTTGGCTACCTATGTGATATGTGAATCCCAAGGCTCCATATTAGGCAAATACTTTTATTGTAAATATCTATTCATTGCTTGATTACTCATATGTTCCACTGCTATTTTATTTGCACAGTTGGAAATTTCCATTTTTAAGTTCTGTGGTTAACCTGGTATCAGTGTTAATACCAATGCATTATCTCCTTTTATTGAAATTCTGGATATTCCCTTTTTTCAAGTGTACAGGTGTCTGGGAAAATTGCCACAGGTTCCTTTATGGAAAGATCAGAGGAATATTTTCAACAAATACTTACGGCACTATTACAATGACTTTTCATCAAGATTGTTTGCCTCTTCAATCATTGCATTCTGGTTTGTGAACTACATTACTTGCAGAAATTGGATAAAGAATCATTATTTTCCACTGAGATAGCCGATGTACTGACCTCACTGACTTTCAGTTTTATTTTGCTTCTGTTGATCAAGCAATCTTTTAGGTAGCTGCCTACTTTTCATGTTTCCAGGAACATTATAAACTTTATGAATCATTATCCTGAGGGTCCAGGCACACTGCTAACCCCCTAGGCTTGCTGTACATTAAGAATTAAATGTATTAAGATAAAAAGTGTCATAATCTGACCACTGCCATTCTGGAATTCTATCATCCATTTGGAATTAGGAAGAACACAGCTAATACCAAAATTCTCAAAAGATCTTTATGTCTTCCTCTCCAGTCCATTCCTTATTGCTTTATTGGAGAGAGTGATCCCTGGGCCTTTCCAAGAAATATACTAAATAGAAATTTATCAGTTGTTACATACTAAATCCATTCTAACATTCCCTACCCTCTGAGACTTCAGAGACCGTCCTTAATATCTTAGCTCTAAAGATAGACTGACACCTCATCTCATTTACTATAGGAAAACATTATGTTTAGGCTTCAAGGAGATATCCCAGCAATGTATTAGGCTGGCTCTGTCTTTCCTTACCAGAACACTAAATTATATTAGCAAGGATTAAGTCCATTTTTAAATGTATTTTCCCTTTTATAACCCTGTGTTATTTCTACTCTGTTCCAACTCCCTAAAGATACATCTCCATACATGTTATCCAGGTTCCTTCCAGTGCATATTTAATAAGCTATTTTTTCCCACTTACAGAGAATTGAGATCCTCTTTTTTTCTGGAGCAGAAACCGTCTTCCCAGTTTGAGCGATGCTGTGTTCATTAGCACGAAGAAATGCATTGGTTTGCAATATCTTGAAAGGAACAAGCTTTATCACGTGAGGTGTCTGCATCAGGTTGGACCACTATGCACACTATGCAGTTTCCAGACAAGGAAGTCTGCTTCTTTTTTTTTTTTTTAAAGGGAGAACGTTTGTTACTGTTAGGTTAGCTAGGGAGTTTTGAGAAGATTTGGATATTCACAGTTCCCAGATTTGTACACTCAGAAATTATCATCCTAGGTCTAAAGTCCCTCTCCTGCCTAACCAGGAAGCTGACTTTGATATAATTCTCATGACGGTAGATTACTCTTTGTCCTTTATAATTAGATCCTGAGGCTACGGTTCAGTAAGGCCCGACATTGTAGGAATTTCCACAGAAACCTCATAAAATGCTCTCACTTTCACAGCTTGACTTAAATTACTAATTAACACTTTGGAAATTGTTTTTCTTTTTTGCAAAGCCCAAAGTGCCATAAAAGAGGCTTTTCTATATAATAATTAGCACTGCCATTCTACTATTCAAATACAATAGCTACTTTCCCTCCAAGAAAGTGCTTTCATATGAGCCTCATTCCAGCTGACCACAGGTAAATGCTATGTGGTCACTGCAAGAACAAAGGTCAACTCCCACCCTAATCACATCCATAAATGAGAGTCCTCATTTCTTTTTGGAAAGTGGGAAGGCTAGCTCCAGTATGAGATTCTGGACTCTTCTGGTGTCATGTGTCTTAGCCGTGAAATCCTAGAAAAGAAGGCCAAGAGGAAATGCATGTACTAATGCTTTATTTGGAACTACAACTCTTGGACAGGAAGAGCTGAAGTGAAACAAGAAAGCAGGGGAAGGAAATTATAATAACTTTAACCACGTGTACCAGAGCATCACAAGAAAACATGGACTAGGTGAACCGACACACCTAGTAACCATCCACCAGGGGAGAAAATAAGACTATTTTTCCCATTTCCTTTATTTTTCCTGACTTTCATATTTCTCTTTTGCTTCATGGTATGTTAACTCCTGCATGTCCATCATGTGTAGCCCAGTCCAACAGGCCACCTTGGGGGTAACCAGATCTCATGCCTCATGCAGTCATTCCTCATCAGAATTGGGAACAGGATGGAGAATCCTGATACTTCATGAATCCAATCAGTGAAAGCAGGCTGCCAGAGCTATTGAAATGTCCACTGTGGCCGATCTGGTAGAAGCTGTAGTACAGAAATACAGGCCCCAGTCTTGGGGAGTAAGCGACACCTAGTGATTTCAGACAATAGGCAGAGTTGGTAGAAGTAGGGCTCACCTCTGAGCACGTGGTGGGGACCCAGGGCACCTATGGGGCATGCTGTACTAAGGGGGAACAGAAGTTAAACCAGTGCAATCCGGCTCTTTTCTCCATATCTAATTTAAGAAATTATTTCTAATCTCCACATATATTTTTTCCAACTTTTATTTTCATATATTTTGTATAGTTCTTCGAAATGTATCTCTTGTAGGCAACAAATTGACAACTGGTTATTTTTGTGAAATTAAAAGTTTCCCTTAATTAATGTGTTTGAGCCAGTTATATACAACACACATTGTTATTTTAGGACCTATTTCTAGGATGTTATTTCATAATTTCCATTTACTTTATCTCCATTTCTCTTGTGGCTTTCAATTTATGCATTTGTGTACAGTAGTTGTATATGTCAACTTTCCTCTTGCTGAATAAAAAGTCACATATTTTGTAATTCTTTAGTTACTTTAAGATTAAGACCTATATTTGAGCTATTTTTTTCCCTTCCTGATCTGTAAAATTTGTCAAAATATGTAAATTTCTAAATGAAGACAAGAACTTGTACATGGTCTTAACATTATTTTTCCTCTCTTTTTCTCCAGCACCATAGTGATATTTTGTACAGTTTTATATGGGGCTTCGTGGATTTTTATTTACATTTGTTTGATTCTTTGAGTATGCTCAGTTTGCATATGTCTCCCACCATAACCTACATTATTCTTCTTCCAGGTTTTCAACCTTCCTCCTAAATCTCTTTAAAGTACAGTATTTTTTGATAAACATAAGAGAATTTAACTAATAATATCTTCATTGTATTTTCATTAAATTGAAAATTAAATGGAGAATAAAGTTTAATAATTTGGAAAATTTGCTCCATTATTACTATTACTATTATTATTATTATTATTGCAGCCAGTATTTTTGCTTTAAAGTTTTGTTCCCCTCAATATGATTTTTTGTCTATAGTTATTTAAAATTTTAGGTACAGTTTTTTTTTTTTTTTGGTACCCTATTTGGCATACTATGAATTCTTTCAATATATGTTCTTTTATCACACTTTGGTTATGTGAACTATGTCACCACTAATATTTTTTCCAGTCCACTTTTTCTCTTTCCTTCTGTGACCCCTGTTGTCTGGGATATTGATATTTACAGTATTCACACCTGTTAGGGTAATTTTCTCAAAATTATTTACTTCTTAAAACCTTCTAATGTATTTTTGGGAGTTCTTTAATCTAATTGTTCAGCTCACTACTATGCTCTCCATGCATGTGTTCTACTGGTTGGCTTATGTTTTCTATTTGTCTGTTAACTCTGGAAAGAAAATCTGTTCCCAGCCCAGGGCAAATTACCTTTGAAACCGAAATCAGTCAAAGGGAGAAATACAGTGGGAGAAACCCGTGTATTGCTTATAAGTAGTTGTCTACTTCTCCTTGCCCATGTCTCTCACCACAAGGTGCAAAAAGGGGACCCCACCCCACCTCTCCAGTCCAGATATCCCCTCCTTCTCCATGTAAGCACCTATTGATATGGAGATGGACTACTTCTCTCCACCCCTTAGAAACACCTATTGATATGGAGATGCACTAAGGCCAGGTGAAAGATTCTGTAACTATTGCAATTTAACCCACATTGTCTAGAGTAATCCCCTTATTCAGTTCGTATTTCCATTTAGTACTATTTGATGAAAAATAATTCCTGTGTCGTTTCACCAATACTTTCCCTTACTCCTTTGCAGTTAAATTTTACTTTCTTAA
Organism: Phataginus tricuspis; assembly: GCA_029783875.1. Lineage (NCBI taxonomy): Eukaryota > Metazoa > Chordata > Mammalia > Pholidota > Manidae > Phataginus > Phataginus tricuspis. The sequence continues at coordinate 4,649,318 of JAQQAC010013566.1, read as the reverse complement.
AGATAATCTAAATATGACTGTTCCCATAATTCTATTTTGTTTGGTTCTCTCTCTCAACTCCTATTTCCGTTTATAGCAATTCTCTTGAAGGTTGGACTCACCCTCCACTGGGGCTGCCAGCCTCCTTCTCAAGTAATCAGTGTTGGTGATGTACCCAAACCTCATGCTCTGGTTTATGATGGTTTTGCAAATTTAAGGAGAGAGAAAAGGATATAGTGAGGACAGAAATCCAGGAGCCATACAAGCACACTGACTTCCTATGTTGGCTATTTATTGCCTCTCAACCACATATTTCTTCTAGTCATTAATATCTTTTAAATTCATTCAAAAAAAAGGTCTCCAAAAGCAGCAGCAGCTTAGTGGTTAATACTTGTACAGCATTTGCTATGTGATAAAAGCCTGCATGTGTATATGTGTCTGTTCATTTAGTTCACATAGCAACCATATGAAGTAGATACTATCAATAACCCACTTTACAGAGAAGGAAACTGGTATAAAGGGAAGATAAGTAAATAACTCCTGAGTTGGGTCCTGAATTCTGGCACTTGAAAGGTTTTATCCAGTTTTCAAATTGAAACAAAGGTTTAAATATAAGTTTTATTTTCTATAAAACCCCTAGATGAATATACTAAAGTTAATTCTGTTTTGTGATTTCACTTTCTTAAAAATATGCATTCTATAATCTGGGAATTTGACTTGCATTATGCATTGAAAAGCAAAAAGCAGACAAAGTGTTTTATAAGATATTTAGAAAAATACTTTTATATATATTTCTTCTTATAAAAATAAAAGTTATAAAAAATTAGAGATTGACATTAGACTTTGAAAAAACAAAGAATGCTAACATACTAAAAATGCAGTTTTTCAAAAGGAAAGAAATAGGAGATGAGAAAAAGGATGAAACTTTTGCAGTAAGGACTTGTTTTTTAATTATAAGAAAAAGTAAGAAAATATACTTGAGGAGGAGGTGGAAAATGAGTTTGATTTGAATTAAAGATCAATGTGTCATATGAGGAGGAATAAAATGCAAATTAGAAATATGACATTGTATTTCAAAATAATTTTTCTTCATAGATATTATAGCTGAATGTACAGTCTATTCCTACCTTTCCTCTAAATGGCAAGGCAACGGATGAGGATAGAGAAAAGGAAATAGAAAACCACTGGGACTGAAAAGGAGAAAAGTCACAATGGGAGACCTATTATCAGGGTTAATTATTATTTAACTCAATTACTTGATTTACTTTTAAATACAGTCTTTAAAAGCTATTCTATGTGTTCTATATATTTTCATTGGGGTTTTCTGTTGGTCAATATTCTGATGCAGAGAACAGATTTCACTGTAGAAAATTTGAATAAAAATATTTATTACAGCATGTCAGATGGCTTACAGGATTATTGAGATGGCTGAATAAAAAACTATAGTATGTGATTCCAGAATTTCAAGGCTGTATAGCAGCATCAGGCTGCCAAATGAATTACTTCCTCCGTGATTGGGAAGTTGCTTGTCAGACAGGAGGCATCCTTTATTATCACCCATATAAATACTGGGGCTGCCTTAGTCTGAGCTGCTAAACTAGCTACAGTTACTGGTTCCAGAGCAGCATCACTGTGCTCCAAACAGGAAACCTTACATGCAAAATCAGGAGGCTGCCACTTCAGGGTCCCACATCATGCTACCTTTTCTACTATCAAAAAACCATTTCTGATAAATCACCAAGCCTCAATGATAGATTTTAGCTCTAAAACAATGCCGTATTTACTGTAATCCACATTGACAAAATGCATGCCCAATATCCCATTTATCTCAAATTTCAAGTTTCATGTGACTGCATTTTATATGGAACCTGAATCACACTTGGATCATCAGCTGAAAATGAATGGGAAATTTTCATTTTAGCTTTCTGCTCTCCACAGGAAAGGGGAGTCACCCTAGAAGAAAATTGGAATAGATACTGAAAAACAAAGCTTCATGAGTGCATTAGATTTTACTCTTACTTTATTTCTCCACTTTCATCTTTGAAAATTTCAAGCTTCTTTTTGTTATACAGAGAATTATATATTTAGTCTATGTTTGAACATAGTCCCAAAGTTTGGAGCATATTTACTGTATACAAGTACTTAATAAATATCTGTTCAATAAATTAATGTGAAGTATATTTTGAGACTTGAAAATGCATTTTTGCAAGAACACAATAGGAAAATATTTGATTTTCTGGCTACTTCTTTATGGAATGAGTTTACCATCTGTAGCTTTACCTGGAATTCTTACACATTTGGCAAATTTGTTAAAGGTTTGGGGTGGATTGAATAGATTTAACAGTATTTAATAACTCTGTTTGCATAAGAAATTGCAATGTACAAGAGTAGGAAGTTTTCCTAAAGGATAGAATAGTCAGAACAATGCAATTAATCAAGAAATAATTCACAGTTTTCAAAATGGGTTAGTAATTATGACTATAGCCTGATGGCTATAATTCTAATCTTTCTTTACCCACCCCTCATGGGCACACAACTAGTTCCTAGGAAGAGAGAGGGCTATAATTAACAGCTGCAACAGCTGTTTCCCTGTAACACAAACGACCAACAAAAAAAATCTATAAAACTTTGTTGCCCAAGCAAAAATGATTTGGGTCCCAAGAACATAATGTTACATAAAATGTAGAGTAATGGCCTCTCTCACACTACATCTCAGACCTCCAAGAAATGGAGTTCCTCACCAAAGGGGTATATCCTGCAAAAGCAAACAAAACAAAACAAACTCAGATTAATATCCATTACTGTCTTTTTGTTTCAACAGTTAGTAGCAAAGAAACAGTTGTTTTCTAGCTTTGTTCACTTGTGGTTTGGTGCTGCTGGTGACAAAGAGTCAGCGGCTGCTGCTGGAAGGTTGGGTACTTAGGTTTGTAACCAAGTCAGCCTCCTGGGTGAGTAGAACCATGTTTTTGAACTCCTGCCCAGCCAGCAACATGGCCGCCATATTCACTTCATGAGGCTATTGGCACAAGTATACTGGCAGGCTTCCAGGAAATCCTTTGCTCTCTGCTAAAAATGGGCACACATCTATTCTTCTAGTTATTTCTCCTTGCAGACACAATTGGAAAGGTAATATAATCATTAAAGTTCTGCTCATGTGAAGTTTCCTTCTCCATAGTCCTTCTAGGGCCTCATTAAACCAGGATCTAATACTATGAAATGCCTGGGATTATTTCTTGGCTGTTAGTGGTCATAAAAACCTCACGTGAGGTCTTAGATATGGATTAAAGAAGAGATAACAGAAGTACAAGATTGAGAAGATATGTTGGAAGTTGAACAAGCTGTTCTTGAAATTCACTTGGACTTTAGGTCTTATCCTTGGTAAATCTCTTCTACTTAATAATGGAATGGTATCGGGCCCTCTTAATTTATATAGCCAGTCATATCGGGTAAGGTTAAATCCGTTCCAGACAGGTAACATCTTCTAATTTCCTGAAACCATGGCTGCGTTTCAGTCTCTTTCAGAGACTAACAGCAAAGGTTCTTCCTTAAAAGGAGGAGCCTGTTTCAGTAGGGAAATATCTTTGCTCTAAACCCTCAGAGGCTTCTGCTGTGATTATTCATTTGTGTCTTGCTATGTCTACAAAGAATCCCACCGACATTTCAATGGTCATTGGAAAATTTTACTTAGCAATAGAATTCATCTGTGGCCTACCCAGAATTCCTTTTCTTGATATGAATCCTATGTAAAGCTGATAGTTTGGGAAATGAGTTAGTTGGATATCCGACTATGACTACTTTTGCATTCATAATTTTAAAAGGCTCACCGTATTTTTTCTTTTACTTAGTATTATGGAGTATAAAATTCAGCAAAGTGTTCTTTGCTTTAGAGGAATAACCCCACCTTACTTAAGCCACAAAATCCCCTAAACTACACAATATAGCAGCCTCCTCTATTATGTGGGACTTACGTATCTTTGCGTATGTCTGTAAATAACAAAGACTCATAATCTGCCACACATGTACCTTAGCAAGTCATTTAGAGTACCTGGTATCTTCTACTCTCCACGAATGCCATTAATAGGTTAAAAGTCAATGTGTATTGTATTCTGAAACTCATGAGATAAGATAGAAAGGTTTAGATATGTCCATGGATGAGTAAAGGAAAACTACACCAATTATTTTCTCTTTAACAAAATGGAGAAAAAGATCAGTCATATGCAAGATCAATAACTGCATTAAAGCTACACTAAAAAAAATACAAAAGTCCATTATGTGAGGGCCTTAATAAAATACTCTTACTAGGCCTTAATCAAATACTCTTAATCCCTACTCTTACTAGGGAGCAAGAATGGTATTCTTGGTATCATGAAATTATTTTGCTCCAAGCCATTATCTTCATGTCCTCTGCAAATTTTTAATGACCTACTTTTATTTAGTGCACAATGACTCATGCAAATGGTTAAAGATTATTTTGAGATATCTAAAATGAAGAATCTTTATATCAATTCATATTGGAACTGTACTGTCTTCTTTACATAAACAAAGTGATCCAGCATATAGGAGACATTATGTAGTAGCTACAATTGCATCTGGTTCCTCTGTACCATATGCCAAAGCATGCACAAAATGCTTCTTATTGTCCACTGTTTCCAGACATTGCTAAGGAAGGGTAGTCTTGCACTGTAGTCCAGCCTAGCAAAGTTGACATATTACAAAGCTACCAAAAGCAAGAGCTTTGGGCAGATATGGCATGATGCCTTGAGCTTAGCCACATACACATTAATAATAAATTTAAGAATGCTGAGAAGATGATTTCAGAAAAAAAAGAGAACTAATTGCATTTTGACTATTTGTAAAACATATTTTACAAGCATCAGTCTCATTAGAGACTTGATAAGATACTTTAATATGATACTGATTATGCATGAAAGGAGAGTTTCCACATTGGCCTAGTGCCAGTGGCAGGAGGTCACTGGATATTACTGACTTTCTATTGCAAGTTTTCCATTTTGTAGCAAATGAATCAATTACACTCAAACAAGAGAGAAACTGCATTATCAGGTAAGTTGGAAGAGCTACTACATTAGATAAGGGAGGGTCACTGGGAAACTTCAAGTTTAGGGACGTTCTGAGTCTTTCAAGCCCTCTCATGTAACTTTAGCCTAATGACACGGGTCTTCCTCTTCTGTCAATGCCCCAAGTTTTAACATTAAAGGTTAGTAAGGATACTAATTAAATTGATAATAATTCAGCCCACTCCAAGCTTATTTTTTGGCTACAGCAGCCCTGTGAGTAAAGATGTAAGAGATTCTTTCAACATAGGCATTATGATATACCTGGGTTTCAGAGCACTCCTTTAAGAAAGAATTCAGAGATTAACATTTATTACTACTTTACTGTAAGTGTCATATGAAAGATCATAACACCCCATACTTCCTGACTCCTGAACACCATTAATAAAATGGTTCTCTGGGATTCTGCAGAGTCTCGCCCTTGCTGCTCACAGACCACCAGCAATAACTTAGTTGTTTTGTCACAGGGTACAACAGTGGCCAGGATATTTTTTCCCCTGAATTTAAATAGAGCTTCACTGCCTTCAGCCCCTTCCTCAAAAATACCCCACATTACCCTCTCACTTATTTTAGGAACATCTTTTATTAGTTTATTTTCCTGTCATGTGCTTGTTTTTGGCTACCATCAATATTGCCTAAATAAAATGTTCTGAGTCCTCAGAAACCTGATACGTGGTTAGAGAACACATAGAAATGATGAGCACCCAGTTCAGCTCTAGAGGCTGAAGCAGCAACTGCAGCAATTACATCGGGACGGACGCCATCCTGTCAAACGCCACCACCAGAAGGGCAAAGTGTGTGAAGCCTTCTCGTTTTCTTTGCTGTTCTTTTTAGCTCCAGATTCAGATTAAGAAGGAAGCATGTGATTTGTTCTAACTTCAGTTAACACTTTATATACGCAGTAGACTGAATTCAAAGGAGAACAAACCATTCTTTTAAAGGATATTGGGGTGCTTTTGATGTAGGGCAGGGACCTGGGACAAGCATCATGACTAAATTTTCCTGCCTATGATGAAAAAAGCTGAGATATAAACAGTATAGTATGAACAGGAAAGATTCCATCTTAAGGCTAAGATTCCATTTAAAAAAACCAGGAAGTTAGTAAGTAAGATTCCTCACATATTCTTTAGAAAACAGACTGTAACTCAGCCCACTTTGGGGGCAGGGTGGCAGTCAGCATGTTCCCAGAGGGAAGCTGCTATCCTGGGAAGCAACCAGATAAGTAAATTTCTTGTGTTAATTTTGCAGAATTACCTGGAGGACTGATAATAGAAGAGAAGAGATTTAATGTCTCTCACTGGCCATAAGCATTTTGAGACCATTTTATAAGTCTACAGCCCTTGGCCCTTTGAAAAATCCTTAGAAGAGGGAACCCCCAGCTTTTTAGTGTGCCTTTTCTCTGAGGACACCTGCACTTTTTCTCTCTTTAAGTGCATAACTTTAAATAAAGCTTTCTCACTGCTCAACTTAATTGCATTTTGTCTCTCTCTGCTTTCCCAGTGGTAAGTGTCTTTGTCTCTTTGGTATTTCATTCTATTTCGATGTCTTCACTTAGTTTCTGCTTTACTCCTGGTAAGTAGGGAGGAGATGCTGAAATGAGAGCTGAGATTTAGGCCTGCAAGTTCCCATCGCCTGGGTAACCCAGACAGAACAGCAGTTGCAGGAGCCTGCCTGAAAATCTCCTTTCTTTGGGAAGTTCTCAGAACATAATCTCACTCCATCCCATGCTCTGCGGCCCCCCAAATGCCGGGGTGGTAGAAGCTAGCCCTCACAAATGCAGATCCAAGTGGACACGGGACACCAAGTGACCCTGGCTTTAAGAAATGGCAAGGGAAGCTGCCCTATACCAGGAAAATGTTCAGCAAACTCTTTCTCTTTCCCTCTGCACTTTCCTGTTCTCAGCCACCTGCAAGGCCGCTGCCATTCCCTGCTGCTCTTCACTTTAGTGAATTCCTTCCTTACCTCCACTCTTCTGACCTGCTCAAGAATTCTATCTCATTCAGAGTCAAGAACCCTCCCCAATCCAGGTTGAGGTTTCACCTGGTGCACAAGGAGAGACTTCCCCAGACACAGCTGCCCAGCAACACTTTTATGAAATAGAAATGGTTATTGAGTAGTTGAAAAATAAAATATCATTCACTGAACCTAATCTGTTCAATAGTCTTAAAGATGTAACCAAGAATGCATGCATTTTATCTTTTTCAAAATATATCTGCTTTACGTGGTTCTGCAATTGATAGAGTTCTCAAATGTAGCACTTAAAGAAATACTTTGCAATTTTTAGTATGTATAAGAATTGACTGGCATGTTTGATTAAAAAAATGCATATTTCAGGGTCCCACTTTTAGAGAATCTGGTTTGTAAGTATGGCTTGAGGCACAGAAATCTACACTTCCAACAGATATTCCAGATGGAAGTCATTATAGCCCTACACGCTTAAACAAGTATTGTCCTACAGAATGCTGAACATGCCATTGAAAACAGATAGCACAGACCCCATCAATTAATAGCTATACTAATTTCATCTTATATCACTAAACAATATAAATTTGTGTGTATATACTTGACCAGTTCATTTTATTCTTGCTTCTTGTATTGGCCACAATATTACAAACAATATCACTTGTCTCTCTAACCTCACAGCACCGTATGTCTGTCATTTATAGCACATTGCTTTTAAAATTTATATTACAGATAATTTGTTATATATTTTACATCTCAGTTGAATTTTTCTGATTTATTTCATCTCTCATTTACTTCCTAATTTCTAATTTCTCAATAGTTTTTCAATTATATAAATAGCTAAATGAATAAAGGCCAAGTATTCTAAGCCTTAGTTTTCTGTTAAGAGATCAGTTGATTTTAACTACTGTATGTATAAGTATATATAATGAGTAATACACAGCAAATGTTCAAACTTAGGTAGCCTGTGCAGATTGGAATAATCGTCACAGTGCACAATCTTAAGCTGCTTTGATCTTTTACCTATTTACTAAACCTCATTAGTTACATACTTCAACTACTCCTGTATAATTACCAAAGTCTAACTAGAGCATGCTATCTGTTTTTTACAAAGTATATTTGAGCAATGGTGAGATTTAAAGGAATCTGTTATCATAAAATAAATAAAATCATTGGAAAAGAACAAGAATACTATAAATTAGCCATATAAATTTTTGAGGAAAACAAACAATAATTTCTAAGATCTGAAAATGTCCTTGTTTTAAGGTAAATAAAATTAGTATGCTTTACTTTGTGTGTCTGTGTGTGTGCACATGGTTCCAAACCTGTAGTGAGCTACAACGTTACAACTGCAGCAAACAAGATATTATCATTTTCTATCCTTGGAAATACAGAAACCTAGGGCTTGCTTTAGGAACAGTGAATTGGAAACATAATGATACATTTTTCCCATCAGACCTCATTACTAATCCTGGATATGTTTAATTCTACTCATAGCCAACATAAGACTCAAAAAGAACAATTACAATGTATCGTCTGACTTGTCACTAAAATATTAGTTATCAAATGCAGTCTAAAATAAAACACTGAGCCCACCACTACACGAAGTGCCTCTAATTGCTATCTGTTAAATGCATAACTACTCCTATAATAAAGTGAGATTTTTTCCTTTTTTTTTTTTCCTTACAGCACACACACAAAAATGGAGAAAAATAATTGAGGGAAAAAAATCTACTTTTAAAGAAGATGCATCTGCCTGTCAGTCAGCTTAGCAAACATGTTTCTTTACAGTCATGCCTAAATTTCCATAAAACACTACCAAGTGTATTGCGGCTATACCATCTCTATTTACTGTGTGTGCCTCTTAGTCAGGAGATCTTCAAGTGTTCTACTAGGGACTGGTGGTTTGAGACTGATGTGGATTGTATAAAAGAAAAAAGAATAAACCTAAAAGTGGAAAGCAGAAAATCCTATCAAAACATCTTAAAAGGTGGTAGGTGGGGGAAGTACTTACATGCCTGAGGGAGCTTTCTATGTGGTATTCAAACCATGGTTAGCATTCCCATGGCACTTTAAGAGGTAGTTTGAAATGGTCTTTATGATGGAAAAAGTTCTGTAGGAAAACAAGAGGTTGAAGGAAACACACAACAGTTGAAGCGAATTATGCTAACATTGTTTTAAGAAGCTTGTGGAAAAAAAGTAGAAAACAAAACAAAATTAAAGATGTTTCATCTGACATTCCTTGGATATCAGATACTCAGTATTTTCCAAATCAATAGCAATTGATTGCCCCTTCTGTTTCTCTGGTCCATTTATTAGATGTTCCTTGCCTTTAAAGTTCTGTTGTATCCAAAAGCAGATCAAAATACTGCTAATTGAAATTTATCATAGGAAAAGAAAATTATGCATGGAAAGTCTTCATTAAGACAAGTAAAATACAAACTGGTCATAAATATATTTTGAAAAATAATAAAAGAAAGCCTAACCATTATTTGGAAAAATTAAATATGGATTATTTGCTGGATAAATAATAAAATCTTTTAAGAAATGTTTTAAAAGGCAGAAATATTAGAAGAATTAAAGAATTTAAAACATACATAAAGATACACAGACAAGAATATGTAACTGTAAGGAAATTAAACAACTTTGCCTACAATTCAGGGGAGTCCATTGTTATCTATACCATGTCATTATAGGACCATTTTGATGTGATTGATGTGTTTTAGTTCTTTTAAATCTAAATTTAATGTTAATTGTAACATTTAATACATTGACACGGTTCAAAATAAAAATGAACATGAACCGTATGTTGAGAACTCTGTCACCACATTCTGCATGTAACTCCTCCCCCAGAGATAATAGTTTCCCAAGTTAACATATCCTTGACATAGTCCTGTTAAGCAAATTATAATAATGCTCTTTTATAGGGGATAAAAAACATCTTAATTGATCTCATTCTTCCTAGCTTATCATAATAATTTCCTGCCCTCTTGTTTTATTTCATAAAAACGTAGCACTGTTTCCCATATATTACTCCCCATCATCCCCCAAAATAGAATGCAAAGATAATTCCTGTGACTTTTTATCTTAGGCCAAAGAATGAAAGAGAAAGTAGACAACAACTATTTCACCTTTATCAATTTTTAAAGCTTCTTTTTTTTTGAATGCTTATCAGAGGATTTTATCCTCATTTTTATTTTCTTAAGGTACCATTAATATACAAACTTATGAAGGTTTCACATGAGCAACACTGTGGTTACAACATTCACCCATATAATCAAGTTTACCCCCCACAGACCATTACAGTCACTGTCCATCAGCGTAGTAAGATGCTATAGAGTCACTACTTGTCTTCTCTGTGCTATACTGCCTTCCCTGTGACCCCCCCCTACATTATGTGTGCTAATCATAATGCCCCTTAATCCCCTTCCCCTTACCTCGGCACCCACCCTCCCTAGCCCCTTCCCTTTCATAACTGCTAGTCCTTTCTTGGAGTCTGTGAGTCTGCTGCTATTTTGTTACTTCAGTTTTGCTTTGCTATTATGCTCCACAAATGAGTGAAATCATTTGCTATTTGTCTTTCTCCACCCTTTGGTCAGAAAGCAGGAGTGGTCCTGTGTAAAGAATTACCTTACTCAAAGTGAGGTCTGGCCTTTGTCCTCAGCTACTGGTAGCTGACACCAGGTCCTTGAATGTGATTCTATAGGAAATGTTTTTGTTTGCCTGGATGACAACCAGACAGTCTCACACTGTGATTTGTAATGGACCTTTGGGCCATGCAGTATCAGGTCTGCTTCTGGATACCTGGATACTAAAGGTAGACTTTCAGAATAGGAGAATAAAAGCCAGTCACCCAGACAGCATGTGTTTGAGCTCTAATAAAAAATGTGGGCACCAAGGCTTGTGTGAATTCCTTGGTTTGGATTTCTCCATGAGTATGGTCCAGTACAAATTCCAGGAAATGAATACATCCACCTCTTGGAGAGAGGGCCACTGAAGCTCTGCTTTGGCATTTTCCCTGTACTCTGCCCCATACATCTCCTCCCTTGTCTGATGTTAATCTGTATCCCTTCCTCACAATAAATCACAACAGTGAATAGAAAAGCTTTCAGTGAATTCTATGAGTCCTGGAAGAGTTACTGAATATGAGGGTGGTTTGGGTCAAAAGTGGGTGTGGTCTTGTGTGCACTGCATTCCCACTAAATTCTTGGCTGGGCTAAAAACTTTCCACAAGGGAATGAATAGTAGACTTTGTTTAAATTGTGGATTTTTTTTATTGGAAAATCCAAAGAAGTCATACTGGCTCTTAAATTTATGTCTTCATTAATTGCATAACCAACAAGTGCTCCTTATTGAGAACTAAAAGACAAGGGTAAGCCTCAACACCCAAAAAGCAAATAACCTGATAAAAAAAATGGGCAGAGGATCTGAACAGATGCTTCTCCAAAGAAGAAATACAGATAGCCAACAGGCACATGAAAAGATGCTTCACATTGCTAATCATCAGGGAAATGCAAATTAAAACCACAATGAGATATCATCTCACACCAGTGAGGATGGCCAACATCAGAAGATAAATGACAACAAAAGCTGTCTTGGTGGGAATGTAAATTAGTTTAACCATTGTGGAAAGCAATATGGAGGTTCCTCAGAAAATTAAAACTTTTTTTTTATCTGGAAGTATAAAGCTATGTGAATGAGAGAAATTCAAAATTGATCATTGTAATAGTAGGCTGTGGTCTCTGTGTTAGATGCTATATATACAAATCTCACTGTTTTGGAATGTTATTGATTAAATACAGTATTTAATGAACTCATAACTTTCTAATGAAAAGAGAAGTCTACTGGGGTCAAGCGTAAGGACAGTAGGATGAATAAAGAATCACCCACTGGCATCTTCAGTTTTGTAGCCTGGGAAAAAGAGCAATATATAAAAATGCTCTTTCTTGAAAGACACTGATGATCTAAGACATAATTTTGCACTTACAATTAGGGCAGTGCTGGGCCTGCAACAGAAACTGTTGCATCGGTTGCAATAGTTTACATAATAATTCAGACTCTTCTACTAGCTCACTGGTTTTGTGAGTTTGTACAGTATGTCCAGCATTTTAATTTCCCAACTGAACATTTCAATATCTACATTCTTTCCATTTATTCATTACCTGAACTTCATTAACATCATGAAAACAGTGCAATCACGGGCTCTAAGTCATTTCACATTAGAAAAATATTTGGATTAGATGACATTCAGTATCTATAATTTTCTATATCTTTATTTTTGCATATGTATGTGTGTGTGTGTATATATATATATATATTGCATATTTTGAAGCTGATTTTTTAAAGCTACTAAAATCAATGTGCATAAAAATGACAGTGACACCATACAGTTGATATTTACCAAAATAATACACACTAAGTATGCTGTACTCCATAGGTAAAAGGACATAGAGCTCATATTCCTGCCTCATTTCCTTCTTCCCTTGCATTTATTTATGTAATTGAGCAACTATTATGCCTCACTATTGTTCAAGTGTATTTACCGTCCTGGTATGCAGGAGCTCACATCGTAGAATAAACGTTCACTCTGGTGACTGGCATCCAGTGGAAGTTTATAGAACTAAAATAGTACTTTAGGGATTTGTAAGAATTGTTATAGAACTCCAAGTTTTGATACATTTTGAGCATAAAATCAAGAAATTAATTTAGATATTATGTGAATAAATTAGTCAAGAGAAATAGAACTTTTGAGATTTCATCTTTATTTGGAAATGTGCATGCCACTTGAAAAATAGGTATTTTGAACTACTATAATTAAATGGCCATTTATATGTATTAATTTAGTTGGAAAAATCATATTGTACAATTCATTGGTACTTTAACTAGCCTTTAGAGATTCCAAAATGCTTTGAAATTGAGTGTCCTGTCCTCATAAGAAAAAAGGGTAGATTTCTCCTTTTCCTGATACTCGTATCTCCTCCCTCCTCTTCCCCTTCATGTGCACATGCTCCTTCTTTCCATGTTCCTGCTTCTGCTTTAATCTGTCTCATTTATTCATGTTCCTCTACCTCCTCCTTAACTTTCTTCAGCCCTCCTTCTACTTTTTTCTCTTCTCTTCCCACTCCTCATTTTTTCTCTTATTTTCTTTGTTCCTCCCTTCTTCACCTCTGTTTATTTGAAAAACATTCATATTGAAATTAAGATGAAAAGAAAATCCATTTCCTCATTAATGTGTTTAACTATGATCTTATGACAAAGATTGAAGACAGCTTTTCAGGTGCGCAAAGGGTCTTAATGGATATTCTAAGTTTAGATCTTTCATTTTACCAACACTGCCTAAGGCAGTAATAAATCATATTTCAAACAGTATACTGAATAAAAGAAAATACAAATATCCTCAGATCAATAGCCTGAGGTTTGTCATTATACTATAATTACTGACATAAATTAACTCTAATGCCATCTAAAATTAAGTTTAAGTACCTAAAGAGAAAGAACAAAATGATAGAATACAGCATATGAGCTGAAAATTACACGTTATTTTTGCAAATACAAACCTAAAGCAGAAACAATTTACTAAGTAGCTTAGACAATTAGATAGCAACTTGAACTCCTCATTACAATTTTAGATCACTGAAGCTTAAAGGGTAAGTAATAGCTTTATCAGTTAGTAAATATTACTGGAATGATGTTACATATAATTAAAAAATATATTCCTTTTTCTCTTCCATCATCTGGCTGCTTCATACTGACAATTTTTGTTTTTAAAATTTCATATTGACTCTGTTTTAATGCACTACTTATCCTTTTATCTTGCATTAGCAAAAATCCCTTTCATTGGACCACTGAAACTTAATTTTTACCTGATGCATCTGTCATCTGCCTAATGTGAGAATGATTGAGAGTGCTTATTATGAATGCCTGAAATATCTACAAGTCATCAAATACTTTTTATTTGTGTATATTTATTCCTTGATTTTCAAGCACATTGCAAATATTTTCATAAAGTTTTTAAACTAATAGTATCAATATAATTTACAGAAATAGCTCATATATTATTGTGAAACTTCAATCACTAAGAGAAATATATATGTATGTATAATATAATATAAAATAATATAATATAACTTACATATAAATGGTATAAAATTATATATTATATATGGTGTATATATAATATAGTATATATATAATGTGTACACGTATGTGAATATGTGATTATATATATGTAAATATGTATTCATTTTACTGAAATATTCCTGTAGAAAATATCAACAGAAGAAACAATTGTTTCCAGGGCTGTAGAAGTCTGCTCTGTACCCCTCCCTGAACATAATAGTTCATTTGCTCCCCCAAAAGGAAACTACTCTCTTGCAATTACCCACTTTATAATGAAAGGCAGTACTTGTTTACTTCACTTAGAATCTGTAGTTGTTCTTTAATAAGAGTTATATATTATTTTTTTAAGATCTCCCTGGTTATAATGATGGCTATCATTTATTAAGACAATAGTGTGTTAGCCTATTCTAAGTCATTTACAAACAGAATTTCATTTCATTTCTTCAGAAAGTTTCTGAGGTAGGTCCTCATGTTCTTTCACAAAGGAGGAAACTGAGGCTCAGGTATGTTAAATGCTTGCTTAAGCCCGAGAGGAACTGGTGTGTCTATTGTCACACCCAATGTGTTGCATGGCATTGAGACCCCCTGAGAAAGCCTCATTTTAATCAAGGAATCATTTTGGTGCATGGAATCATAGGAGACTTTTAGTAAGAATGCCACAGTGAGATATTGAGCTGTGTTTCATCAATTAAATCAGTAGATAAATCAGTTAAAATTGATAAACTGAATGTGGTGTCCCCTATAACACATTTAATTTTTTTCATTTTTCTACTTAACATATATATTCAAAATATTCTATCAACTATTGGAAAGGACTTAGCTTTGAAAACTAAATGTTAGAATACACTTTACTTTCAATAATTATTTATATAAGTAGATAAGTTTATTTTTATATACCAGAAAAGGTATTATGTATGATATGAAATATCATTAAATAATGAGGCCTATAGCATAATGTGGCAGAGGAAAAGAGTAAAGATAAAAATTTGACTACAAGGCAAAAAATAATACGCCAGGAAAAATTCCTAATTTTAAACAAGTTAATGATAATTATACTTCTCTGTACTTAGAGGTCTCCAGAATCAAACTGCCAGCATTTATTGTTTTTAATGTGACTACTATAGACAAGATTCTATATATGAAATTTCTTTTTTGTATTTATTTCTTTTTTTTATTTTGGTCTCATTAATCTAGTTACATTGCAACATTATGGTTACTAAACTCCCCACTTCATCAGGTCCCCCCCACTAACCACATTATACTCACTGTCCATCAGCATAGCATCTCACTATGCCCCTTTTTCACCCTTATCCCTCCCTTCCAACCCATCTTCCCCAGTCCCTTTCCATTTGGTAACTGTTTGTCCGTTCTTGGGTTCTGTGAGTCTGCTGCTGTTTTGTTCCTTCAGTTTTTTTCATTGATCTTATGCTCCACATACGAGTGAAATTATTTGATACTTGTCTTTTTCTGCTTAGCTTATTTCACTGAGCATAATACCCTCTAGCTCCACCCATGTTGTTGCAAATGGTAGGATTTGTTTTCTTCTTATGGCTGAATAACATTCCATTGTGTATATGTACCACATCTTCTTTATTCATTCATCTACTGATGGACACTTAGGTTGCTTCTATTTCTTGGCTATTGTAAATAGTGCTGCCATAAACATACGGGTGCATTTGTCTTTTTCAAATTGGGTTGCTTCATTCTTAGGGTAAATTCCCATGAGTGGGATTCCTGGGTCAAATGGTATTTCTATTTTGAGTTTTTTGAGGAGCCTCCATACTGCTTTCCACAATGGTTAAACTAGTTTGCATTCCCACCAGCGGTGTAGGAGGGTTCCTTTTTCTCCACATCCTTAGCAACATTTGTTGTTGTTTGTGTTTTGGATGTTGGCCATCCTCACTGCTGTGAGGTGATATCTCATTGTGGTTTTAATCTGCATTTCTCTGATGATTAGCGATGTGGAGCATCTTTTCATGTGCCTGTTGGCCATCTGAATTTCTTCTTTGGAGAAGGGTCTATTCATATCCTCTGCCCATTTCTTAATTGGATTATTTGCTTTGTGTTTATTGAGGTGCATGAGTTCTTTATATATTTTGGATGTCAACCCCTTATCGGATATGTCATTTACTAATATATTCTCCCATACTGTAGGATGTCTTTTTGTTCCACTGATGGTGTCCTTTGCTGTACAGAAGCTTGTCAGCTTGATACACTTCCACTTGTTCATTTTTTGCTTTTGATTCCCTTGCCTGGGAAGATATGTTCATGAAGAAGTCACTCATGTTTATGTCCAAGAGATTTTTGCCTATGTTTTTTTCTAAGAGTTTTATGGTTTCATGACTTACATTCAGGTCTTTGATCCATTTTGAGTTTACTTTAATGTATGGGGTTAGACAGTGGTCCAGTTTCATTCTCTTACATGTAGCTGTTCAGTTTTGCCAACACCAGCTGCTGAAGAGGTTGTCATCTCCCCACTGTATATCCAAGGCTCCTTTATCATATATTAATTGACCATATATGTTTGGGTTAATGTCTGGATTTTCTATTCTGTTCCACTGGTCTGTGGGTCTGTTCTTGTGCCAATACCAAATTGTCTTGATTACTGTAGCTTTGTAGTAGAGTTTGAAGTCTGGGAGCGTAATTCCCCCAGCTTGATTCTTCCTTCTCATGATTGCCTTGGCTATTTGGGGTTGTTTGTGGTTCCATATGAATTTTAGAACTATTTGCTCCAGTTCATTGAAGAATGCTGTTGATATTTTCATAGGGATTGCGTTGAATCTGTAGATTGCTTTAGGTAGTATAGCCATTTTGACAATATTTATTCTTCCTAGCCGAGAGCATGGGATGCATTTCCATTTGTTAGTGTCCTCTTTAATTTCTCTTACGAGTGTCTTGTAGTTTTCAGAGTACAGGTCTTTCACTTCCTTCGTTAGGTTTATTCCTAGGTATTTTATTCTTTTTGATGCAATTGTGAATGGAATTGTTTTTCTGATTTCTCTTTCTGTTAGTCCATCATTAGTGTATAGGAAAGCAATAGATTTCTGTGTGTTAATTTTGTATCCTGTAACTTTACTGAATTCAGATATTAGTTCTAGTAGTTTTGGAGTGGAGTCTTTAGGGTTTTTTATGTACAATATCATGTCATCTGCAAACAGTGACAGTTTGACTTTTTCTTCACCAATCTGGATATGCCTTGTATGTCTTCGTTTTGTCTGATTGCCGTGGCTAGGACCTCCAGTACTATGTTGAATAACAGTGGAGAGAGTGGGCATTCCTGTCTTGTTCCCTATCTTAGATGAAAAGCTTTCAGCTTCTCGCTCTTAAATATGATGTTAGCTGTGGTTTTGTCATATATGGCCTTTATTATGTTGAGGTACTTGCCCTCTACACCCATTTTGTTAAGAGTTTTTATGATGAATGGACGTTGAATATTGTCAAATGCTTTTTCAGCATCTATGGAGATGATCATGTGGTTTTTGTTCTTCTTTTTGTTGATGTGGTGGATGATGTTAATGGATTTTCGAATGTTGTACCATCCTTGCATCCCTGGGATGAATCCCACTTGATCACGGTGTATGATCCTCTTGATGTATTTTTGAATTCAGTTTGCTAATATTTTGTTGTGTATTTTTGCATCTATGCTCATTAGGGATATTGGTCTGTAATTTTCTTTTTTGGTGGGGTCTTTGCCTGGTTTTGGTATTAGAGTGATGCTGGCTTCATAGAATGAGTTTGAAAGTATTCCCTCTCCTATTTCTCGGAAAACTTTAATGAGATTGGGTATTATGTCTTCTCTGTATGACTGATAAAGTTCAGCAGTGAATCCATCTGACCCAGTGGTTTTGTTCTTGGGTAGTTTTTTGATTACTGATTCAATTTCATTGCTGGTAATTGGTCTGTTTAGATTTTCTGTTTCTTGCTTGGTGAGTCTTGGAAGGTTGTATTTTTCTAAGAAGTTGTCCATTTCTTCTAGGTTATCCTGCTTGTTCGCATATAGATTTTCATAGTATTCTCTGATAATTCTTTGTATTTCTGTGGGGTCCATCATGATTTTTCCTTTCTCACTTCTGATTCTGTTTGTGTGTAGATTCTCTTTTTCTCTTAATGAGTCTGGCTAGGGGTTAATCTATTTTGTTTATTTTTTCAAAGAACCAGCTTTTGGTTTCATTGATTTTTTTTCTATTGTTTTATTCTTCTCAATTTTATTTATTTCTTCTCTGATCTTTATTATGTCCCTCCTTCTGGTGACTTTGGGCCTCATTTGTTCTTCTTTTTCGTATTTCAGTAATTCTGTCTTTAGACTGTTCATTTGGGAATGTTCTTCCTTCTTTAAATAGGCCTGGATTGCAATATATTTTCCTCTTAGAACTGCCTTCGCTGCGTCCCACAGAAGTTGCGGCTTTGTGTTGTTGTTGTCATTTGTCTCCATGTATTCTTTGATCTCTGTTTTAGTTTGGTCATTGATCCATTGATTATTTAGGAGCATGTTATTAAGCCTCCATGTATTTGTGAGCCTTTTTCTTTTCTTTGTACAATGTATTTCTAGTTTTATACCTTTGTGATCTGAGAAGTTGGTTGGTATATTTCAATATATTTTAATTTCTTGAGGTTCTTTTTGTGGCCTAGTATGTGGTCTATTCTGGAAAATGTTCCATGTGCACTTGAGAAGACTGTGTATCCTGCTGCTTTTGGGTGTAGAGTTCTGTAGATATCTGTTAGGTCCATCTGTTCTAGTATGTTGTTTAGTGCCTCTGTGTCTTTTCTTATTTTCTGTCTGGTTGATCTTTCCTTTGGAGTGAGTGGTGTGAAATCTCCTAAATGGTCCTTTGGAGTGAGTGGTGTGAAATCTCCTAAAATGAATGCATTGCTTTCTATTTCCTCTTTTCATTCTGTTAGTATTTTTTCACATATGTCAGCACTCCTGTGTTGGGTGCATATATATTTAAAATGGTTATATCTTCTTGCTGGACTGACCCCTTTACCATTATATAATGTCCTTCTTTATCTCTTGCTACTTTCTTCGTTTTGAAGTCTATTTTGTCTGATACAAGTACTGCAACACCTCTTTTTTCTCCTTGTTGTTTGCATGAAATAGCTTTTCCATCCCTTCACCTTTGGTCTGCGTATATCTTTGGGTTTGAGGTGCATCTCTTGTAAACAGCATATAGATGGGTCTTGCTTTTTTATCCATTCTATTACTCTGTGTCTTTTGATTGGTGCATTCAGTCCATTTACATTTAGGGTGGTTATCGATAGATATGTACTTATTGCCATTGGTGGCTTTAGATTCATGGTTACCAAAGGTTCAAGGGTAGCTTCTTGACTATCTAACAGTCTAACTTAACTCTCTTGTTAAGCTATTATAAACACAGTCTGATGGTTCTTTATTTCTCTCTTCTTCTTCTTCCTACTCCATTCTTTATATACTAGGTGTTTTATTCTGTACTCTTTTACATTTCCTTTGACTGTTTTTGTGGATAGTTGATTTTACTTTTTGCCTTTACTTAGTATTTGGATGGTCTGCTTTCTTTGCTATGATTTTATTTTCTCTGGTGACATCTTTTTATCCTTAGGCATGCTTACATCTAGAGCAGTCCCTTTAAGATATCCTGTAGAGGTGGTTTGTGGGAGGCAAATTCCCTCAGCTTTCACTTGTCTGAGAATTGTTTGATCCCTCCCTCAAATTTAAATGATAATCATGTTGGATACAGTATTCTTGGGTCAAGCCCCTTCTGTTTCATTACGTTAAATATATCATGCCATTCTCTTCTGGCCTGTAAGGTTTCTGTTAAGAAGTCTCATGAAAGTCTGATGAGTTTTCCTTTGTAGGTGATCTTTTTTCTCTCTCTAGCTGCCTTTAATACTCTGTCTTTATCTTTGATCTTTGCCATCTTGATTATTATGTGTCTTGGTGTTGTCTTCCTTGGGGCCCTTGTGTTGGGAGATCTGTGGGCTTCTGTGGACTGAGAAACTATTTCCTTCCCCAGCTTGGGGAAGTTTTCAGCAATTATTTCTTCAAAGACACTTTCTCTCCCTTTTTCTTTCTCTTCTTCCTCTTGTTCTCCTATAATGTGAATATTGTTCTGTTTGGATTGGTCACACAGTTCTCTTAATATTCTTTTATTCTTAGAGATTCTTTTATCTCTCTGTGTCTCTGCTTCTCTGTATTCCTGTTCTCTGATTTATATTCCATTAACAGTCTCTTGCACCTAGTTCATTCTGCTCTTAAGCCCGTCGATCACTTGTCTGATTTCTGCATTGTCTTTCCTCACTTCCTCCTTAACTCTTGCATATTTCTCTGTAGATGAATCAACATGGTTATGACTTTTATTCTGAATTCTTTTTCAGAAAGATTATATAAGTCTATCCCATTAGGCCCTTTTCTGGGGTTGTCTGGGTAATCTTTGTACCATATTCCTCTGTTTTTTCATGGTGATAGAAGTGGTCGCTGGTAGGTGCCATGTGTGTCAGCTGGGAGAACAAAGTCCCTTCCTGCTTGTTGTTCTCCGTGTTCTTCTCCAGGTCCTTAACTGGTTTCTCACCCACCAGGAGGCAGTCTCTGGGATAATCCCTGGAGCTGCCTGTGTGCGGGGTCACCCTCAGCCTAGCCTATCACACTGCAGGGGTTTGAAGTCTGGCTGTGTGCCTTCTGGTCCCTTGGTGCCTTACAGCCCTTGATGTGGGTTCTGGGGTCCTGCCCACTTAGCTGTGCACCTGCCAGGAGTAGATTCTGTGAGGATGCTGTGGGCAGGGCCGCTCCTCCGCTGTTCCACAGTAGTTGCAGATCCCGGACCCTTTGTGGTGCTGGCTGGGGGTTGGAACGAATGGCAGGCTGCTGATCTCTGTGGGAAGTCTGCTTTGCCTGGCTGCTGGCCAGGGGGTCCAAAATTTCTCAAGACTCCCAACCTGCTGGGCTGAGTGCGCTGAGATGATTTTGTTTTGCTGTTGGGCCTGTGTCTCTTTAAGACTTTAAGAAAAAAAAACCAAAAAACATAAATAACAACAGCAAAAAAAAAAAAAAAGCACCCGCGTTTCTTTTGTCCTGGGGAGCCGGCTGAGGGGACCTGCTTGCAGTCTCCATCTCGGGTCCTGCACTCCTGTTTCTCTAATCTCCAATACACCATGCAATGTGTGTCAGTGCTCCCGGTGCAGATCACCAGGGCTGGTTATTTGGCAGGCCTGTACTTCCACTCCCTCCCCACTCTGAATCTTTTCCTCCCGCCGGTGCGCTGGGGTGGGGGAGTTCTCGGGTCCTGCCAGGTCGTGGCTTTGTATCTTACGCACTTTGTGAGGCACTGAGTTCTTGCAGAGCTGTAGCTTGGCTGTTGTACTGTATCTTCTGGTCTCTTTTTTAGGAATGGTTGTATTTGTTGTATTTTCACAAATATATATGGTTTTGGGAGGAGATTTCCACCACCCTGCTCATGCTGCCATCTTCCCAGAATCTATATATGAAATTTTAAACTAATGACATACACAAACAAACAATCCCAAAACAAAGAATGATACCACAGTGACACTGCCCTGGAATAAAACTGTATTCCAAAGAAGAGAGGCCCTGGGAGTGCTGGCTTTCAGGGTCAGTGACTTGATTATCATAAGGTGATGACAAGCATTAGAAAATAGAGCTGAGAATTTAGGAAACAATAAGAAATATTGTTTATGGTGTTAAGTCTGTGATATAGAACACAAGAAAAACCATGCCTAATAATGAAGGTGGATTCAAAAGATTCAATCTCACTGGATATCTCTGCAGCTGAGGGCATACAGAGAAAGGGGATTTAAATCAGAATGCAAGTAGATCCCAGGTAAGAAATCAAAATATATCCAAAATTTATGCCCCCAGCCCTGAACATATAAATGCTTGAGAAATCACTTCAGAGTATGAGTCACACTCTTACCAGTTTCAGTAAGCAAAAACTTAGTATAAGATGATTACTATTTATTATAGGTAGTATAATTCTATTTTTATCTTCAAGTTGGACTGTTTGAATAATGAATTATGCACGTCTTGAAATAATCTTAAGAGAGTGAATGACACTATAGAGTCAAAATTATGGTGCTGAAATTGCAAGAATTTGGAACTGAATAAATCTATGAATCTGAAATGTAGAAAATTCAGTGAGTGATTGTGTTATAAAATGTATAACATATGATTACTGTGCAGGAGGAAGGAGGGCCAGTGAGGAAGTGAAAGCAAAAAGAGTGCTTTTACTTTTGAAAACACTAACATGAAAATATTTGACCAGAAAGTAGAAGAAAAATTAAATAACAGTTTAAAAATTCTATCTAGAGAAAGCAATTGTGCACGGCCTTTATAGGTCTGGATGTCCTTTTATTAAAAAAGTATTGTGATGACAGTAGAATTTCAAAAGGGTAAATACCATTAGGTGTAAAGGTCATTTGGGAACTGCAGATAAATTCAGCTGTGAGAAAAATAAGGGAAATTGTACAACATTATCAAATAAATAAGGATCAATAGTATGAGACTATTAAGAAAATAAAAAGCAAGGCATATACTGGGAGAAAATATTCTGACAAATGGCTGGCATCCAGAATATATAATGAAAATACATTTAACAATATACATCACATTTTTAACTCAGAATAACTTTTTATATTTTGTTTTGTTGCATTTAGTAAATATATTTTACTAAATTCATACTGAATCAAGCATGTAGTGACACTGTTGGGAAAGTCAGTCTCTCATGGATGAAATTTTTTTATGTCTTTATTTATTTATTTATTTTTATTGAGGTATAACTGACATAACACTGTATAGTTTCAGGTATAGTACCTAATGATTTGATATTTGTATATATTGTGAAATATCCACCACAATAAGTCTGTTTAACATCATTACCATACATAGTCACAAAAATTATATTTTATTTTTTGATGAGAACTTTTAAGATTAAACTCTCTGTAACTTTCAACTGTGCAATAGAGTATTATTAGCTATGATCACCATGCTGTACATGACCTCCCCACAACTTTATTTATAACTGGATGTTTGTATCTTATGGCCCCCTTCACCCATTTTGCCCCAAAATCCTGCCAACCACCCATCTGTTCTCTGTATCTATGAACTTCATTTTTCTTGTTTTGTTTTAGATTCTACACATAAGTGAGATCATCTGATATTTGTCTTTCTCTGACTTATTTCACCTAGTGTGACGTCCTCAGTGTCCACCATATTATTGCAAATGGCAAAATTCTCTTCTATTTTGTGGTTAAATAATATTCCATTCTATATGTATTCCATATGTGAAATATATATACACACACCACATTTTTTTTATCCATTCATCTGTCAATGGACACTTAGGTTATTGTCTCATCATCTTTGCTATTGTAAATCATGCTGCAATAAACATGGGGTACTTACATCTTCTTAGTGTTTTCGTTGTCTTTGCATACATACCTAGAAGTAGAATTGCTGGATCATATGGTAGTTTTATTTTTAATTTTTTTGCGGAAAGTCTGTACTGTTTTCTGTACCCTGTAAATTGTGGCTACAGAACTCCTTTTCCTCTACATTCTTGCCAACACTTGTTCTGTTGTTATATCTCAAGTGTATGATCACACATATCAGCCTGTGATATAAAGTGTGAGGTGATCTCCCATCATGGCTGGGATTTGCATTGGCCTCATCATTATTGTTACTGACCACGCTGGCCTGTCCCTGTTGGCCATTTGTATATCTTCTTTGGAAAGATGTCTGTTCAGCTCTTCTACCCATTTTTAAATGGAGTTTGTTTTTTTCTGTCGAGTTGTATGAATTCTTTATATATTTTGCATATTAATCTCTTATCAATACATGATTTTGAAAATATTTTTTTCTTTTCAGTACATCACTTTTTTTATTTTGCTGATGATTTCTTTGCCATACAGCAGTTTTAAGTTTGATGTGTTCCCACTTGTTTATTTTTCTGCTGTTGCGTTTGCTTTTGGTGTCAGATCCAAAAAACTGCTACCAAGACTGATGTCGAGGAGCTCATTGCCTGTGTTTTCTTCTGTGAGTTTGATGGTTTCAGGCCTTACTTCAAGCTGTAAATCCATTTAGAGATAATTTTTGTGTATGGCGTAAAACAGTGGTCCAGGGAATCTTTTGTTTTAAACTTTAAAAAAATTCTATTTTATTTAGATATAATTGACATGTTGATTTGATACGTTTATCTATTGCAACATAATTACCACCATAGCTTTAGCTAACACCTCTGTTCCTGCAGTCTTTTTAACCACCACTGTGTCATATGAGTAAGAATGGGGCTTGGGCATGGAATACTTCCTTACCAAGAGTTAAAGAGGCTCCACAGCTTATGCCGGGCATTTTACCTTATGGGGGACTGTCTTTACATGTTTCAAGCTCAGCGTGTACTCCTTTGTTTAAGTGTGTATGACATATGGCACCTGACCAACCCCACTGCTACCTCTGTCTCCTGCAGGGAGGGGCTGGAGTCCTTCATTCTGCAATGCAAGAAGGGTGTGTCCCAATGCAGCTGCCACTGAAAGGGACTCACTGGTTATGGGGGACAGACACTCACTGCTGAAGCTGATCTGTGTCTCTCCTCTGTAAGAGTAAATCATTATTCCATCCAGTGCCTGACTATGTGCTGTTTTCCCTGATGACTCTCATACCAAGATGCAGTGGGCAAAAGTGTTCAGGCTTCTGCCCCCAGTGAAAGGCTGAAGATGTCATTTGCATGACAGTAATACTGTGGCAACAATGGAAATAAAAAGACTTAGAAATTACTACAGAGAAAGAATTATAAAAAAGAGTTACAAATCTAAAGAAAATACCGAAGACTTTCTGGTTCTGCAAATAGCCTCACAGACAGTGCTATTGTGTAAAAAAAATCTTTGAGTAGAAATAAAAATTGGGGAATAAAAGTAGAAGAAGCAGACAAGCATATGTAGATAAACAGAACAGTGATTTATCTCTTTGTGTAGACTAAACATTTTCTAGTTGAAATAAACAATGTGTTTTTCCAGGTGAACACTGAAATAAAAGCTAAAATAGGAAGTTTCAGCCAATTGAACATTCTCTGTATTATTTTATGGCATCTAATCAAATAATCATGATTATCATGTTTATCATTAATATAACTACTATTACCAATAAAATCATGTAAAATTTCTATATTAGAGAGGTAATATATTAGAACTTAATTTTGGATGAAACCCCATATATAATGCATTCCAATATGCCCTTTCTCCTGCTTTAAAAAGAATACAGTATCACCAAATACACTTCACATATGAGTGAATCTAAAATGTGTTTACAGTGCTCATTGTTTTAGCTGCTTAAATGGCAAATTGAAATGCATAATTTTAATTTACACTTCTTTTTTTTAGGTTCTTAAACTGTAAATTTGGATGTGTCTTGAGACTTTCAGTTTCCTAATATAAGCACTTGTGATATGTTAGTTTTCATTTTAATTCACTTAAATATTTTATAAATTCACTTACAAGCTTTCATTTATATATGTGTTATTATGTTATTTAATTTCTAATACTTGGGGATTTTCCAAATACCTGTTATTAATTTCTGGTTTAATTCTTTTTGTAGTCAGAGAAGAAAATATCTGCAACATTTCAACACTCTTAAATCCATTGAGACTTATTATTTAGCCAGCATGCAATCTATCTTGGTGAAGTTTCCATGTACATTTAAATCAATGTATACTCTCTAGTACTGAATGTAGCATTTTATAAAGATCATTCAGATCTGTGTAGGAGATCCTATTTTAATGATTTGATGATTTTCTACTTGTTTTGTCAGTTACCCAGAGAAGAGGCTGAAGTCTCAGACTACAATGTGAATTCATATATTTCTCCTTTCTGTTCTGCAAGTTTTTAACCTCTTATATTTTGAAGCTCCATTATTAGTTGCATAAGCTTTTGAAGATTTGTGTCTCCTTAAAAATTAACTCTTATAATTATTAAATGTATGCTTTAGTCCTGGTAATTTTCTTGGTTCTGATATTTATTTTATCTGAAATTAATATACTCTAGTTAATTTTAGTTTGTGGGTTTCATTCTATTTTTAAATTAAAATTTCTTTGTCCATATTAACACTCTTTCTTGTCATCATATAGTTGAGTCTTGCATTTTTATCCATTTGGATAATCTCTAACTTATGCTTGTTACTTAAACCATATTTATTTAACATATGTATTAAAATTATTGACTTCAAGTATATTTTTTGTTACATGTTTTCTATATGTCACATCTTTTTCTTTGTTATTTTTATCTCTGTCTGCCTTTGTCAGAGTAGGTAAATGGCCAGACATGAGCAGGGCAGGGGAGGGGGCTTTGGCTGGGTGCTTGCTTACAATCTACACATCCCATGTAAGCACTTCTCTTGGGACGGGAGGAGTGAGAATAGACTTGCCAAACCAGCTGATTCCAACATGGAGGAGAAGTTGACCCAAACCGAACTCCAGCTACTGTACACTCATTTACCTAGTAAAGTCATGCCTCTGCCTCATTAGCACAGTAAAAGTCACACCTCCCATGCCAAGACAGTTCTGATGGGAACCAAATACAGTCAAAAATCCCTCCAACCAACATGAGGATGGAGCAAGCCCAACTCTGGAAAAAAGTCCACACGTTCCCCTTGAAGCCTAACCCCACTTAGTGAATATTCATCTCCCTTTATATAAAAAAGGCTCCCTATTGTTTCCTGGCCATGACTCCCTCTGGCTCTGCCCATTCTCCGCTCTCTGACACGTACTCTTGCCTTTTTCTATACTCTAACTCTCCAAATAAACTCTTAATGCTCAACCGCTTTTTTGAATCTATTCTTGAATTCTTTCTTACAACAAAATGAAGAACTTGTCTCTGCTCATGCCTTATTTTAGATTAACTGAAAATTTATTTTCATATTTAAATAATTTGGTGTTTATACCTTCTGGTTTTATTTTTGTTGGTTGTTCTAGGGTTTACAACATAAAACTAAACTATCACAGTTTAGCTCCAGCTAATGTTATACTGTTTCACTGTAATATAAGAACTTTATAAATCGTATGCTTCCATTTTCTCTTTCCCAGCATTCATGTTATGTTTAGCATACCTTTTAGTTCTACATGTATTATAAAAGTAATAAAGCATTTAATCTTAAGTCCTTTTTATTTTCTAAAAGTTAACAAGAAAAAACAGTATTTTATACTTACGTAATGTGGGGTAAATAGAAGTTTTACCCAGTTTCCAGAATTTCCCACCCGGCCTTAGTCCATTTACATACCAACGGATGTTTCAGAGCCTCCAGTCAATCCAGGGAAAGGGGTGGAGAGAGAACGGCCATTTTCTCCTCCCTTCTATTCCTGGTATGCAACTGGTCTGACATTTGCCAGTGACCATGGAGTTCCTCCTGGCAGTAGTAGGCGGAGAAGGACAGTGCCTGCTGTGGCCAGAGGGGACAGATGGTCAGGAGCCTGGCTAGCAACTTTTTTATTCAAGGAATAAAAGCCTTTCTTCCAACCTGCCCTTTTCCTTGACTCACTTCTCTTGTACCAGATTAATCTGGGAACTCACCCCAGACCAGGAACTCCCACCCCTGGAGCTATACACAGTTACCGTTTCTCATGCTCTTCATTCCCTTGTGTAAATACAGGTTTTTACCTGATAGTATTTTCTTTTAACCTGAATAACTTCAACATATCTTGGATAGCCAGTTCCTGGAAATGGATTTTCTCCTATATTATTATTTTTTAACTTTTTAATTTACCTACATATCTGAAATATATTTCTTTTCTGAAATTAGAATTCAAGAATAAGGTATTTTTTGTCAGTTCTTTAAAGATGTTCTGACTTTGTTTTCTGAAGTCTGACATTTTTTCTGTTACAACTGTCCTTTTATTTCTGGCTGCCTTAAGAGTTTCTTGCTTTCATTTTGGTTAGTAGTTTAATCAAGATGTGATTTGGTGTGATTTTCCTTGTATTTATCTTGGGCTTCTAGGATTTCTGTATTTATAATTTTCATAAAATTGGAAACATTTTCATCATTATTTCTTAAAATATATTTCCATACTTTCCTCTAATTATTAGATTCCAATTATTCGTATGTCAAACATAATATTTTCATTGAAACACCATTTTTTTCTCTATGCTTTCATTGTATGTAGTTCATTTTTTATCATTCCTATAAATGTCATCAAGTCCAGAGATGTTCTCTTTTCTGAAAAGTCCTTCTCTACTGACTTTTTTTTTTTCAGGTATTGATTTTTTTTCTCTAGAATTTTCATTTGGATTTTAAAAATATCTTTTTAAAATTTTCTTAGTACGTTCACATTTTCTTTCTATTCTAGACCATTTTAATGGTAGATGTTTTTAAGTCTTCATCTGCTAATTACATCATCTGTATCTCATATGTCTATTTATATTCACTATTTTCCTCCAGGTTGTGAGTCACATTTTCTTGATTCTTAGAATGTCTAGTAACTTTTTATTAGATATCAATATGAATATCAAGTTGTTGAATATTTGAATTTGGAATTTGTCATGTCAATTTAATGAATGTGGAAGTATGTTTTGGCTGTCATTTAAATTATTTACAGTTTAGCTTGATCCTATTCAATCTCCTTTTCAAGGTTTGTTAGGAATCAGATTATTTTTTGTCCTCATGATAATTTAGCTCTGTAACTACGGTGTTACCATTTGGCATCTCTGCCAAATGCCCTGAGGTTTCTGCAAGGTCTCTCCACTCTGACTGGTAAGAATTTGCACATCTCCCAAGTTTATTTGAATTTGATCTTTGTGAATAAAGCTCCCTAGGTTATTTATTTATTTATTTATTCCTAGCCTTTAGACTTTTCCATTCAGATTTACAAGTAAGAATTCAACCAAAGACCCAAGGGATTTCTATAGAGTTTTCTGGATCTCTTTCTCTGCATACCTGCTTCCACTGTGGTTACCCATACCTGACAAGACAACATCTAATTACAGGCGATAAGTCAAGCTTCCTAAATTCTAAACCCTGTCTCCTCTACTCAGTTAGTTCACCATGCTTTGCTTGAGTTCTGCTTTTCTTTTTAAATCAGGCAAATAAATTCAAGTAGAAAACCAAGGAGATGAGAGAGTCCACTTCATTTGAATCTTATCCCTCTCTCAGGAGAAAGTCCTGTTCAACCTGTTGTCCAATATCTCAAAAGAGCTATTTCATATACTGTTTTTTCCAGTTTTCTTTTTGATTAGATTGGGAGGACAAGTCACCCTCAAGTTGCTTCATGGGTAGAAGCACAATTTCTTAGACCTGTTGTTTGTTTTTGATTGATGCTATTGCATAAATTATATCAATATGACACCTAACCTAATCACATGATTAATTAAAAGATACCCTTCCTACATAGCCTTTGTTCTTTGATATTGGTGACTACTGATATCTGAAATTCAAAACAGCATTAGAAAATCATCTAATTTTTTGAATGTCGCTGTTTCTTAGAAGACTTAAATATGCCTAGTCTAGTTGTGTAATCTCTTGATTTATCATGAATTTAGGTGATTGTGTTTAATGGTGTCTGCCCTATTATAAATATTGTTCATATAAACTATAGTAGGTTAAAATTGTTTAATAGTAACACTTACCGAAAAAGATGCTTGACAATAACAATGTTGTCATCAAAAAGTAGGTAAATGTGTAAAACAGTTTAACCAACAAACTTGCTTACACAGAAAGTATCTAGTAGGATAACTAAGACACTTTTTCTGCTGACTTGAAAAGTAAGCCTCTCTTTTTCCTCTTTATTTTTTTAAATTTTAGTTTTCTCTATGTTTCCTTCTATGGCATAATTAACTTTATCAGGTCATGTGGACCTTGATAAATATCACCATTTAAAATTAGACGGCAAACCTCCCCTGAATAGATCTGCTTCTATGCTGTCCCAGTGGGATGTGCAGTTATGGCTGAGTCTTTGTTTGAGATTGGGACTAAGGCTAGAAACCTATCATTCTTCCTACTACTGGCCCCAGATTCATTTACCCTAGATGAGGGATTTTAAGTTATTAACAGTTTAGGCACTGTTTTTATTCATATAAATGTAAAATAAAGAATTAACTTTGAAGACCAAGTTTGGCCATTTTGCTGATTTATGGAGGGATCTGGAAGAGCAATTGTATGACCTCATTAGTAGAATGAATGCCCCAGTTGGTGGAAAACCCGTAAACAAAAATGACACAATATAGATGTTATGGAAATGGCAGCAGATAAATCAGAGTTCTACTAGTAAAGGTGTTGAGTTCTTGCTCCAGGGCTTTCTCTGGTCTGGTTGTTGAAAATATGTTTAACCCTTTCAGGATGAGTAAATCCTTATAAGATATTTTCACAAGTAACGGGGAAAAGGAGAAAAGTAAACCTCAAAAGAAGGAAAAATTAAATTTCCTGTTAATTTAATCAAGAAATGTGTTGTGACATTAATTAGGAATAAAAAGTAACCTGATGTATTCCTTAGGATTGTGGTAGTGTTTTTCACCTTACTTCATGTTGCAAGGGGTATAGAAACACATTTTATTTTCTTTCAGAATCCATATGCTATTATATCATTGTGGGCTTTGCAAATTTTTTATAAATTTGTTGTTGAGTTTTTAATAATTGGCAGATGCCTTTCTTGACCAAGCTCACTGGCTTTATGCATCTCTCTATATTTTCCTGCACATTTCCTTCTGTTTTGTAATTTCTTGCTTACTACCATTCTGCTGTTTCTACTGCTATGAACTGATTTACTCTAAATAGACAATTATCTCTTGCACTCAAACCTTCCATGC
The DNA here is from genome assembly GCA_029783875.1 of Phataginus tricuspis. Taxonomy (NCBI): domain Eukaryota; kingdom Metazoa; phylum Chordata; class Mammalia; order Pholidota; family Manidae; genus Phataginus; species Phataginus tricuspis. The sequence goes on along the minus strand of JAQQAC010013566.1, from coordinate 4,618,419 downwards.
TAAATTTGTTGGTCTCAGAGCTGCTCCTATAAATCACTTTCTTAATCTAGGCACACAATTTTCCCACTCTGATCACTTTCCTGCTCCTTCTGGGAGCAACACCAAAAACTGCCTTCTGGTGCTGGGTAGCTTCAGAACTCTTTTCTTGACAACACTGATAAGAGAAACTATTTCTGCCACAGAAGGGCCAATGTAACAGAAGAAAAGAAAAAAATATATGTATCTGCTATTTCTCTAATTACTAGATGCCACCTTTTTCTCTGATTACTCAGAGATTAATCTATGGATGGTCGCCATTCAATGCTTTGACTTCTATTCAATTTCAGTTAATATAGGGATTATTTAAATTTAGCTCCTTAGGTCATACTTATTTGCAGCAGTGCTAAACATTCATTTATTTCAAAGTTGCAATAGCTTCCTTTCTGCCCCCACCAACTCCTGTATTTTACTTCAAACTATGTGCTTACAAGGAAATGCCAACTTTGGAGAAAAGCTAGGTAGTCTCTCACCCAATAATCGATTCCCTCTCTGACTTGGAAATGACCTTCCAAGATTATCTTCCTGAGCTAGGCACTTAGACTCCATTAAAAAATCAAGAAGTCATGATGCTTTCCCTGGGGTAGTTTATTTTATACTGAGGATGCAGAAGTAAACTTAAAAGAACAAAAATATTAACTATAAATATGACAAATGCTAAGAGAAACAACCAAATTACTAAATTTAATAACAAATTAAAGGGGCATAACTTCTGATAGGGTGATTAGAGACAGCTTCATTGATCAGATAGCACTGAAGCTAAATCCTAAAGAATATACATATTTAAAAGGAGAAAAGTTCTCAGGGCAAAGACACAAGCATGAGAGGGGTCATAAATGCCTTGTTGAGCAACTGAGAAATCATATGAAAGTCCTTGTCCTGAGATGCAAAAATAAATCCCATGACAAATAAATGGAAGTTTTACAATATCAGATTGATGAAACCACTTTAAATGATTAGAGAACTTTCCATTTTGGGGCTTTCTGACTTTTCTGTGCAATGCATCTTTTTGTTAGGACAGAAACTTGGCCTATCTTTGCCTGAACTTAACTGAGAAAACCTAAAGCTTTGTGAGTTAAAGAATTAAAGTAAGCCAAATGCTGTTACAGATAAATTCTAACATCTCAGTATTTTACGTGAGCTAGTTCATTAACAGTAAGAAGTGTGACTTAACACTGTCACACATAAAGTTTATTGTTGGGGAAGTAGAGTTATTTAGAAATCCAGACTGTTGGTGGCTCTACCTTCTTCAACATATGATTTCTGAGATCACCTTAAATTAAACAAACAGTCGAATGGAGAAGACGAAAGAAAGGATTAACTAAGAAGGTTTTGAGAGAGACTTGGCCTAAAAGTGGATTGCATCAACATTTCCCACCTTCCATTAATTGAAAATTCACACACATGATAATCCTTAATAGCAAGAAAGATGTGAAATATACTCAGCTGTGTGCTTACAAGGTAATGCCAACTTTGGAGAAAAGCTAGCCAGTCTTTCACCCAATAAACAACGTGGATTTTCTGTTAAATGCAGCTGGAATGTTTTCTGGGACCAATATTTTTCAGGATGTACTATATAAGAAACAAAAATAAAATGTACATGCATTGTTTTAGATTTCGTATGTGCTTTTAATGATAGTCAAAATTAGCATATATGTTATAAAATATTCATTCTAAGCACTGTCCAATACCTTCTTAAAATTTTTCAACTATTTGATAAACCTCCTGTAATAGTATAAACAAACTTCTAAACTTATGAATATATGAAAGCATATGTGACAAGATAGTCTATGCTGGAATAACTGACAACCTCAGTTACTTAACTCTCAGTTGCTTAACACAACAAAAATTCCTTCTGGATCATGCTATATATCCACTGGGAATTATTGGAAGGTATCTGTTCCACACAGTCCCTCAGACACAAATAGAAAGTCAGATGACTTTCTTTGATCATTGAGGGGAAGAGGAAGTCTACATAGACAGAACACATATCAGTTCTACCGACTGTGTCCAGCGCAAGCTGTGTCCCCTCCTAACTTCAAACTGGGCTGAAATATGTGGAGACAGGTTAGTTTTAAATGAGTAATCTTGTGTCCCAGGATGTATATTTTCAAAACTTTATTGTGAGAAAGAACATCTTGGCAAAATTTTGAGGACCGTATATTTTTTAAGGAAATTTTAAGGAAAATCTTGGAGTTGAATTTTCACCTGTAAGAAGAAAAATCAGTCACATCTAGTAGCAATGTCATGTGAATTTCTTCCACATATTATCTTTATTTCTTATGTGATCTTATCAAAAGCTGTACCACTTGTATGAGCAGTGGTGCGGAGAATGAGTGGAGAGTTCTAGCCATGTGATGTATGAGGGAAAGAAGGGCATCCTCGTCTCCAGTTGCTGCTCCAGCATCTACGAGAGTCCCAAGATCAGCCTCTGGAATTAGGTGTTCAGAAGGCAGTGGAGCTGTTATTGAGACTTGAAGAAGTGATGGAGAGGAAAAAATATGAATTTAATTGCTCATGAGTGTGATATACCTGAAAAGAGACACTAGTGGGGGAGGGGAACCTATGGTGAGAGTTTAATAACCTCAATTTAGTCATTAATGTAAATATGGGCAATTTTGTAATGGCCAGAATTTTCTAAATTTGATGAAAATTAGAAAATCACACATTTAAGAACCTGAACAAACCTCAACCAAAACAAAAAGGAAGAAAAATACATAAAGACATATCATACTGAAACCACTGCAAACCACTGATAAAGAAAAATAATGAAATATACTAGAAAAAGGAAAACATAACACATACGGAGACAAAAATAACCACATTATTCATAAGAATAATAAGAATGTAAGGCAAATATAATGGAATAAAATTTTTAAGGTGTTGAAGTAAATTCAAATGGGCTGAAACGGACACTTCTTTCACCTCCCTGGGACATGTTAATTACACATTTGGTTTCTATAAATAAATATAACTCTTAAGACTGTCTCACACATCATTGGAAATCAGGTCAGGCCTATTGATGATAATGTGAAGAAGGATATTTCAGTCATTTAGAAATCTCTATCCATTGAACATATTGCAAAGGAAAGCGGACATAAAGATTTTCAGACAAATAAAATCTCAAAGAACTAATGGCTGACAGGCCTGTTACAAAACAAATATTAGAAAGTCTTCAGGGGGAAAGAAATGATAGCAGGTAGACATTTAGATGCTCACAAAGAATGAACTATGAAAATGAAAAATATGGGCCAAATATTTTTGAAAATTATAATTTACAAAAAGCACAGGTAATTTGTTCTGGGGTTTAGAACTAATGTCAAAGGAAAATGTACAGTGAAATTTACAAAAGGTTCCAAAGGGGCTCCGTCTGCTCAGTAGGCTTAGAAATTCTAACCTCCAAATCTATTGCCTACAAATCATAACAATCTCATTTTTCTGCAACATTAACTCTTAATGATTAAATTATTTGAACACTCGGTGCTTATTTTCTGAAATAGATACTTTTAAACTTAAGTTGTGCCCAAAATAATTTTTATTAGAAACAAAATTATTAAGTTAAAAAGAGAAAATGTATTCTATTCTGTAGTAGTTTGGTATATGGTGAAGAACGTATAAGAAAAAAAATCGTAGTGTAAGTCTTGATTGGACCCCCTTTTCTCCAAAACTAGCTTGAAAGACTGTTGAGAAAAAATCATGGCTGAAGTTCTAGGGCTGCAGAAACCAGCTCTCTTCATAAGAAACAGATATAGAAAGAGACTGCCATAGTCATAGAGCCAAGACTCTATGAGTGACGATGAAAATATGAAGCCTGTATAACTTTTCTGCACATGACAATTCATATCATGTCCCGATTGTATTCATGTTCCTATACTCACAGCATTGGCTCATTTGTATAATATGCAAGCGGGGGATAGCAATAGGGGGAGAAAAGTGAACACTAAGCAATTTGGCAAATGTGCTCTCCCTCTTTGTGTTTGTTTCACTTGGACAGACCTTATTGTTTACATTCATTTACAGGTTACAAAATGTATATCTGAAACAATATAACACTAGGAAACATTTTTAAAGATCCCCCTTTGTGGGGGAAGAAATAACTAGTCTTATTCAGATCATGTCCCTCTCAAATACACAGTTTCATCACAGAAAGATTCATCTTTCTTCACAGTGTTATCAATAGGCTTGACATGATTTCCAATAATCTGTGAGACAGTTTTAAGAGTTATATTTATTTACAGAAACCAGTGGGTAATTAACATGTCTCAAGGAGGTGGAGGAAGTGTCAATTTCAGCCCATTAAGTGTCGTCTAATCAAATTTCATGAATTAATGTTTTCAGAAAGCAGTGTTTCTTAGAGGTGTATTGGCTAAGGTGAGAAGTGTAGATACAGATTAATTGAAAATCGATTTTTAAACAGATAATGGGCTCTTACGTAGCTTCCTATTGGAAGGTAAGCTTAAATGCTTTAGAAAATAAAAGGAAAGAAATGATAAATGCACAGCATTCTTGGCCATCATTCATTATGTAACAGTCCATAATTTCACAATTATTCTGAAGGCTGTAATTATTTTTATGTTAGCAAACATTATTTGGTTTGGAAAACTGTGCAACTAGTTATTAGGTTTCTGAAGATTTATTTTGTAGTATCTATATAGATGCTACTACTTATCATCTGTAGTTCTGACCTTGTAATCCAGGACTTCAATATGCTCCTGGGATATTCTTTCTTTGATGAGATATTTATAGTGAAGGTATTATGATAAAACATTTCATTGAAAAGGTCATTAAACATCTAAATTCATAAGCATGCCTATTAAATGATACTATAATAACATGTTCATAAGTACTAGAAAAATCCTTAAGGTTGTGTATTACTACTGGAAGAAAAACAGAAAAGAAATGTAAAAAATTAATTGTTTTATTTAGCAAATTAACGTAAGAGCAGCAAGAGAGACTGGTCATTTAGTTTTATAGTTTTCATAACCTATTGCACATTAGAATTTGTTGGTCCCTAGAAGTTCTTATTCAGTAAGAATTTTTTCAAGGCCAAACATCTGTATCTTAAAAATAATAACAAAACAAATCCCTGAGATAATTCTGGCATAGCTAGTCTGTGAAAATGCATTTGAGAATTACAGTTCAAAAATCAGACCTTCATTGTACACACAAGAAAGTGATATGCAAACGTATAAGGCCCTACCTTAAAAATCTATTTTTAATTTTGTCCAGTTTCTTAGATTTTTAGGCCAGGGTGAGACGGAAAAGACAGAGGCAGCCCCTGCCCAGTTAGAACAAGATGAAGGAAGAGAACAGAAGCAAGAAGTTTACGAGGGCCTCAGGAATATACAAGAACCAGGTGCCTGAGGCTGGAAGAACCAGGTGCCTGAGGCCAGAAGAACCAGGTGCCAGAGGCTGGAATGCCTTCACACTTGACTCTTACACTTGCTGCTTCACACTTCACACTTGCTAATTTTAGTTCCAACCTCCCATTTCTGACTTCTCAAGTAAAATAATGCCCTAGAAACATTTCCTATATCTAGCCTCATATCTATGTGGAAGTAAAATTCCAAGTGTTGTCATATTTTATATATTGAAATGCATTATAAGTCACATTTTGCATTTTATTTTGTTTTTGCTACTTCTCTCTGAAATTATATATAATTTCAGTCCTTTATACTTACCTATGTGTTTAATTTCCTGGCACTTATATTTCCTTCCTGTGAATCGACATATGTGTTTGGTGTTATTCATTATCCTTAAGCCTGAAAAACATCCTTTACCATTTCTTGTAAGCAGTTATTCAGGCAATCAAATTTCTCAGCTTTCATTTGTCTGAAATGTTTTTACTTTACCTTTGTTTTCAAGAGTATTTTCATTGCATATAGAACCTTAGTGGACAGAACCTGATTTTGTTTTCCTCTTTTTTAACCTTTTAATACATCATTCCATTTTCTTCAGGCCTCCATTATTTCTGATGAGGAATAAGTGGAAATTTGAATTACTGTTTTTCTGGATGTAATATTTCTTTTTCCTCTGAATTTTTTCAGGTTACCTTTGATTGTCTACCAAATTTATTTGGATCTGCAAGTTGATTCATTTCTATTGCATTTGGGAAATCTTCTACATTGTTTCTTCAAATATTTCATGTGCTTGTCTTCCTGGAATTCTTACTGTGCTTATGTGAGACTGTATTATTTTTCCCAACATTGCTGGCTATTCTACACATTTTTCTATCAATCATCTCTCTCTCTTTGTTATTCATATAGTATAATTTTATTAATAAGTAATCAAGTTCACTGACAATGACATATTATGGGGACTCTGGATTTTGCTATTTTCCTCTGAAGTGTGTTTGCGTTCTTCTGGTAGAGAGTTCAGGTCCCGTCTGGTCCCCTTCTTGGGTAGGCTTTATTAGCAATTCCCTGGGAAGGACTTGTGGAGAGTCCAAGATGTTTCTCAAGCTCCTCTAGTTTAGTAGAATTCAATCTCCAAGCTCTGCCCCTCCTGTGGAACCTGTCAGGGCTTGTTTTAGGCCATGTTAGGGAGGGTTTAGTGTAGGTCTTACTTAGGTCATCAAATTTGCTTGCAAGCTGTGGTCTTCTTGTTGTGTAACTACATATGTAAGATATGAAGAAAGTGCTAATGAGATTTCTTTCTTTTGGCTGGACTGGACTGCCATTGTCTCCCAGCACCCTGGGATCTTGGTGACTATGCCATTCTCAATCCCACAGTCTGTGCTGTGTGGTAATCAGTAGAATTTTCCATTGTGTATGTGAGATCTGGTCCTCATCATAAGACTAACATGCATATTATGGGAATCCACCTTACACAGTTCCCTCTTCTTCAGTGGTCTTATTTAAAGAATTCAGCTGTTTGAGCACCCATGAATTCTGACCTCTCCTTCCTTATTTAATTCAACCATTATGATTCCTCCTGGAGACCAGCCTGCAAGCCATCACTAGGAAATTGTCTGCTGGTAGAGCTCATTACTGGAATTACCATACTTCCAAACTTTGCAGTTGTGTGCTGACTGCTGCCCAATTTATAACTGTTGCCTTATATATTTTGTCTGATTGTTTATTTGTTTCTAGTGGGTGGTGCAATCCAATATCATTTACTCTATCTTACCTGGAAGTGAAATCTCTCTATTGGTATATAATATTTGGTATAATAAACAGACAAAATACATAAGACAGATTGCAGCTGCAAAAGAAAATAAAGTTGTTTTCCAACTTGTCAAAATAGATGTAAAGTTATACTTCACAAGTTCAGGACAGAAAGAGCACAGATACTTGTATCCTCCTCATCTTAAAAGAAGATGAACAAAGGAATAATGTTAAAATGTGCCTATAATTGATATTTTATTAAAAATCAACTGTTTTCAAAATATATTTTGAAAATAACATAACTATTCTACAATGGGTGTATAAAAATAGGGGTGGACAAACTGATTTTAATAAGATAAATTGCTTCAATTTGTTATAAGTCAATAGTTCCCACCTAATATTGACAAATTAATAATTAGAACTATGGAAGCTATCATGAGAAATACTTCACATTAATTGCTAGAATAGAATATTATTAGAGAAAGGTGGGAAAAATAAAGAGGAAACTCTTGCTCTACTTTCTAAGGAACTGAAATTTTGTGGATGTTAAAAACCTATAAAATGTTATGTTGAACAGGCATATTCATTTTGATGTCCATTTATTGGATTTTTATCTTACTTTGTGTTTGTTAGTTCATATTTTAAAAGAGCCTATCAGCAGGCTGTTGGTTTGCCCCAGTGCTCCTCCATAGCCCAGGCACTCTGGAAAAGTCACCATCCTAGAAATACCCAAGGGCCATCCAACTAATCCCCCAGTACTTCCTCCAGATAGTCTATGATGGTTTTTCTGTTTTTAACAAGGATTAAAATCCTTGTGCTGTAAATGAAATGAAAATGTCTCCCTCAGAACGGCATCTAACCTGCATCTACAGCTGACTGACTGGAACCCCTAACCCTACTGTACATTTCTTCCCTTAGCTTTGGGGTCATCTTGTATGTGGGACTGCTGGTGGCTGGCCATTGCATCTAAAGAATCAAGACATTGGTGAGGTTCTGATTTCCATCTTCTTCACTGCCATGAATTGGATTTGACACATATAAGAAATATGGTGTGGTAGGTCGGTGTTCTGAGAATTCCATAAGCCCTCTTCATTTTGATGAGATTTTCTGCATCTGGAAAAGCAAGTAAAAAGAGCATTCTCTGAAAGGATGACTTCTGATACTAGCTGGAAGATGGCATGTTGAGTCATGCTTCAGCATATTGTGGATTCAATGACTTAATTATACTTGCCCTATTACTATGGTTATTTTGACACAATCTATTGCTGACTTCTACCTTAGGCTATAAACATACCACAAAATAAAATAAATAAATATACTTAACATTCTACTCTTTGTCTTTTCCATGAATTTCTGAACTTTATTTCTTTGCAAACTTGCTGATATTGCACGTTATTCATAAAGCTGTAGCTCCCAAAAAAGTGGAAAGTTTCATTTTCATAAGATGACTATCTTGCTTAGTTTTATTGCAGACTACTCCACATTTTTATGATTCAAAATAAAATATCTTAGGATAGCACAGTTATGAATCATTTAGTACCCTAGAATATATGAACATAATTGTCATCTAAGACAATATAAAATACATAAAATAATCTCTCAGAACTCAATGGGTTTATTTTAAGCGCTACAAATATTTCTGTTCTGTGGAATACCATATCATAGAATAATGAGCAAATGAATATAGATTGTGTAATTCAATAATCATCTCCATAAAAAAAATCTGAAGTCAGACTTGTGTGGTTACTTCATAGAGTTGTAACTCTGATCATTAATGTGGAGAATGTTTAGTACAGTATGCATGTCATCCTGATGTATTCTTCAGTGATATATTTTACTTTGATATTTTCCTGAGTTCATCTACAAGAGAAAGATAATTAAAAATGAAGATGCAATGTTTATTCCCATCACAAATCATACTTTATTGTAATGCATACTTTTAGATACACATTTAAAGGGTATCCATCATAAATTTTTATGTTGTACATGAAGAAAAGTGGGTAATATTCCAAATAGGTAATAACTCTACAAATTGTATGGAAATGAATGGTACAAATGTGCTGGTGCTGCTTTATTTTAGAGACACACAGCAGGAAAATTTATCACTGAGAATGATTTTTATTCAAATGCTTATAAATAAAGAAATCTTTGTCAATAAGAACCTATTTCCTGGTTCCTCTGTTGGTTTTTATATGAATATAGAGAAGAAGTGGATAACCAAACCAACATTCAAGGGGTATTAGTACTGTCCAGTATGGTTTTTTAAAGTTCGTGGAAAAATTACTTGAAGTGTTTTGGGTCTGTGACTTTCTCAGAACTTCTCGTTTCTCCTCTTATTCTTGTCCAGGATCTCTGTGAATAGATGAGATTAATTGAGGAGATAGATAATTCATCCAGGAATGATTGAGTTGTTTTGAAATTGGACTGTTGACTATTGCACTGGGGGGGGGGGGATAAAATGTCTACAAGCATGTAAATATTTTAGGCTATCTAGCCCTTTTTCAAATGAATTTTTACTTGTAAATTCATTGTGTGTTAGCTGCTTTGACTGAAACATGAATGGGCTTGCTTTTATCATCCCCAGTAAAATGTTTTAAGATCTCTAAAGAAAAAGCACGGACATTGATTATTTAAATGATCAGTCTCAGTTCCATCATCTGTACTAAGAGGATAATAGCAGCTATTTCTTAATGTTATTGTGAAAAATAAAATAGAACATGAATTTGAAATGTCCTCAAAATCCCTTACAAACAATCCCATAACAAATAAAAATTTGTTCTCTTTGCCATTTATTACTGACATTGAAAACTACCCATAATATAATCACATAGGATTCCAAAGTAAAATATCCCCATTCACTAAAAAGCAATCAGATGGACACTAAAAGTTATGAGCTTAAATCACTCAACTCCAGTAATACATTGTAGGTATTTTTAATCTCAGTTAAGCAGGCTAGACACTTGGAGGAACTAAGAGGCACTCATTCATGTAATTAATCATTCGCTCATTCAGTAAGTATTTATGGTGAATCTACTATATGGCAGGCCCTGTGCAAAGTTCTGGGTATAAGCAGTGAACAAAACAGACATTTTCTGCATTCATAGAACATGAAACAGATTAAACATATGATCTATAATGTGCACTTACCAAGAAAAAATATTACGTACTTCATAATTCATAATATGGTTCATGATTTAAAATTTTAAGCACAATTTCTAAGTGGACACATAATAAGAACTAAAATAACTCAAATTCTGATTCCACTGCCTTTATAATTACTGTGCTACCATTGTTTGCTTTAAATGCACTGTTTAAGTGAGGGAGTATGTAGCACCACAGGTTTGGAGACAAAACTGAGCCTTAAGGGAGCCAAAACAAATTCAAATCTTGATTAATTTACTCTTGAAAATGTGTATACTTTTAAAAGAGTAGACTATGTGTGATTCAAGGACTAACTGTATAACTGGGAATTTTCTAAATTAATTTCTTTGAAGAGTATCTGTAGAATAAAATGTTTATGAAGGCATATGTAATAAAATATTATTTTAAAACACACTCATATATGCATATAAGAATACGTGTGTGTGTTTTAAAATAACATTTTACTCTGACTTCATTTAAAATCTCCAGTGTATGTTAATAATATAAAGCCAACCACTGCTCAGTTGGTTTTATTTTTGTTCATAAATTCTCTATAGAATATGTGACATCTTGTTGCCTGAACCCAGGAAAGATAGCTGCCATCACCTCAATCTTGGCATGCCCCTGGACCACAGTCACTTAAACAACTCCTCGATGCTATTGGGAAGGATGTGCAATTGGCTGGCAAAGGTCTTAATATGTCAGGTGGAGCCCATGAGGTCTACATACCATTAGGATTAAACTCTTCTACTAACTCTAATCCACTTCCATTAAATTGCAGCCCAGCAAAATGTTTATCTTTTTTAAACTTATCTACCACTAAATCATAATTTGATGAGCTCCAATTATATTAACAGTAAGGGAGCAATATCCACTCACGTTCCTTATATTCTGTTAGTGCTCAGTATGAAAGAAAAGTCTCAATACTTTCAACATAGTCATTTCTAGTCTTCAAGTAATTGAATGACCTCACAAGGAAAAGCATTCTTTCTTACTTCATGAGTGCGATGTGGGCTGAGCAAGAGAGGAATCGATCAAAATATTCAAAGAAACCAATCTGACAATCGTGGCTTTGCTTAGAGGCTGTGGCCACAGTAGATATAACCCTAAAGCACTGCTGATTGGTATGTGTGGATAAACTGAAGGTTTCTGTCCCAGGTTCTCACCTGGCCCTGGTTGACTAGCTCATTACACACATGCGGGCAATACATTGTTACTGACTCTATATAAAGAGCTCCACCCAGTGCTCTGGGCTATAGGGTGGCACGGCTGCAAGGCTTCAAGAGAGCAGAGCAGAGGCTGGAGTGGTGGCAGCACCAAGGCCAGAGGACCAGAGGACCGCTGTGCAGGCAGAGAGGCCCGACTGGCTTGCTGCATGCACACTCGCTCTGAGTAGTTGGGCTTCTAGTGATTGATCTGCCACCATGGGAATAAAGTTGGATATAATTGTTCACCCCAAGAACGTTCTACTGTCATTTCTTTGGTCACATTGAATCCGTAGTGAACTTGCCCATGGCTGAAGCCTACTGGCAAGACAGCATGAAAATTTCCCTAGACTGGAATTAAGGTTTGGTGCAAAGCAAAGGGGAAAAGATCAAACTGTAGAGAGTAATGGAAGTGTGCACAGGGCAGGACAGCACTTGGCAGGGAGTTTGAAGTGTGAAATTTAAAATATGCAAACTTTCCCCACAAATACAAGGGCACAACTGGTATGCTAAAGGAACTTGTTTCACCTGAGGGGAATTTCCCCTTGGCAAGTTCCCCCTTGATTCAGTGAAGCCAAATAACAATAATGGAAGCTTGAGGGCAAAAGGGTTTATACCAAGCTTTATGCTCCCAGTGGCAGGTCTGGTGCTGGAATCACATCTGCTTCTAGCAAGCTCACAATCTGTCTCTGTCTCTGCCTACAGAAGCTCTTTATATAGTAACACCAATAATAATGGTTTATTGCCAACAGGTGTGTAAGCATTGACCTGTGCAGTAGACCAATTACATCATCAAGTAGATTGGGGTCAGGTGACAATCCTGGCTATCGGAACTTCCATTTTCTCTACAGAACCAAAGGAATTATTATTAGTAAATGGAAAATTTTATAGCTTTCTGCTATGCTGTATAAATGGGCTGAGAAAGATATAGGTACTTTTCAGAAAAATTATCCTAGTGACTATGCAGATGATTTTGAGACCTTTGGGTGTGGATAAAGTGAAGGTTACTGTGGCCAGAATTCTCACCTGACCCTGGTTGGCTAGCTCACTGCACAGGTGTGGGTGATACATTGTTATTGATTCTATACAAAGAGCCCTGCCCAGTGCTCTAGGTGACATGGTGGCATGGCTGCAAGGCTGCAGGAGAGCAGAGGCTGGAGTGGTGGCAACACCAAGGACAGAGACTGAGATGGCTGTGCAGGTAGAGAGGGCCAGAGGCAGAGATAAGCTTGCTGCATGCAGATTCACTCTGAGTGGATGGGGTTCTAGTGATTGACCTGCCACTGTGGAAATAAAGTTGGGTATAACCCTTTCACGCCAAGAACATTCTACTGTCATTTCTTTGGTCACATTGAATCCATAGTAAACCTGCCCAGGGCTGAAACTCATTGACAAGACATTGGGAAATAACAGAAAGTAAAAATTATAAGGGGGTAGGTTTTATGATCTTATATGGCTGTAAATGTTCAGGGAAAATTTCCACTTGATGGATATAGAAGGAAATTTTTCATGCTAAGTGTCTTGCCTGAGGGTTTCAGCCCCTGGACATTTCACTATGGTTTCAGTGAGACCAAGGAGTGACAATGGAATGTTCTTGGGGTAAAAGGGTTTATTATTCAGCTCGTTCTCCCGTCAGTAGGTTGAGCAGTAGAATCATGTCTGCATCCAACAGTCTGCAGGTCCATAACCCTCCTTTGTCTCTGCCTTGCCAAAAGTTATATAAAGGCAGAGCTCTCTATATAGTGACTCAGTCAGTAATAGCCCATTGCCCACGGGTGTGGAAGCATTAGCCTATCAGCAGGGAAGTTACATCATCAAGTAGTTTAGGGTCAGGTGAGGATCCTGGCTATAGGACTTCCATTTTCCCCACACTAAGGTAGCCTATTTAAAATATTTCCAAGCTAACAAGCTACAAGAATTAGGATGCATCAGCACACTTCTTTTCCTTTCTTTAAAGAGACATCAGAATGTTTATAGTACTGGTCTAGGATAAGACCCAAACATTCTGATGTGGTTAAGATGGGAAGAAGAATAACATCTCTTTATAAGATTCTGGCTTGAACCTATTGCAATAAGGAGATTTTAAGCATCTATATTTTCCAAATGTTAGTAAGATTCAGCCTTATTATTAAGGTGAACCCTAACTAGAGGGACTTCACAGACCAAACATGATGGGCACTTTGTCTAAAAGAGTAAAGGAAATGGAGAGTGGTGATGTGGGTCCACCGTACAGCCCTCTGAACTCTGACCCTAATAACACACATAAATTCCCCAGCAGTGCTCCAAATTTGATTAAACAGAGTCTGGCTCTCCTCCCAATCTCACCTGACTCACTCTGTTAATGTAACAGTCGGGAAAAGGTTAGTGGAAACACCTGAAGTGACAGCCCAGTGACTCCCACAGCTTCAGGATATTGAGGTTTGAGATGTGCTAAATGCATGTGGAATGTGATGTGAGTACATAAAAGAGGAGGATAAGATGGGGGTATGTGGTTCTTGACATCCAAAAATGAGGAACAAGTTATAGCTCCGCATAGAAACCACCAGAAAATCCACTCCCCTTTCCTGACCTTAAATGTGTTGATAAACCTAGGAAGAGCCCCCGTCCACCCCGTGTGGCTAGAAACTAGCTGGAGAGGCACTCTCTCACCCTTTCAGCTCATTAAGCTTGGAGAGGGAGTGTCCCCACTTTGAATCCATTCAAAGAATTTCCATAGGGAGTCTTTTAAAAGCCAGAATGTCTCTTACTTTCCATCTGGGAACTTAGTACATTTTCCTCACTTCCACCCACTCCAGTGTCCTAACACATACCAATATCAGAAATAAAAGTCTCTGTGATCTTTGGTAAGGAAAAGAGATAAGCACTCATTGCAATGATACAAACAGTTTAGATGAAAGAGATATTCACAAGAGAAATGATGATATACCATATAGAAGCATTTATTGACCTTGTTTTGATGGACCTGAAAAAACACCAAACATTCCCATCATTCTTGCATCTGGTCCACTGTGGGAGAACAAGGACCTGGTCAGTAAGGGAAAGTGGTGATGTAAAAATACTAGGTAGGAGAAAAAGATGAGGGTTGCTTGATGCTTACCTGACATAGATACTGTATAGGTTCATAGTTTACTCAAATAAATATTTAAAAGAAGATTTTGTGGCATCCTCTAAATGCTGTGTCTTGCCAATGGGTTTCATCCCAGGCAAGTTTACTATTAATTCAATGTGACCAAAGAAATGACAATAGAATGTTCTTGGGGTGAAAGGGTTATACCCAACTTTATTTCCATGGTAGCAGGTCAATCACTAAAACCCTGTTCACTCAGAGCAAGTTTGCATGCAGCAAGCCCGTCTCTGCCTCTGGGACTGTCTACCCCCACAGCCATCCCCAGTCTCTGTCCTCGGCGTTGTCACCACTCCAGCCTCTGTTCTGCTCTCCTGTAGCCTTGCAGCTATGCCACTGTGTCGCCCAGAGCACTGGTGGAGCTCTTTTTATAGAGTCAATAGCAACGTATTACCCACACATGTGTAGTGAGCTAGCCAACCAGGGCCAGGTGAGAATCCTGGCCATGGAAACTTCACTTCATCCACACTCTGTTATGTATGTCTCATCATCTAGTGATAAGATTTCCTTACTGATTCAGAGTATAACTTATCTTATTTCCAAACATTATTGCATAACCAAGTTTATGCATAAATAAATAGATTCTCTTTCTAATATTCAGGATATCATCAAATTCTAAGGGACAAATTCAGAAAAAAGTTAGGAAATTCGGCATATTATAAACTTAAAAAGGAAAACAAAGCTCTAGAAAGTTCAGGAATGTCTATAGTAAACATCTTCATTAAGGTAATATCAATTTTTAATAGGAGCCTCCTGGATATCCCTTAAAAGTCTTGTCCGTTTTGAAGAAAGACTAATTAGATATGAGTTTCTTAAAAATAATTTACAAACTTTTGTGTTTCAAACTAAAAGATCATATTAAATGCTATGAAACAGGTTAGAAGCACTCAACCTCAGGGGCCAGAGCATGACATTTTGTTATCCTTATTCACCATATAAACAATTAATCTTCTGTAATTTCATAAAAGGGTGGATGATGATGAAATTAGTAACATGAAGTTTTGTTTGGGGAAAGAGCAGTTAATGCTAAACATCTGCTTTTGTTTATTTTGATCTACAGTCTTCCTAGGATTTACTTGAATTTTATCAACTGGGTAAATGCAAAGTGTAATTCTCTCAGAAGGTATTGATCACCTCCTGAAGGCTAGAATTAAATTTGAAACTAAATCTTGAGATTTATAAGGGCTACTCTAGATTTGGGCTGGTTTTGTTTTCTGTCATCACAGCTGCCACAACCAAGAACTACATCAAAAGTAAATTAATTTGTAAAATATTCTTATATTTATATATCTGTGTTAAGGACAAAACTCACTAAACATGTATGATTTTCACTAAAACTTCTGTTGAGACCTATGTGTCTAATCTTAGAGAAAACAGGCTGGGTTACATGTCTGTAAGGGGCTATAATAGCTCTAAATCAAGAAAGAGGTAAATTTTAAAAAGAAAAAGAGTCAGCTTATATTGATAAATCTGCATCTGCAATAGTCAAATAAATTGAAGTCAAGTAGCAACAGGATATTTGAAAGGTGCTAAGGTAGGATGCATGACAAATAATAGGCAGATGGGGCTTTTGTGAGGGTCCTTAAAGCCTAAGAATGTATAAATTATTGTTTTAATTCATTATTTACAATCCTCTTTAAATATGGAAGTATACTATCTCTAACCACTTAGAACCTAGAAGTAAAAATATTATTAATTTAAATCTAAATTAAATGGTACTACAAAACATGTGATTTCAATAATATAGTAGTATCTAAGTTGTTTCATGAAAAAAAAAATCAAATGAGTTAGAGACACACTATTTAAAATACCATCTTGAAGATTTACAATATGCATGACTGTGGATAAAGTGAAGGTGCCTACAGCCATGATTGTCACCTGGCCCTGGTCGGCTTGCTCACCACACATGTGTAGGCAATACATTGCTATTGACTCTATATAAAGAGCTCCACCCAGTGCTCTGGGCGACACAGTGGCACATGGCTGCAGAGGCAAAGACAAAGGATGATTACAGACCTGCAGACTGTTGAATGCAGACATAATTCTAGTGGGAGATTATGACCTATCACTGGAAAAACAAGCTGAGTAATAAACACTTTCATCCCAAGAACGTTCCATTGTCATTCCTCAGTCTCACTGTATCCGTACTGAACTTGCTTGGGGCTGAAGCCCACTGGGAAGAAAACCCAGATGCACTTTTAGTAATTACCTACCTGTGATCATGCTCCCTGTAGTCTCCTTGTTACTGAGGCCAACCCATGAATGTGAAAAAGGCCTTTTTTTAAAAAAAATCTGTTTAGCTTAAGCCTGCGCAAAAGTTCAACCAAATGGCCCTGTAATCCCTTTTCATCAAATTCTTGACAAATCTTAAGACATATAGAACTTAACATCTTTATTTTTAAGGCATAATGAACTAAAAAAAAAAATCTAAAAATTGATGTAGCAGAGGGACAAGAGCTCACTGAAGCCCTAAAGCAGTTTTGTAAGTCAATTAGGAAAAACAAATGAAAATGTAGAAAGCAAACAAATAAAACAAAGGACAACAATGAAAAGGAAAATCTTCAAACTCAAACAGATTAGAGTAAGTTAACCAACAAATATTATCTCAGAAAAAGAGTGACCCCCACAAACAGGTTCACCTTTAACCTCTCTTCTCCTGAGAATAGCTCCATCCCCTCGTGAAACAGGAGGATCTAGTTATGTCATGGATCCTGTCATTAATGGTCTTTCTCTGACCAAAAGGCCTTGCAGTTTAACTAGACTTTAGACAGACTTGTTCCTGATTTTAAGCCCCTGATCTCCAGTTTCTTAGAATTTTTATTTTAATTCAGTGTCTAATGGGAGCCCACTTCCTTATAGATGGTCTTCTTATTTTTATGTCTTTACTTGGCCAAAAGGGTAAGGGGACTCTCTGAGGCCTTTTTTATAAGGGCACTAATCTCACTTATGAAGGTCACATCCTCATTGCTTAATTTTCTCCCGAAGGCCCTACCTCCAAATACACTGCGTTGGGAATCGGCTTTCAACATATGAATCTGGGGAATGGAGGTGGAACACAAACATTCAGTCAGTAGCACCAACCATCTACCTTCGTTATTTCTGTGAGTACATTCACACACAAAAAGTTTTAAATACAACCACAATCATTGAATCAACACTGCTATATTCGGCATACCATTGTTTAGTGTTTTATTACCCTTCTGCTCATTACCACTACTTTATAGAGCCTTTTTATACTTTTTTCCCCAAATTGTTCAGCTTCCATCACAGGTTTTAATACCACATATATCCTGTACATCTACATGTATTGTAGTCCTTCATAAGGCCATAAACCATTATCATAGCTAAGATATGCTGTCCCCAAAGAACCGACTTTCACCCCCTTGAAGCCGATAGGACTTCATCTGAGAACACATGGTTTAAATAATTCCTTTGATAAGTTACCAATCGCACTATTCTCTACAATACTGCTAATATAAAACAAAATCTATCTCTGCCAATTAATTTGTGTGTTATGATGTAAGCCTCATTATTTTTACCAAGTTAAAATGCCATCTTAGTTTACTAGGGTCAGCAGTAGGAAGTGAGAGGGCAAGTTGTGGGGAGATTAAAGAGTCCCAGATCACCTTGAGTAGGACATAATTTTGTATGTTTATGCCTAGAAAATATTACCAAAATGAGCCTATATATAATTGACAATGACCATAATAAAAGCAGTTAAAGGGCCTGAAGAAATATTGAGAAGAATAATTAATCTCCTAAAAAGCAGCCTTGTGTATTCATTATTATCCTCATTCACATCTGTTTCATTATATATGTCTTTTTATCCAATGTTGAAGAAAAACAGATAATTTTCTATTCACCCTGGAAAGTCCCACAGCATGTCAATAATTTTCTTCTGAGTTCTTAATGAGAGGCTTTAAATTTCAATAATGTTCTTCCATTTGGGAACTTATGAAGAGTTTGTATCAATTCATTTCCAGACAATATTTTATGGCATCATTATGCCAAAATTCTCACTTAGTTATAAACTCAAATAATTCAGTAAGAAAATTCCCATGTAAACATTTCTTGATCCTTACAGCATCAATTACTTAATAGCAGTATTTTTTTAATCTTGCCACAAAAATATGTTGTTGTATCCAGTATGTTTCTGATAATTTCATTATACAGTGCTTCAATCAGCATGAATTAAGCTAATGAGGCTATTAATGTCATTGTAAGTTACATTGTGATATACGTTTATCTTTTAAATATATAACTTAACTTTTCAATTTGTGGTAGTTTGCCACAAAATCTGGTCTACATACGCAGGGTGAAGTGGAACATTTAAAGGCTATTTCAAACACGTCTGTAAAATCAATTCCTGAAATAATAAAATTACTAAATTGAAAGCAATTGTTTTATTGTTTAAATTTCTAGATAACTGCCTTTGTTCTGTATTTCCTTTGTATGTATTAAATATGCTAAGGTAATGAGTGAAAACAACCATTATTTAATATTTAGGTAGTTTTTAAAATAAGCATACTCTACAATAAAATTCAAAGCCTAAACATTTATAATTTATTTAGTTATTAATTGTAAATACAAGGAAACTCAATTCAAGTGGGTATTGAATGTACTAAGGACATGGATTCTGGAATCAAGTTGCTAACTGTGAACCTGAAGTCTGACATCTCTTTGGATGACCTATCAATAATAATAATTAGCCATTATTTAATCTTTTTTCTTTATCTCACATTTTTTCTCTATGAAGGAGGGATATTAATAGCGACTAGGTAGCAAGCCACCAGACACAAAAGAGTTTATATGGTATTTTTCCATTTACATGAGATTTTAGAGGAGGTGAAACTAACTTGTGATAGAAATCAAAATAGAGAGCTCTAGTGACAGGGATTGCCTAGTTAAAGTTTTTTAAAATTTCTGTAGTTAGGAAATGCTCTGTACCATGATAGGGATATGTGTTATATGGAAGTATGCATTTGTCAAAGTCATCAAAGTTTGTCCTTAGTATCTCTTAATTTCATTATATGTAAATGATACCTAATATTTAAAAAAACAGGATGATGATAAATAATATTCAATATAAATTCACTCATGTATATAACGACTGTATCATAATAATCAATCAGTGACAACCTCCATGTGCAGATACATCAAAATTTAGCAGGACATCTGTATAAACCCTGTTTTCAAGGAGCTGACAGTGGAGTAAATGTTGACATTTCTTAGTTTGTCTCCTCATCTAGACAAGAGGGCTTAATGCTTGCAAGCTTTCATTTCATCTTAAGCTAAGTAGAAGAATTCATTATTTTGAAACAAAAATATAGTGCTGCTCTGACTTTAGATCTAGAGACTTAAAATATGTGTTTTGGCTCATATTTCCTCTTCCCATCTATCAACACTGCTCTTCTTTGTGTGTGCTTTTTTCTTTTTGACTCCATTAGACCAGGGAAGTTTGTGGCAATCTGCTAACCAACACAAGTACTACCTTAAAGAAAGAAAGATGCTTTATTTCCCAGGATACATAGGTCAAAATGTTTGTTAATAGTTAGATCCTGACTCTCTAGCCATATAGTATGGATACTGGGTAGGATTATCTTTACATAAATCATATAGAATAGATTTCCAAGACCAGGAAAATAAATGATGGAGGCACTAATTACACGAGAAGAACTACCACACACCGCTCCACGCCAAAGTATCACATGCGGAAAGCAGAAACTGTGAAGACGGGATGATGAGTACAAAAGAAAGTTTTGCAATTTATTTGCTGTGTGATTTCTTAAATATACTTAAAAATCTCATTGCTTCCATTTCATTATTTTAACAATGTGGATTATAATTCTATCTACCTTATAGGTGGAAAAATGAGATAATACAAAGAATATTTAAAATGGAGTCCATCACTATGTGAACATTTGACTAATGTAAAACCTAAACTCTACAATATTATAGTTAATTAGAATTAGCATCAATTTTTAGCTCATATTCTCCCTAATAGCCAGAAAGTATAGAAATATTTTGAAATCCATAAGTGCCTTACAAAACCATGAAACTGAAGTCATGTCTCTGAAGAACAGTCGTATTAAATAGGCCTTCACTCAAACTCTCTGTTATTTCTTTAATTTTTTTTAATAACAAAAAATATAATGTAACATCCCTATAAACATACCAGTTTTAGGAACATTATCAAGGTACATATAAACAATACTGCTGGGTGTTGTAGCAGTTATGAGACTAAAGATATAAAATAGATTATAGATGGGTTGTTACAGGAGAAAGTTGATTTTGACCAAAATTTGTGTTCAAATGTAGCATCTTATAAATGTCAAATTATATTTAGCTAAAATCTTTTAAATATGAGTTATCATCAGGATTTTAAAATACTGAGATATCAAAGGAGTCTTTTCCATTCCACTATGGAATATGATAATATTTCTAGAGCAATTTGGAAACCTGGAGACCTCAGGAAAATCCATCTTCTTTGGTCTCTTTATAGAGTTGCATATAAATAGTTAGTCACTGTGATATTTTATTTTATGTTTTAATAGCAATGGTGAAAGCATACATATCCCCACTGACTTTTTTGATAATATCTTGATAAAAAGTAAGAGTGCTTTAGCACCACATTTCATGCCACATGTAATTTCCTTTAGATCCTTAGAGAGTCCAGCAATTTTATACTTTTCACTTGAGGGAACCACTTCTGGTGTTAAAACAAAGTAGAAATAAAACACTAGCAAAAAAACTCAGTGCCTTATTTTTCAAGGTTACATCCACCCCAAGACTTCCTCTGGTCAAACACAGAGCAGCTGTAAAATCTAAATGAAGAACTACAGTAAAAAAATCCTAATTGCCTATTTTCAATAATATGTTAATTTTCTGCATTTGGTAATGTGCCACTAAATACATAAAAAAAGTTAGTTACATTAGTTATTCTAAAACGATGCCATGTGTTAGTAAAGATCATGGAGACTTGTTTATACTGGCTTCCAGAAATATATTAAAGAAGTAACAACACATTCATGTATGAATTAATTTTAAATGCTTCACATTTCTATTCCTATTCTGCTTAATTTTGATCATTACTATGTAAAGTTTTGAAAAAAGGATGTTTACTTTGAATCATTGTAAAATATATGGCACTATTTATGATATAAAAATAATCATTGCCACCACTGTTGAGCAATCATGATTTCTTGCCCCTCAGAAGCAGTTACAGTGCTTCATTCTTGACTACCACTGGGACAAGAGTACTTTAAGTTCAGACATTGACTGTCTTATGAATTGGTGTAAAAGTAAAATAAAAGAAAGTAAAGCAGAGTATTTGTCTCCATGAAGAAGAAATAGTTGATGTTTGAATTCACTCATTTAATTCAGATATCTTTATGTGTTTTTACAATGCTAGTGAATAAAAGAACATTTATTCAACCACAGAAGAAAAAATATTGTTACATTTTCTTTTCTCAAAAAAATGAGACACCAATTTTATTTGATGGGCACAAGGGAGTTAATTCCTTTGTCCTGGACATTAAGTCAATTAGGGAGAGGGGAAATCTAACAAAGATACTGAGTGCTTACCAAGTGCCAGCTGCTTATTAAATATCAAGTATTGTGCCAAAAGTGTGAGTGGAGGGCTTAAATCCACAGACTTTGGAGTCAAACTTGTGCAAACTCGTACGGTGACCTTAGGCAAGCTTCTTACTTCCCTATAAACACCATTCCCTTGAATTAAAATGAAATTAGTCTTGTACCTTACCTTAAGTGATTTCTGTAAGAATTAAGTAACATTCAATAATGTTAAGTGTCTAAAATGTACTCATAAAACAATATTGTCTGCCCTGTGGGTTCAACAAATAAGGTCAGATTTATATTTACAAGAATTGTTCCTGTCAACATGAACTGTCACATTCACCTCTAGTCTGAGAGAAATTTTACTGCGTGATACAACATATACTTCTAGCTTTCATGGCTCCAGAAAAAATATTAAATAGGTGGAAAGGTTAAATGGCAAACTATCTCTTCCGTGATGTCCTTAGAAATAGTCAGAGTCCTCTACCTGTTGCCATTTTCTTGTAGCTTTGAAGTAAACCAGTCCTGAGGACTGAGAGAAGCAGCATGAAGTGCTAGAACTTGCGCAACTTCAGAGAAGAAGTATTATCCATCAAAAGCAAAATCCAGGCTTATAATTGGGATATGATTACATATAATAGGACTAGGGTTCCAGTCTGTATACAGTCCTGTGAATTCTGGATTTTCTTAGCCAGACCTCACAATTATATACGCCAATTCCTTGCAATAAATGCATATAAAATTGAATAAGCAACAGAAATATTCTAAATCTATACCCCATGAGTTTTGCTTCTCTGGTTGAATCCTTCCCAATATACCAACCCTTTTTTCATTCAGTTCAGACTTGTTGGTTAGAACAAGCAAATTATAAGGAAGTTTGATATCAGTAGAGTCTAGATAGTTATTCATTATATGTAGGATAGTGAGTGGGATTTCCTACTGAAGATCATAGACAACACCTTAGCCAAACTAGTTGCAAATGTTATCTTCCTTTTCAAATGTGTGGTTTACTTTGGGCTGTCTGATATTGTTCTTTAATGGCAAAAACATATAATTGCCCCTTTTGTTCTAAATAACCATGAAAATATCATGCTACATTAGTATATTCAATGAGAAAGAATGAAAAAGTTTTGTTTTGCAGTTGCCACTTGTGATGGTATTATTGTCATTTATACCCATTGCACAAAATAATAATAATAATAATAATAATAATTTGATATTGCTACAAAAGATAAATCAAAATGAACATTAAATTCAAATTGTAAGGAATTGTTGGGTAGCTGTATCTGGGGACGTCTCTCCCTGAGCACCAGGTGAAGCACTAGGTGGAACCTCATCCTGGATGGGGGAAGGTCCTTGATTCTGGATGAGAAAGAATTCTTGAGCAGGTTGGATAAGTGTAGGTAAGGAAGGAATTCATTAAAATGAAAGTAGTAGTGAATGGCAGCTGCCTTGCAGGCAGCAGAGAGGAAGGAAGAACAGAAGGAGGAAAAGGAAGCTCACTGAGCTCCTGCTTGACATAGGACAGATCCCTTGCCAATTCCCAAAGCTGGGGACACCGGGTGTCCAGTGTCCGCTTGGATCTGCATGGCATGGAAACAAAGATCCTACCATCCCAGAACTGGAAGCCACAGAGCACTGGATAGAGTGAGATTATGTTCCAAGAACTTTCCAGAAGCAAAGAAAGTAGATTGTCAGGCGGCTACTAAAGAGCATGATCATGCAGCTGCAGTCCTGTCTGGGTCACCCAGGCAATGGGAACTTGAAAGCCCAAATCAGAGATCTTAGTAGCCCCTCCCTACTTATCTGAAGTAGGACAGAGAGAATGTAGACTTGTGCTCAAGTCTAGAAAATAGAATGAAATAGCAAACTAACAAAGACACTTACCACTGGAAGGGTACAGAGACAAAATGCAATAATTTGAGCAGAGAGAAGTATTTATTTAAGTATAAAGTACACACTCAAAGAAAGGGGAATGTGTGCAGCCTCAGAGAGGAGACACATTTATCGACTTAGGATTCTGTCTTTTAACATCTTCAAGAATGGCACAAAGAGCAGAGGAGAAGCAGTGCATAGGCTTGATATGTACTCTCATGATGTCTCTGTTTGGTGGGGACATTATATCACCATCCACAGTCAGTCTTCTAAATAATTCTGTAAGATAACACAAGGAATTTATTGATCCTGGTCTTTTCTAAGATAGTGGTTGCTATCAAGCACTGGAAACATATCAGTTTAGGACTGCTTACCCTGCCTTAAGATTGTATCAGTTGTTGGCTGATTACCCAAAGAATATGTTAGAAATATTACCTCCTAACTCCCTCATTTTTAAAATGAGATCTTAGCCTTAAGATAGGGTCCTTCCTGTTCTTACTATACTATTTATATCTCAGTGTCTTCATTATATGCAGGAAAAGTTAATTATGATATTTGTCCCATGACCCTTCCCTATCTCAGAATGATTTAATATGTTTTAAATATTCTAAAAACACATGGAGCAATAACATAAAAAATGTGAAACTGTTGTGTCTTTATTTCTCTCACTTTAAAATTAATAAAATTACCAAAGATAGATAACATTCTTAGAAACATGCAATCCCCCAAAACTAAACTAGGAAGATATAGAAAATCTGAATAGATTACTGACCCTAACTCTAACCCTGTCCCTACCCTTGTCTTATTAAATTGAAATAGTAATCAAAAAACACTCAGTAAACAAAACTCCAGAACCAGACACCTTCACAGGTTAATTTTTCCAAACATATAAAAAGAGTTCATATCTGTCCTCCTCAAACTATTCTAAAAAATTGAAAATGAAGGAAACCTAAATTTATCTATGAGCCCAGCATCATCTTGGTACCAAACCAGACAAAGACACTAAAAAAGGATATATAAGAAAGAAAATTACAGAACAATAACCCTGATAAACATAGATAGAAAATCCTCAACAAACTATTAGCAAACCAAATAAAAACAGATGAAAAGAATCACTTACCACAATCATGTGGGATTTATTCCAGAGATTCAAAGATGGTTCAATATTTCCAGATTAATCAATGTGGTAAACCACATTAACAAAAGGAAGGATAAAAGCCATATAGTCATCTCAATAGATGCTGAAAAAGTGTTTGACAAAATTCAGCATCCATTAGTGATAAAACTCTTAACAAAGTGAGCATAGTGGGAATGTACCACAACATGATCCATACATGACAAACCAATAGATAGCATCATACTCAATGGCAAAAATCTGAAAACTTTTCCTCTAAGATCAGGAACAAGACAAAGATGTACATTCTTACTACTTTTATTCAACATAATACTGGAAGTCCTGTCCAGAGCAATCGGGCAAGAGAAAGAAATTAAAAGCATTCAAATTAGTAAGGAAGAAGTAAAAACTGTCACTATTTGCAAATGGCATGATATTATGTATAGAAAACTCTAAAGACACCACCAAAAAATTACTAGAATTAATAACTGAATTCAGTAAAGTTGCAGGATACAAAATCAATACACAGGAATGTGTTGCATTTCTATATACAAATGATGAACTAACAGAAGTAGAAATTAAGAAACAATCCCATTTATAATTGCATAAAAAATATAATATATATAGGAATAAATTTAACCAAAGAGTTGAAAGACTATGAGATATTTTAAACTATTAGAAATCATTAGGACACACAATGTCTCTGTTTGATGGGGACATTATATCACCATCCACAGTCAGTCTTCTAAATAATTCTGGGGGTGGGGGTGGGGCAAGGGGAAGGCAGTATAATACAGAGAAGATATGCAGTGACTCTATAGCATCTTAATATGTTGATAGTAACTGTAATGGGGTATGTGGTGGGGGCTTGATAATGGGTGGAATATAGTAACCACAGTGGTGCTCATGTAACTGTATATTAATGATACCAAAAGAAAAAGAAAAAAAAACATGAGACATTGATGAAAGAAGTTGAAGAAAACATAAATAAATGGAAATCTATTCCATGCTTATGGATAGGAACAATTAATATTGTTAAAACTACCATAATGCTCAAAGCAATCTGTGGATTTAATGCACTCCCCAACAAAATACCAATGGTATTTTCACTGAACTACAACAAATAATTCTAAAATTTGTATGGAACTGAAAAAAAAAAAACCCAAATTGTCCTAGCAGTATTAGAAAGAAGAACAAAGCTAGAGATATCAATCTTCCTCATTTCAAATTATACTAAATCTGCAGTAATCAAAATACTAGGATACTGGCACAAGAACAGATACACAGATTAATGGAACAAAATAGAGAGACCAGAAACAAACTGACACCTATATGACTAATTGATATATGACAAAGGAAGCCAGGATATACAGTGGAGAAAAGACAATCTCTTTAATAAATGGTAATGGAAAAACTGGACAGCTATATGCAAAACAATAAAACTGGATCACTATCTTATACCATACTTAAATATAAACGTAAAATGGATTAAAGACCTAAGGGTAAGACCTGAGATCATAAAACTCCTAGAAGAAAACATGAAATATATTCTCGAACATCAACATTAGTAATTATTTTCTGCATATGTCTCTCCAGGCAAAAGAAACAAAGGAAAAAATAAACAAGTAAGACTACCAGCTTGAACTTCTTCAAAGTAAATGAACCATCAACAAAACAAAAAGGCAGCCTGCAGTATGGTAATATATATTTGTAATCATTTATCTGATAAGGTGTTAGTATCCAAAATCATAAAGAACTTATACTACTCAACACGCACACACACACACACACACACACACACACACACACACACACACACACA
>JAQQAC010013566.1:4494875-4591411 GCA_029783875.1 Phataginus tricuspis | reverse complement strand
ACACACACACACACACACACACACACACACACACACACACACACACAAAAGAAAACCCCAAATAATCCAATTGAAAAATGGACAGAGGACCTGAATATACATTTTCCCAATGAAAACAAACAAATGGCCAACAGTTCCATGAAAAGATGCTCAACATTTCTAATCATTAGGGAAATGCAAGTAAAAACTCATACCAGTCAGAATGGCTAATATCAACAAAACAAGAAATAATAAGTGTTGGTGAGGACATGGAGAAAAGAGAAACCTTATACATCATTGGTAGAACTGAAAATTGGTATAGCCACTATGGAAAGCAGATGGAGGTTTTTGAAATGCCATATGACCCAGCATATGGTATTTAACTGAATACCGCTTCTTGGAATTGTACTCAAAGAATACAAAATCACCAATCCAAAAAATTATATGCATGCCTATGTTTATCATAGCATTATTTACAATAGGCAAAATAAAGGAACAACCTAATATCCAATGATGAATGAATGGATGGAAAATATGTGGTGCATAAATACAATGAAACATTACTAAGCCTTGAAAAATAATGAAATCTTTCCATATGCAACAACATGGATGAAACTAGAGGTTATTATGCTAAACGAAGTAAGTCAGATAGGGAAAGACAAATACCATATGATTTCACTTATATATGGAATCTAAAAAACAAAACAAATGAAAAAAAAACAAAAATTGGAAATAGGCTCATAAACACAGAAAACAGACTAGTAGTGGCCAGAGGGGATGAATGAAATAGGTGAAGGGAGAAAACAATTAGTGAGAATGCTTGATATCTTAATCTGGGAAATGGTTGTATGAATATACACATATGTCAAAATTCATCAAGGTATACACTAAGATTTGTACATTTTATTGTATCTTAATAAAAAAATTAAAAAATAAGTTTCAATCATTCTCTTTCTCACACACACACACACAAACACACACACAGAGTCAAAACTAATTACTAATAGAGAAGACCAAGTTATCCACATTTTTATTTTTGGCATTAAAGGAACATAATTCCTCTGATGTTTAGACTATGCAAAGAATAAACTGATCGTTGGTCATTTTCATGTGTGATTCAGTATGTGTGCATTAAAAAAAATGTTTACATTTTACATTTTAGGTCAAAGACCCCAGATAAATCCAATCATTTAATCACTTTTTAATAATGTTATCATAAAATGACAACTGGAAACTGTTTAGGTCATTTGCATCATAATTTATGATATTTTTAGAATAATCTATAATATAGGACAATCTCTGGTGGATTGCATTCTTGCTTCAGATTATTAAAAGATCACGTTCATGACTCAATTTATATATGAGAAATCACTTTCAGCTGTCAGCTTAGGTATAAGCTATGTATATTATTTTATTTCCAACATCTATTTTCATTTTAATGTATGATAAAAGGATAATTTGTGTATCTTGCAGCAGTCTGACTTTGAATAAGGGCTTTGACCTGATTTTCATATTGTTATTCTTATAGAGATAATGGTTAGCAAAGAATAAGGTCTCTGGCACCAGCTTCATCACTGTGATGTTCACATTCTATCAGATTTAAATATTTGAATACCATATTAATTTCTCTAGCAGCACACTTTTCCATTTTACAGTCTACAGACACAGAAATGATCCAATTTAAATGCATCACCCAAAAATTATTCTATTTCTATTCCAGCTCTTTCTCTCTTTTATCTTCCTACTATGAATTTGTATGATTTCTCGGGGGCCCCTTAAATAACATTGCCAGGAGGAATTTGACTGGTTCAGTCAGAATCACTTAGACAAAACTAAGAGACTAGTAAGTGGAAATACTCTTTCTGGAGAAGAAAAATGAAAACTATAAAATTTATACATGTATACTTTTCTTCTAGTGGTAGGCATCTCAGACATAAGAAAGTAGATGATTTATGTAGCAATAGACATTGGATAAGCTTCTTTACTTAAACCAAAGCAAGAGCAAAACCATCTCCATTTTCCATAGAATTTATAAGAAGAACATGTGGTACTGATGACAAAATAACCTGCAGCTGATAGGCAAAATAGCCAAAGCAATTCCATTGTGGCATCATATCCTGTTTATAGAAAGGAAATTAATGGTCCATTCCCAAACCTCAACTCTTGAACAGATATCAAAGATGCCAGATCAAGAATATGGAAAATAGGTCCTTCTATCCACTAGTCCTTGTCTTTGGGAATACAGTGGATGAAAGTGGATAGATATCTTACTTTTAATTGTTATCCAAGTCCAGCTAAGTACTTCAGGCTTGCAATTATATAAAAGCTGAGATCCACAAAGATGGGGGTGTTGAGCATTGTATTTTTGGTAGAATCCTTCCTATTCCTTACAGCTATGCTCCTCAGGGACTTGTCAATGACTTTCTCCCTGGAAGAAATACATGGAATCCAAAGGTGCTGGAAGGACATATAAGAAAGGTGGGTGGGACAATGGAAAGTTTCCAGAATAATACTTAATGTGGGGTGATTTCCTTGAGAGTTTGACAGTTACTAATTTTCTGGGACAGAGATGCAGGAAAACCAGAGAACTGAGACTAAACAAAAAAATAGAAGTTTTATAGGGAGGGCATGTTGTTGAATATAGTAGTAGAATAAATAGTCTTTAGAAGTAACCAGCTAGAAGACTGGAAAGAGCAGTCACTGGGAGAGGACTACTTCTTTAAGATCAAAACTGTTAATTTTCATTCCAAGTATCTGCTATACAAATTGCTTGGACTGCTGTTCTATTGGGTCAAAGTAAATATGCCAAAATGGCTGTTGGAATTGCTTACTGTGACCTTTGCTGATGGTTTCAAGAGAGCAATTGCAAACAAAAATGCTGGTAGAAAAGTTCACCAGAGAAAGAAAATCAATGTTCATATCCTCCATCCTTACAGAACTAGAAATCTAGGAATTTGGAGGGTGGAGTATCTTGAGGAATAGTGCACTGCTTGCTTTTTGTTTTCATAATTGCTTTGACCTGAGTAAGCAGATGGATTGCTTAGATGAAGGGCAGCTGTATGGACATAAGCTGTAAACTGATTTCATTTTAGGTGGATGTATAGCTACTCTAGTGTGTTGCTAGAGATCACATATGATGACTGAATGCTGTAGGCTGGGTACGAGAGAATGTCAATAGCCAATGAGGAATAAAGCCCCAACCAATTAGTCGTGAACACTGACAATACTAGGAAGTGGATAGAGGGTATAAAATCTTTTTCTCTCCTTTCCTATTTCTGATTCAATTAACTGTATCTCCTGATAAAATGGGCTTATATTTGATTATTCCTTAAGATCAGGGGTTGACTAGAAAAAGTCACACAGGGCTTTCTGCGAGATTAATGACCATGACAATTTTTGTTTCATTGCTCCATGAGTCAGCTTGTCCTACTATCAGACAGTAGGAGAGTATGTGAAGTCTTAGCATCCTTCAAGGTTTTCCACTGATATCAGTGCAACTACTGAGCATCTCATTCCCAAGCTCTGAATTTTCTGTTACCATTCTAAGGACACTTGAATACTCTGCGTAAAAATGTAGAAGATATTTTGGGAAAATTCCTCTCCTGGAGCACAGTGCTATTTCTAACTGCATCTAGCCCAAACATTCTTCTTCAAAGAATGTCAAGAGAACAGGGGACCAGTTTCTTCACCCTATTGGTAATTTTATTCTTATAATTCTAGTTGCCAAATATGATCCCTGATATTACAAGAAGGGCTTGTCTGGGCCTTTTTCTCAGAATATGATAATAAATTCATCATGCAAATTTCACCAAAATTTTAATTAATTTATCTCAGTTTCTCAACACATTTCTGGACACCTAAGAGTAGAAAGATGAAGAAAAATGATGATGAACAGTATAACATACCCCTTCACACTTTTTGGCATATGCTTTGACTTTAGCAAAGTGATACAGATTTTTAGACCAGAGAGTAAAATGTGTTGCATATAAAACACATTTTGTGGCTTTGAATCTGTAAAAACCCACTAATGACCTTATAAATTCTCACATAGTCAGTGAATTATTATTCTCTAACTTGTTCATATTTAAACAATTTCAAGATTATTTCCTGACAGGAATAGTATATGTATATATCAATTCATGCAATACATGGAACATAACTTAATAAAAATTACTTAGATTTCTAGTAGCAATTTGCCTATACTAACAACTCCATCATAACTTCCAGAGCATCTTTCCAAAATCTGGAACTTCTAGTTTTGACTGGCATATCCAGGCAGAGATGTTAAAACGATCTTAAAATTGACCTACTTTTTGAACTTAAGAGGTCCAAACTCTTAAGTAAATTTGTGTTCTTGAAGTTGTGGGGGGGGGGAATTAATTTGCTATTTTATGAGGGAGATATTTTAGATTTCTGAACTTTTTGAAAGGCATAAGTTTAATCAATTAGTTGATATTACACTAAGCTCGAAAATCAAGATGAATGTCAAAAGGAAAATCTGACAAATTTGAGGGGACCAATGTGTTAACTTCTACACTGAATTACTTCTAAAGCAGAAAACAGAAAAATAATTAAAACAGAATTATATCCTTTACTTGTGTCTGAAAAATACTAAATGGGACCAAATTCAAATCCACATCAACAATTTTCAAAATTTATCTTTTTCTACACAATTTTCTTGACACATATCTTTTGAAATTTCTCATATATCTAAATCCCAACTCAACAATTTTCATCTCACCTAACAAAATGTTTTTCCACTTTCTGCCTTCTCTCTGTTTCTTGAACCTTTTGTTAAGTTGAGACACTTAGCCTCTTTTCAGTTGATTAAGAACATTTTTTATTCAAAATACCAAGTGATGAAAAACAAACAGGACTGATACATTAATTTTAGAGGTCAGAAAAAAAGAGATACAGTTCTCAGCATTCACCTGCATTTTTTTTAATTGAGGCATTTAATTGTGACCTGATAACTGTCTGATCTGAATGACAGAAGTTGAGCAGATAAAAGGCTAAGGAGCTGGGGCTCTTGTGGAAAACCAGGACATTAACTCTTCCTCCCTCCGTTTTTCTTTTACAGCTACACATTACATGAACATCCACGATTGTTCTGAGAAAGATGTTCATTTTCCTTCCATAAACGGAACTCAGAAAGTACTATGGATTTCATTATTGACATTATCCACAATGCAATTCCTCATAAGCTTTTTTTTTTCCTCCTCATAAGCTTTTACCCTGAAATATAAGAAACATCTTTTCCCTATGCATATTCCATAAAGTGTGAAATGCAAGATGTCACTGAGGTTCACATTTTTAAGACACTTTTTGCTAATTAAAGTAAAATAAGCTGGTTTTAAGTTGTTTGGAAAGAACACATTTCTATACTATTTGTTGAGGTTGTAGTCGTAGATGCCTGGAAATGGTCCACTATCTGCCCTTACCTTGAGTTTAATGGCATATCTGGAGGCAATAATGATCATGTTCACAAACATGGTTTCCACTGGCATCGAGGAATGATACTGAGATTTAAACTGTGCATTTAGGTAAGTAGTGTTGGTTGCATTGGCTGATATCACTAAAATACATAGGAAAATTGGGAATCCAATCTTATTGCATTACCTTTTGAGTGACCTTAAAATCATCTTTTCTGGAAGCCCTCCAGGAAACAGAATTCATAGTGTCTGTCTTTGCTCTCTTTGCTGGTCAGAAACAAGACTTGATTAAACACATGTATTTTATGTCCACTTAAAATGATTTTAAACTGTGCAAATGTGATTAGCAGCACAAAAATTTTAAAAACCTCAAAAAATTATCTTTTCTTACATTACATCATAGTATAGCCCATAATTGTCAATTTCCTCCATGCTTGCTTTTCACCATTCATCATTTATCATGCTTACATTTACCATTTATATATAATATTTATCTTAAAAATTTATTTGTGACAGGTAAAGTAGAAGTCTTACTATATTTTTTGCTTAGTTTCTTCCCTGTGTTTTTTCCTTGTCAGCATTCCCTGAAACCAATGTCAAAAGATGTTTGTCATTATGGCATGCTGTCATATTTACCCATATGAATGATCACACTGTATTCACAGTTATAATGTCTAAGACCTTTGATCATGCCATCTACATGAAAGGTTGTCACCAACATTACAGCAGTTAGTAAAATGTGTTGTGAGTCTTTACATTCAAGAATAACAAAGTTTAACATTCCAAAATTATTTCAATTTGAACATAACAGGATTAAAAGCTACAGATAAAAGATAAAAATTAAATTATAATATTGTAACTAATAAAAACTTTCATATATATGAATCATACTCAAAAAAGTTTAACATTAATATTTTTCTACAGAGGCCATGACTTTTGGAAAATGTCAAATTTACCCTTGTCTAAAACTAGTCATTTTTTTAAAGGAAAGTATTTTAGCATAGAGATGCATGGATAATTTTTTTTTAATTTCAGAGAGGTACTTTATTTAACCCAGTATATAAAAATATTATCATTTCAACAAATAAATAAGATAAAAATTATTAATGAGATATTTTACATTCTTTTGTGTACTAAGTTTTTGAAATCTGGATTATACATGCAGAACCTTTCAACTAATACTAGCCGCATTTCATGTGCTCAGTAGCCATGTGGCTCGTAGCAACCATGTAGAACAGCCCTGGAAAACTATACTATCCTATTTCTTCTGCCTCAGCTATTGCTTACTCCCCCAGCCTCAACTTTTTTTTTTTGCTGTGAACATTTTAAAACATATTAGAAAGGTTGAAAAAAATTGAGAGGGAATAGCCATATACGTAAAATCTAGTTTTGAAAATTGTTAACCATTTGCTACATTTGCTTTATCACATATCCATCTATACAAACATCTTGTAATTTTGGTTATTGACTTTATTTTTATTATTAAGGTATCATTGATATGCAAACTTATGCTCAGGTTTTACATGAGTAACACTGTGGTTACTACATTGCCCCCTATTATCAAGTCCACAGCACGTACCCAATTATAATCACTGTCCATAAACATAGTAAGATGCTATAGAGTCACTACTTGTCTTCTCAGTGCTATACTGCCTTCCCCAGGCCCCCACTATATTATGTGTGCTAATCGTAATGCCCCTTAGTCCCCTTATCGCCCCCTCCCCAGTCCCTTCCCCTTTCATAACCATTAGCCCATTCTTTGATTCTGTGAGTCTGCTGCTGTTTTGTTCCTTCAGATTTTCCTTTGTTGTTATAATCCACAGATGAGTGAAATCATTTGGTACTTGGCTTTCTCTGCCTGGCTTATTTAACTGAGCATAATTCCCTCTAGCTCCATCCATATTGTGGCAAATGGTAGGATTTGTTTTCATCTTATGGCTGAATAATATTCCATTGTGTATGTGTACCACCTCTTCTTTATCCGTTCATCTACTGATGGACACTTAGATTGCTTCCATATCTTGGCTATTGTAAAGAGTGCTGCGATAAACATAGGGGTGCATATGTCTTTTTGAATCTGTGATCCTGTTTTCTCAGGTTAAATTCCTAGGAGGGGGAGTCCTGGGAAGATGGTGGCATGAACGGAGCGACAGAATTTTCCTCCCAACATTATATTTATCCACGAAAACACAGCAAATGCAACTGTTCCTAAAAGAGAGACCAGAACACACAGGAAAGCGCACACAGTGCAGACACACCTGAGAGGACTTGGCAGCGGGCAAGGCGGCGGTCTTAAAGAGACGGGAGTTCAGCAGAGAAAGTCATCGCAGCAGCACACTCAGCCCAGCAGGCTGGGAGTCCTGGGGAGCGTCAGACCCTATAGCAGGCGACTGGGAAAGGGTAGCCATAATTAAGACTCCCACAGAGCTCAACAGCCTTCCATTCATTCTCACCCCGGCCACAGCTTTAAAGGGCCATGCGGAGTGGCGCAACCACGGCTCGGGAAT
Source organism: Phataginus tricuspis (assembly GCA_029783875.1). Classification (NCBI taxonomy): domain Eukaryota; kingdom Metazoa; phylum Chordata; class Mammalia; order Pholidota; family Manidae; genus Phataginus; species Phataginus tricuspis. The sequence goes on along the minus strand of JAQQAC010013566.1, from coordinate 4,583,493 downwards.
AGTGGAGCAACAGCGTCCCCTACAGCATTCACACAGAACCACTCCCGGTGGGCGTTTTTTTTTTTTTCTTTTAGGTATTGCTGCTTTTTCTTTTTCTTTCCTTTCTTTTCCTTCTTCTCTCTCTCTTATTACTTTTTTTATTATTCGTAGAATTTCTTTTTTCTTTTTTCTTTTTTTCTTTTCTCTCCTTTCTTCTCTTTCTTTTTAAAGTCATAAAGAGCCCAGCTGACATATGTGACAACTACCAACAACCAATTCTATAGTCATGAGAAGACAGAAGAATATGATACAGAAAAAGCTTCAGACAAACACCACCCCAGAGAGAGAATCTGAAGGAATGGGCATGCACAGTCTTCCTGAAAAAGAATTCAGAATAAAAGTCATAGCCTTGCTGATGGATCTACGGAAAAATGTGCAAGAGCTGAGGGACGAAATGAGAAAAGACAAAGCAGAAATGAGACAAGACATTGACGGGCTTAACAGCAGACTGAATGAGGTTCAAGACACTACCAAGGAAATACAAGACAGGGAACAGGAATACAAAGAAGCTGAGACAGAGAGAGATAAAAGGATCTCTAAGAATGAAAGAATATTAAGAGAACTGTGTGACCAATCCAAACGGAGCAATATTTGCATTATAGAAGTACCAGAGGAAGAAGAGAGAGAAAAAAGGATAGAAAGTGTCTTGGAAGAAATAATTGCTGTAAACTTTCCCACGCTGGGAAGGAAATAGTCTTACAGTCCACGGAAGCCCACAGATCTCCCAACACAAGGGACCCAAGGAAGACAACACCAAAACACATAATAATTAAGATGGCAAACATCAAAGATAAAGACAGAGTATTAAAGGCAGCTAGAGAAAGAAAAAAGATCACCTACAAAGGAAAACCCATCAGACTGTCATCAGACTTCTCAACAGAAACCTTACAGGCCAGAAGAGAATGGCATGATATATTTAACATAATGAAACAGAAGGGCCTCGAACCAAGAATATTGTATCCAGCACGATTATCATTTAAATATGACGGAGGGATTAAACAATTTCAAGACAAAGGAAAGTTGAGAGAGTTTGCCTCTCATAAACCACCACTACAGGATATCTTAAACGGACTGCTCTAGAGGGAAATACACCTAAGGCTAAAAAGATGTCACCAGAGAAAATAAAATCATAGCAAAGAAAGCAGACCATCCAAATACTAACTAAAGGCAAAGAATAAAATACCTAATATATAAAGAAAGGAGGAGGAAGAATAGGAAGGGAGAGATAAAGAAACATCAGATGGCGTTCACAATAACTTAACAAGAAAGTTAAGTTAGATTGTTAGATAGTAACGAAGGAACCTTTGAACCTTTGGTAACCACGAATCTAAAGCCAGCAATGGAAATAAGTACATATCTATCAATAATCAACCTAAATGCAAATGGACTGAATGCACCAATCAAAAGACACAGAGTAACAGAGTGGATAAAAAAAAGCAAGACCCATCTATATGCTGCTTACAAGAGACTCACCTCAAACCCAAAGATATGCACAGACTAAAAGTGAAGGGATGGAAAAAGATATTTCATGCAAACAACAAAGAGAAAAAAGCAGGTGTTGCAGTACTTGTATCAGATAAAATAGACTTCAAAACGAAGAAAGTAGCAAGAGATAAAGAAGGACGTTACATAATGGTAAAAGGGTCAGTCCAACAAGAAGATAGAACCATTATAAATATATATGCACCCAACACAGGAGTGTCACCCAACACAGAAGTGAAGGAGGAAATAGACAGCAATGCAATTATTTTAGGAGACTTTAACACACCACTCACTCCAAAGGATAGATCAACCAGGCAGAGGATAAGTAAAGACACAGAGGCACTGAACAACACACTAGAACAGACGGACCTAACAGATATTTACAGAACTCTGCACCCAAAAGCAGCAGGATACACATACTTCTCAAGTGCACATGGAACATTTTCCAGAATAGACCACATACTAGGGCACAAAAAGAACTTCAGGAAATTCAAAAATATTGAAATCCTACCAACCAACTTCTCAGATCACAAAGGTATAAAACTAGAGATATATTTTAGAAATAAATCAAAAAGACTCACAAATACATGGAGACTTAACATTCTCCTAATGAATCAATGGGTTAACGACCAAATCAAAACAGAAATCAAAGAATATATGGAGACTAATGACAACAAAAGCACAAAGCCACAACTTCTGTGGGACTCATCAAAGGCAGTTCTAAGAGGAAAGTATATTGCAATCCAGGCCTATTTAAAGAAGGAAGAACATTCCCAAATGAACAGTCTAAAGACCCAATTATTGAAATTGGAAAAAGAAGAATAAATGAGGCCCAAAGTCACCAGAAGGAGAGACATAATAAAGATCAGAGAAGAAATAAATAAAATTGAGAAAAATAAAACAATAGAAAAAAATCAATGAAACCAAAAGCTGGTTCTTTGAAAAAATAAACAAAATAGATAAATCCCTAGCCAGACTCATTAAGGGAAAAAGAGAATCTACACACATAAACAGAATCACAAATGAGAAAGGAAAAATAATGACAGACCCCACAGAAATACAAAGATTTATAAGAGAATATTACGAGCATCTATATGCTAACAAGCTCCAAAACCTAGAAGAAAAGGACAACTTCTTAGAAAAATACAGCCTTCCAAGATTCACCAAGCAGGAAACAGAAAAACTAAACAGACCAATCACCAGCAACAAAATTGAATTGGTAATGAAAAAAATACCCAAGAACAAAACCCACAGACCAGATGGATTCACCTCTGAATTCTACCAGACATATAGAGAAGAAATAACACCCATTCTCCTTAAAGTTTTCCAAAAAATAGAAGAGGAGGAAATACTTCCAAACTCTTTCTATGAAGCCAGCATCACTCTAATACCAAAACCGGGCAAAGACCTCACTAAAAAAGAAAATTACAGACCAATATCCCTGATGAACATAGATGCAAAAATACTCAACAAAATATTAGCAAACCAAATTCAAAAATACATCAAGAGGATCATACACCATGATCAAGTGGGATTTATCTCAGGGATGCAAGGTTGGTACAACATTCGAAAATCCATCAACATCATCCATCACATCAACAAAAAGAGGAACAGAAACCACATGATCATCTCCATAGATGCTGAAAAAGCATTTAAAAAAACTCAGCATCCATTCATGATTAAAACTCTCAACAGTATGGGTATAGACGGCACATACCTCAACATCATAAAGGCTATATATGACAAACCAACAGCTAACATCATACTTAATAGAGAGAAGCTGAAAGCTTTTCATCTAAGATCGGGAACAAGACAGGGGTGCCCACTCTCTCCACTGTCATTCAACATAGTACTGGAGGTCCTAGCCACGGCAATCAGACAAAACAAAGATATATAAGGCATCCAGATTGGTAAAGAAGAAGTCAAATTGTCACTATTTGCAGATGACATGATTCTGTACATAAAAAACCCTAAAGACTCCACTCCAAAACTACTAGAACTAATATCTGAATTCAGCAAAGTTGCAGGATATAAAATTAACACACAGAAATCTTTTGCTTTCCTATACACTAATGATGAACTAACAGAAAGAGAAATTAGAAAAACAATTCCATTCATAATTCCATCAAAAAGAATAAAATACCTAGGAATAAACTTAACGAAGGAAGTGAAAGACCTGTACTCTGAAAACTACAAGACACTCCTAGGAGAAATTAAGGAAGACACTAATAAATGGAAATTCATCCCATGCTCTTGGCTCGGAAGAATAAATATTGTCAAAATGGCTATACTACCTAAAGCAATCTGTAGATTCAATGCAATCCCTATCAAACTACCAAAAGTTTTCTTCAATGAACTGGAACAAATAATTCTAAAATTCATATGGAACCAGAAAAGACCCTGAATAGTCTAAGCAATCCTGAGAAGGAGGAATAAAACAGGGGGAGTTACGCTCCCTGACTTCAAGCTCTACTACAAAGCCACAGTAATCAACACAATTTTGTACTGGAACAAAAACAGACCCACAGACTAGTGGAATAGAATAGAAAATCCAAACATTAACCCAAACATATACAGTCAATTAATATATGATAATGGAGCTTTGGATGTACAATGGGAAGATGACAGCCTCTTCAGTAGCTGGTGTTGGAAAAACTGAACAGCTACATGTAAGAGAATGAAACTGGAGTACTGTCTAACCTCATACACAAAGGTAAACTCAAGGTGGATCAAAACCTGAATGTAAGTCATGAAATCATAAAACTCTTAGAAAAAAACATAGGCAAATATCTCTTGGACATAAACATGAGCGACTTCTTCATGAACATATCCCCCCGGACAAGGGAAACAAAAGCAAAAATGAACAAATGGGACTATATCAAGTTGAAAAGCTTCTGTACAGCAAAGGACACCATTAGTAGAACAAAAAGACATCCTACAATATGGGAAAATATATTCATAAATGATGTATCTGATAAGGGGTTGACATCCAAAATATACAAAGAACTCACTCACCTTAACAAACAAAAAGCAAATAATCCAATTAAGAAATGGGCAGAGGACATGAATAGACACTTCTCTAAAGAAGAAATTCAAATGGCCAACAGACACATGAAAAGATGCTCCACATCCCTAATCATCAGAGAAATGCAGATTAAAACCACAATGAGATATCACCTCACTCCAGTGAGGATGGCCAACATCCTAAACACAAACAACAACAAATGTTGGCGAGGATGTGGAGAGAGGGGAACCCTCCTACACTGCTGGTGGGAATGCAAATTAGTTCAACCATTGTGGAAAGCAGTATGGAGGTTCCTCAAAAAACTCAAAATAAAAATACCATTTGACCCGGGAATCCCACTCCTAGGAATTTACCCTAAGAACGCAGCAGCCCAGTTTCAAAAAGACAGATGTACCCCTATGTTTTTCGCAGCACTATTTACAATAGCCAAGAAATGGAAGCAACCTAAGTGTCCATCAGTAGATGAATGGATTAAGAAGATGTGGTACATATACAGAATGGAATATTATTCAGCCATAAGAAGAAAACAAATCCTACCATTTGCAATAACATGGATGGAGCTAGAGGGTATTATGCTCAGTGAAATAAGCCAAGCCAAAAAAGACAAGTATCAAATGATCTCACTCATATGTGGAGTATAAGAACAAAGAAAAAAGTGAAGGAACAAAACAGCAGCAGACTCACAGAACCCAAGAACGGACTAATACTTACCAAAGGGGAAGGGACTGGGGAAGAAGGGCGGAAAGGGAGGGATAAGAGGGTAAAAAGGTCATTACGATTAGCAGACATAAGGTGGGGGGGCACGGGGAGGACTGTACAACTCAGAGAAGACAAGTAGTGATTCGCATCTCACTACACTGATGGACAGTGACTATAATAGGGTTGGTGGGTGGGACCTGATGAAGGGGGTAGTTTAATCACCAAAATATTGCTCATGTAATTTTAGGTTAATGATACCAAAATAAATTGTAAAAAAAAAAAAAAATCCAAAAAAGAAAATTCCTAGGCGGGGAATTCCTGGGTCAAATGGTATTTCTATTTTTAGATTTTTGAGGAACCTCCATACTGCTTTCCACAATGGTTGAAGTAATTTGCATTCCCACCAGCAGTGTAGAGGGTTCCCCTTTCTCCACATCCTCACCAGCATTTGTTGTTTGATCTTTTGAATGTTGGCCATCTTAATTGCTGTGAGATGGTATCTCATTGTGGTTTTAATTTGGATTTCTGTGGTGATTAGTGTTGTGGAGCATCTTTTCATGTGCCTGTTGGCCATCTGAATTTCTTCTTTGGAGAAGTGTCTGTTCAGATCCTTTGCCCATTTTTTAATCACGTTATTTGCTTTTAGGGTTTTGAGGCATATGAGCTCTTTATATAGTTTTGATGTCAAACCCTTATCAGGTATGTCATTTATAAATATATTCTCCCATACTGTAGGATGCCCTTTTGTTATACTGATGGTGTCCTTTGCTGTATAGAAGCTTTTTAGTTTTATGTAGTCCCACTTGTTCATTTTTGCTTTTGTTTTCCCTGCCAGAGAAGATATGTTCATGAAAAAGATGCTTGTTTATATTCAAGAGAGTTTTGCTTATGTTTTCTTCAAGGAGTTTTATGGTTTCATGACTTATATTCAGGTCATTGATCCATTTCAAGTTTACTTTTGTGTATGCAGTTAGACAGTAATCCAGTTTCATTCCTTACATGTAGTTGTCCACTTTTGCCAACACCAGCTGTTGAGGATGCTGTCATTTCCCCATTATATGTCCATGGCTTTTATATAATATATTAATTGGCCATATATGTGCATTTGTATGTGGGCTCTCTATTCTGGTCCATTGATCTATGGCTCTTTTCTTGTACCAGTACCAAACTGTCCTGATTATCGTGGCTTTGTAGTAGTACTTGAAGTTGGGGAGAGTACTCCCCACAGCTTTATTCTTCCTTCTCAGGATTGCTTTGGCTATTCAGGGTCTTTTGTGGTTCCAGATGAATTTTAGAACTATTTGTTCTAGTTTGTTGAAGAATGCTGCTGGAATTTAGATAGGGATTGCAATGAATCTGTAGATTGCTTTAGGCAAGATGGCCGTTTTGACAATATTAATTCTTCCTACCCAGGAACATGGGATGTATTTCCATTTATTAGTTTCCTCTTTAATATATCTAAAGAGTATCTTGTAGTTTTCAAGGTACAGGTCTTTCACTTCCTTGGTTAAGTTTATTCCTAGGTATTTTATTCTTTTAGATGCAATTGTGAATTGAATTGTTTTGCTGACTTCTATTTCTCCTAGTTCCTCATTACCGTAGAGGAATGCAACAGCTTTCTGTGTATTAATTTGGTATTCTTCATCTTTGGTAAATTCAGATGTTAGTTCTAGTAGTTTTGGAGTGGATTTTTTTTTATAGTTTATTTTGGTCTCATTAATCTACATTTACATGTGCAATATTATGGTGATTAAACTACCCCCTTCATCAGGTTCCCCCCACCAACCGCATTACAGTCACTGTCCATCAGCGTAGAGAGATGCTATAGAGTCACTACTTGTCTTCTCTGAGTTGTACGGCCCTCCCCATGCCCCCGAACATTACATCTGCTAATCATAATGCCCCTTTTACCCATTATCCCTCCCTTCCCACCCATCCTCCCAGTCCCTTTCCATTTGGTAACAGTCCATTCTCAGGTTCTGTGAGTCTGCTGCTGTTTAGTTCCTTCAGTTTTTTCTTTGTTCTTATACTCCACAGATGAGTGAAATCATTTGATACTTGTCTTTTTCGGCTTGGCTTATTTCACTGAGCATAATACTCTCTAGCTCCATCCATGCTGTTGCAAATGGTAGGATTTGTTTTCTTCTTATGGCTGAATAATATTCCATTGTGTATATGTACCACATCTTCCTTATCCATTCATCTACTGGTGGACACTTAGGTTGCTTCCATTGCTTGGCTCTTGTGAATAGTGCTGCGATAAACATAGGGTGCATATATGTCTTTTTCAAACTGGGCTGCTGCATTCTTAGGGTAAATTCCTAGGAGTGGGATTCCTGGGTCATATGGTATTTCTATTTTGAGTTTTTGAGGAACCTCCATACTGCTTTCCACAATGGTTGAACTAATTTGCATTCCCACTAGCAGTTTAGGAGGGCTCCCTTTTCTCCACATCCTTGCCAACATTTCTTGTTGTTTGTGTTTTGGATGTTGGCCATCCTCACGGGTGTGAGGGGATATCTCATTGTGGTTTTAATCTGCATTTCTCTGATGATTAGGGATGTGGAGCATCTTTTCATGCCTGTTGGCCATCTGAATTTCTTCTTGGGAGAAGTGTCTCTTCATGTCCTCTGCCCATTTCTTAATTGGATTATTTACTTTATGTTTGTTGAGGTGTGTGAGTTCTTTATATATTTTGGATGTCAACCCCTTATAGCATACGTCATTTATGAATATATTTTCCCGTACAGTAGGATGTCTTTTTGTCGCACTTATTCACTTTTGCTTTTGTTTCCCTTGCTCGGGGACATATGTTCATAAAAAGTCGCTCATGTTTATGTCCAAGGAATTTTTGCCTATGCTTTTCCCTAAGAGTTTTATGGTTTCATGACATACATTCAGGTCTTTGATTCATTTTGAGTTTTCTTTTGTATATGGGGTTAGACAGTAGTCCAGTATCATTCTCTTACATGTAGCTGTCCAGTTTTTCCAACACCAGCTGCTGAAGAGGCTGTCATCTCCCCATTGTATATCCGAAGCTCTTTTATCAAATACTAATTGACTGCATATGTTTGGGTTAATGGTTGGATTTTCTATTCTGTTCCACTGGTCTGTGGGTCTGTTTTTGTGCCAGTACCAAATTGTCTTGATTACTGTGGCTTTGTAGTAGAGCTTGAAGTCAGGGAGCGTAATTCCCCTTGTTTTATTCCTCCCTCTCAGGATTGTTTTGGCTATTTGGGGTCTTTGGTGGTTCCATATGAATTTTAAAATTATTTGTTCCAGTTCATTGAAGAAAGCTGTTGGTATTTTGATAGGGATTGCATTGAATCTATAGATTGCTTTAGGTAGTATAGCCATTTTGACAATATTTATTCTACCTAGCCAAGAGCATGGGATGAATCTCCATTTGTTGGTGTCTTCTTTAATTTCTCTTAGGAGTTTCTTATAGTTTTCAGAGTATAGGTCTTTCACTTCCTTGATTAGGTTTATTCCTAGGTATTTTATTCTTTTTGATGGAATTGTGAATGGAATTGTTTTTCTGATTTCTCTTTCTGTTAGTTCATCATTAGTGTATAGGAAAGCAACAGATTTCTGTGTGTTAATTTTGTATCCTGCAACTTTGCTGAATTCAGATATTAGTTCTAGTAGTTTTGGAGTGGAGTCTTTAGGGTTTTTTATGTACAGTATCATGTCATCTGCAAATAGTGACATTTTGACTTCTTCTTTACCAATCTGGATGCCTTGTATGTCTTTGTTTTGTCTGATTGCCGTGGCTAGGACCTCCAGTACTATGTTGAATGACAGTGGAGAGAGTGGGCATCCCTGTCTTGTTCCCGATTTAGATGAAAAGCTTTCAGCTTCTCGCTGTTAAGTATGATGTAAGCTGTGGGTTTGTCATATATAGCCTTTATTATGTTGAGGTACTTGCCCTCTATACCAATTTTGTTGAGAGTTTTAATCATGAACGGATGCCGAATTTTGTCAGATGCTTTTTTAGCATCTATGGAGATGATCATGTGCTTTTGTTCTTCTTTTTGTTGATGTGGTGGATGATGTTCACGGATTTTCGAATGTTGTACCATCCTTGCATCCCTGGAATGAATCCCACTTGATCATGGTGTATGATCCTCTTGATGTATTTTTTATTTCGGTGCTAATATTTGGTTGAGTATTTTTGTATGTATGTTCATCATGGATATTGGTCGGTAATTTTCTTTTTGGTGAAGTCTTTACCAGGTTTTGTTATTAGAGTGATGCTGGCTTCTTACAATGAGTTTGCGAGTACTCCCTCTGCTTCTATTTTTTGGAAAATTTTAAGGAGAATGGGTGATATTTCTTCTCTATATGTCTGGTAGAATTCAGAGGCGAATCCATCTGGTCCGGGGGTTCTATTCTTGGGTAGTTTTTTGATTACCTCTTCAATTTCCTTGCTGGTGATTGGTCAGTTTACTTTTTCTGTTTGTTGTTTGGTCAGTTTTGAAAGGTTGTATTTTTCTAAGAAGTTTTCCATTTCCTCTAGGTTTTCCAGCTTGTTAGCATATAGATTCTCATAATATTCTCTTATAATTCTTTGTATTTCTGTGGGGTCTGTCATTATTTTTCCTTTCTCATTTCTGATTCTGTTTATGTGTGTAGATTCTCTTTTCCTCTTAATGAGTCTGGCTAGGGGTTTATCTATTTTGTTTATTTTTTCAAAGAACCATCTCTTGGTTTCATTGATTTTTTCTATTGTTTTATTTTTCTCAATTTTATTTATTTCTTCTCTGATCTTTATTATGTCCCTCCTTCTGGTGACTTTGGGTCTCATTTGTTCTTCTTTTTCCAATTTCAGTAATTGTGTCTTTAGACTATTCATTTGGGAATGTTCTTCCTTCTTTAAATAAGCCTGGATTGCAATATACTTTCCTCTTAGAACTACCTTTGCTGAGTCCCACACAAGTTGTAGCTTTGTGTTGTTGTTGTCATTACTCTCCATATATTCTTTGATTAATGTTTAGATTTGGTCTTTCACTCTTTGATTAATTAGGAGAATGTTGTTAAGGCTCCATGTATTTGTGAGCCTTTTTGTTTTCTGTCTGAAATTTATTTCTAGTTTTATACCTTTGTGATCTGAGAAGTCGTTGGTAGAATTTCAATATTTTTGACTTTACTGAGGTTCTTTTTGTGGCCTAGTATATGATCTATTCTCTAAAATGTTCTATGTGCACTTGAGAAGAATGTATATCCTGTTGTTTTTGGGTGTAGAGTTCTGTAGATGTCTGTTAGGTCCATCTGTTCTAGTGTGTTGTTCAGTCCCTCTGTGTCTTTACTTATTTTCTGTCTGGTTGATCTGTCCTTTGGATTGAGTGGTGTGTTGAAGTCTCCTAAAATGAATGCATTGCTGTCTATGTCCTCCTATAATTCTGTTAGTATTTGTTACACATATGCTAGTGCTTCCATTTGGGTGCATATGTATTTATAATGATTATACCCTCTTGTTGGATTGAACCCTTTATTATTATGTAATGTCCTTCTTTATCTCTTCCTACTTTCTTCGTTTTGAAGTCTATTTTGTCTGATACAAGCACTGCAACACCTGCTTTTTTCTCCTTGTTGTTTGCATGAAATATCTTTTTCCATCCCTTCACTTTTAGTCTGTGTATGTCTTTGGGTTTGAGGTGAGTTTCTTGCAGGCAGCATACAGATGGGTCTTGCTTTTTTATCCATTCTTTTACTCTGTGTTTTTTGATTGGTGCATTCAGTCCATTTACATTTAGGGTGATTATTGATAGACATGTACTTGTTGCCATTGCTGGCTTTAGATTCGTGGTTACAAAAGGTTCAAGGGTTGCTTCTTTACTATCTAACAATCTAACTTAACTTTCTTGTTAAGTTATTGTAAACACAGTCTTATGTTTCTTTATTTCTGTACCTTCTTATTCTTTCTCCTCCATTCTTTATATATTAGGTGTTTTATTCTTTGCCTTTAGTTAGAATTGAATGGTCTGCTTTATTTGCTATGATTTTATTTTCTCTGGTGACATATTCTTAGCCTTAGGAGTGCTTCCCTCTAGAGAAGTTCCTTTAAGATGTCCTGTAGAGTTGGTTTATGGGAGGCAAATTCTCTCTGCTTTCACTTGTATGGAAATTGTTTAATCCCTCTGTCATATTTAAATGATAATTGTGCTAGATACAGTATTCTTGGTTCGAGGCCCTTCTTTTTCATTACATTAAATATATCATGCCTTTCTCTTCTGGCCTGTAAGGTTTCTGTTGAGAAGTCTGATGATAGTCTGATGGGTTTTCCTTTGTAGATGATCTTTTTTCTCTCTCTAGCTTCCTTTAATACTCTGTCCTTATCTTTGATCTCGGCATCTTAATTATTATGTGTCTTAGTGTTTTCTTCCTTGGTTCCCTTGTTTTGGGAGATCTGTGGGTCTCCGTGGACTGCAAGACTATTTCCTTCCCCAAAATGGGGAAGTTTTCAGCAATTATTTCTTCAAAGACACTTTCTATCCCTTTTTCTCTCTCTTCTTACTCTGGTACTCCTATAATGCAAATATTGTTCCGTTTGGATTGGTCACACAGTTCTCTTAATATTCTTTCATTCCTAGACATCCTTTTATCTCTCTCTGCCTCAGCTGCCCTGTATTCCTGTTCTCTGATTTCTATTCCATTAACAGTCTCTTGCATCTCGACCAGTCTGCTGCTAAGCCTGTTGATGGCTTGTCTCATTTCTGCATCGTCTGTCCTGACTTCCCTCACTTCCTCCCTCAGCTCTTGCATATTTCTCTGTAGATCCATCAGCATGTTTATGACTTTTATTCTGAATTCTTTTTCAGGAAGATTGTGCATTTCCATCCCTTCAGTCTCCCTCTCTGGTGTTGTCTGGGTCTGTATGAGCTTTGTCTGTATCATATTACTCTGTCTTTTCATGGTGATAGAAGTGGTCGCTGGTTGATGCCACGTATGTCAGCTGGGCTCTTTAAGACTTAAAAAAAAAAGGAGGAAGAGAAAGAAAAGTGAAAAAAAGAAAGAAAGAAAAGAAAAGAAAAGAAAGGATAAAATACGCACACTGTGGGTAGATTCTGTAAGGATGCTGTAGGTGGCGCTGTTGCTCCACTATTCCGCAGCCATGGCTGCGCAGCTCTGCAGGGCCCTTTGTAGCTCCTGCCAGGGCAGGAAGGAATGGGAGGCTTTTGTTCTCTATGTGAAGTTTCAGTGCAGCTACTTTTTCCAGGTCACTAGCCAAGGGGTCCAAAATTCCTCAGGACTCCCAGCCTGCTGGGCTGAGTGTGCTGGGATGATCCTGGGCCCTTGCCTCTTTAAGACTGCCAAAAAAAGCACGTGATTTTCTTTTGTCCTGGGGAACATGCTGCAAGGACCCGGGCATGTTCCCAGCTCAAAACCTGCACCTCTGCCTCTCCAATATCTGAGACATCGCGCGATGTGTGTCAGCGCTCCCGGTGCAGATCACCATGGCTGGTTATTTCGCGGGCCTGTACTTCTACTCCCTCCCATCTCTGAATCCTCTCTTCCCGCTGGTGCACTAGGGTGGGGGACTGCTTGTGTCCCGCCGAGTCAAGGCTCTGTATCTTATCCGCCTTGCTGCTACTGAGTCCTCTCAGGTGCAGATGCAGGCTGTGCACTGTCCTGTATATTCTGGTCTCTCTTTTAAGAATAGTTGTATTTGCTGTATTTTCATAGATATATATGGTTTTGGGAGGAGATTTCTGCCGTGCTGCCATCTTCCCGGAACTCTCCTGGAGTGGATTCTTTTGGATTTTTTATGTACAATATCAAGTTATCTGCAAACAGTGACAAATTAAGTTCTTCCTTACCAATATGGATGCCATTTATTTCTTTGTGTTGTCTCATTGCCATGGCTGGGACCTCCAGTACTGTGCTGAACAAATCTGGGAAGGATGGGTGTTACTGTCTTGCTTCTGATCTTAGAGGAAAAGCTTTCAGCTTTTCACTGTTAAGTACAATGTTAGTTGTGGGTCTGTCGTATATGGCCTTTATTATGTTGAGGTACTTACCCTCTATACAAATTTTGTTGAGAGATTTCATTATGTATTGGTGTTGAATTTTGTCAAATGCTTTTTCAGCATCTATGGAGATGATCATGTTCTTTTTGTCCTTTTTTATTGATGTAGTAGATGATGTTGATGGACTTTTGAATGTTGTACCATCCTTGCATCCCTGGGATGAATCCCACTTGATCATGATGGATGATTTTTTTATGCATTTTTAAATTTGGTTTGCTAATATTTTGTTGAGTATTTTTTCATCTATGTTCATCAAGAATATTGGTCTGTAGTTTTCTTTTGGTGGTGTCTTTGCCTGGTTGTGGTATTAGAGTGATGTTGGCCTCGTTAAATGAGTTTAGGAGTGTTCCCTCCTCTTCTGTTTTTGGAAAACTTTAAGGAGAATGGGTGTTAGGTCTTCTATAAATGTTTGAAAAAATTCAACAGTGAAGCCATCTGGTCATGGGGTTTTGTTCTTGACTAGTTTTTTGATTACCAATTCAATTTTATTACTGGTAATTGGTCTGTTCAGATTTTTTGTTTTTCCTAGTTAGTCTTGGAAGGTGGCATTTTTCTAGAAAGTTGTCTATTTCTTCTAGTTTATCCAATTTGTTAGCATATAGTTGTTAATAATATTCTCTAATAAATCTTTGTATTTCAGTGGTGTCTATAGTGATTTTTCATTTCCATTTCTGATTCTGTTTATGTGTGTAGATTCTCTTTTTTTCTTGATAAGTCTGGCTACAGGTTTATCTATTTTGTAAATTTTCTCAAAGAACAAGCTCTTGGTTTCATTAATTCTTTCTATTGCTTTTTCTTCTCAATTTTATTTATTTATTCTCTCATCTTTTTATATCTCTTCTTCTACTAACTTTGGGCCTAATTTGTTCTTTTTCCAGTTTCAATAATTGTGAGTTTAGACTGTTCATTAGGATTGTTCTTCCTTCTTTTAACAGGACTGAATTACTATATACTTTCCTCTTAGAACTACCTTCGCTGAGTCACACAGAAGTTGGGGCACTGAACGCTTGTTTTCACTTATCTCCACATATTGCTTGATCTCTGTTTTAATTTGGTCATTGATCTATTGATTATTTGGGAGCATGTTGTTAACCCTCCATGTGTTTGTGAGACTTTTTCTTTCTTTGTACAATTTATTCTAGTGTCATATCCTTGTGATCTGAGAAGTTGGTTGGTACAATTTAAATATTTTTTAATTTGCTGAGGCTCTTTCACTGTACTTGTATGTGATCTGTTCTGGAAAATGTTCCATGTCCACTTGAGAAAAATATACATCCTTTTGCTTTTTGGTGTAGAGTTCTGTAGATGTCTGTTAGGTCCATTTGTTCTAAATGTTGTTCAGTGCCTCTGTCTCCTTACTTATTTTCTGTCTGGTTGATCTTTCCTTTGGAGTGAGTGATGTGTTGATGTCTCCTAAAGTGAATGCATTGTATTCTATTTCCCCCTTTAATTCAGTTGGTATTTGTTGAACATATTTGGGTGCTCCTATGTTGGGTGCATAGATATTTATAATGGTTATGTCCTCTTATTGGACTGACCCTTTATGTTTATATAAAGTCCTTCTTTGTCTCTGGTGAATTTCTTTGTTTTGAAGTCTATTTTATCTGCATAAGTAGTGCAACTCCTGCTTTTATCTCCCTATTGTTTGCATGAAATATCTTTTTCCATTCCCTCACTTTTAGTCTGTGTATGTCTTTGAGTTTGAAGTGAGTCTCTTGTAGGCAGCATATAGTTGGGTCTTGCTTTTTATCCATTCTGTAACTCTATGCCTTTGATTGGTGTATTCAGTTCATTTACATTTAGGGTGATTATTGATAGATATGTACTTATTGCCTTTGCAGGTTTTGAACTTCTGGTTACCAAAGGTTCAAGGGCAGCTTCTTTACTATCTAACAGTCTACCTTAACTTGATTATTATGCTATTATAACAATCTCAAGATTCTTTTTTTTTCTCCATTCTTTTTCTTCCTCCTGTGCTCTCTACATGGTAGGTGTCATATTCTGTACTCTTTGTGAATTCCTTGACTGACTTTGTCGGTAACTGATATAATTTTGCATTTGGTTAGTATTTAATTGGTCTTCTTCTTTTACTGTAGTTTTCTTTTCTCTGGTGACAGCTATTTAGCCTTAAGAACACTTCCATCTATAGCAGTCCCTCCAAAATACACTGTAGAGATGGTTTGTGGGAGGGAAATTCTCTTAGCTTTTGCTTATCTGGAAATTGTTTAATCCCTCCCTCAAATTTAAATGATTATCTTGCTGCATAGAGTATTCTTGGTTTGAGGGCCTTCTGTTTCATTGCATTGAATATAACATGCCACTCCCTCTGGCCTCTAAGGTTTCTGCTGAGAAGTCTGATGATAGCCTGGTGGGTTTTCCTTTGTATGTGATCTTATTTCTCTCTCTGGCTGCTTTTAATAGTCTGTTCTTATCCTTGATCTTTGCCATTTTAATTACTATAAGCCTGGGTCCCTTGGGTTGGAAGATCTGTGCATCTCCATGGTTTGAGAGACTATCTCCTTCCCCAGATTTTGGAAGTTTTCAGCAATTATCTACTCAAAGACATTTTCTATCCCTTTCTCTCTCTCTTCTTATTCTGGTACCCCTATACTGAGAATATTGTTCTATTTGGATTGGTCTCACAGTTCTCTTAATATTCTTTCATTCCTACACATCCTTTTTTCTCTGTGTGCCTAAGCTTCTTTGTATTCCTCTTCTCTAATTTCTATTCCATTTACCTCATCTAACCTGCTTTTAATCCCTCCATTGTTTGTTTCATTTCAGCTACTTTATTTTTTAAGGTGTCTATCTCACTCCTGAATTGGTCCCTTAGTTCTTCAATATTTTTCTGTAGCTCCGTTAGCATGCTTATGACTTATTTTGACCTCTTTTTCAGAAAGATTGGTATTTTCAGTCTCACTGAGCTTCTTTCTGTTGTTTGAAGAATTTTGGATTGAGCAAGCTTTCTCTGCCTTTTCATAATCCTGGAGTGATTATGAATGATGCAGTGGTCTCAGGTGAGTTGCGCTGGTGCCTATCCTAAAGAACAAGCCCTTTCCTGCCTCCTGGGCACAGTGCCTGTCTCTTCTGTCAGGGCCAGTGACCCATTTGCATGGAGCGGCCTCTGGGTTAATCCCCTAAACTTCTGTGGGCGAGGCTGTCCTCAGGCTGACCTGGAGTGATGGCTGGATTTGCAGGCAAGCAGCACCAGGGCCTGCCAGCAGGACTAAGCCCTTTCCTGATTCCCAGCTGAAGTGCCAGTCTCTGCTGTCAGGGTCAGTGAGCTGCATGCAGGGAGTGGCCTCTGGGTTAATTCCCTAAATTACCATTACCATGGGTGGGGCGACCCTTGGGATGGCCTAGGGCAATGTCAGGGGTCACAGACAAGTGTCACATGTATCCTCAGGAAGGACACAGCCCTTTCCTACTTCCCAGATGTAGTGCTTGCCTCTGCTGTCAGGGTCAGTTAGCCACACGCAGGGAGAAGACTTTTCATTAAGGCATGTAATTGCTGTAGGCGAGGCTTCCCTCTGGCTAGTCTGGAGCAATGGCAAGGACAGCGGGTTTGTGCACATGTGCCGGTGAGGAGGAAGAAGCGTCAGGCTTCTTATCACGGTGAGGGGCCTTGGGGCTGTGTTGCTAGCTAGGGAGATAGAGTGCCTGAAGCTCCTGAAAGTTCCCAATCTGCTGGGCTAAGTGTGCTGGGATGATTTTGCCCACCTTTTCCTTCTCCTAAACCCTTGCACCTTTAGCAGCCCTCTCACTGTTGGGAAATCTTTCAAAGTGCCCACCTTTCTTTTGTCCCAGGGCAGCCGGTTGTGGAATCTGTTCACAGTCTCAGTCCCTGACTTTGTTTTCTACCTCCTCTAATCTCCAGAGTGCCATGCAATGTGGGTTTGTGCTCCCAGAGTAGATTTCTGTGGCTGGGTATCTCGCAATTCTGGGCTTCTACTCCCTCCCTGCTCTGATTCTCTTCCTTCTGCTTGTGAGCTGGGGTGGAGGGAGTGCTCGGGTCCTGCCAGGTCATGGTTTTATTACTTTAACCTTTTCCGTGGGATGTTCTCTTCTCCCAGATGTATACTGCCTGGTGTAATCTTATTTCTGGTCTCTTTTTTAGGAATATTAGTATTTGCTGTATTTTCATAATATATGTGGTTTTGGGAGGAGATTTATGCCTCACTTCTCACACCGCCATCTTTTTCCCCCTGCCCAATTATTGCATAGATAAAAATTTTAAATATACAAATATAGTGCCATTTAATTAAGCTGAATGCAGATGAGCTTCCATTTATAGAAAACAGAATAAAAGGAAATACTGTTATTCTTAGAATTCTTATTATTTTAATTACAGAAGCCATGACACTCTTTCCCAAAGGTTAATTTGTTTTGGAATTTTGTGGCTCAATCCTTTATTATAGATTACTCCAATTTCCCTGGAGTGGAAATGATACTAATCAAAGAAGGTGCAAAGATAGAAATGTATAGTTAAATTAGTTAAATACTTATTATTGGAGCATATAGAGAAAAGAAATAATATAAAACTTTTAGTTATTTTAGCGAGTTTGCATGAAAAACTGAATCTAAGTGCCTATTTCCTTAATAGTCTTTCTTGAAGTCAAATAGTTATTCAAACTTATTGAGGCTTAGCTGGTGCTTTGCTTATCTCTAATTGACTCCATAACGTCTGTCTAACCCATAGATGTTTATCTCATAAGGACTCATCCTATCTAATAATACAACACTGCTTTATATAACACTTAAGAAAAAAACGGTTTTCCACATAACCTGATCTTATCACGATATAGCAGTAAACACAATGTACCTTTTATAGAATTAAGCAGTTTCTGGTTTCATCTGATGTTTTATGTCCTTCATTTCTAATGTATTCAAGCTCTTATAAAAGGTTCTTTTCTTTATATCTTTGAATATTATCAAGCCACTAATATTTTAAATGATTCATTCAAAATATCTTTTTGAGACTAATCTCTAATTAAAACTTCTTGAAATGAAGTTTAATTAGAATTTCAAAGTACTCCTTATTTTAGTCTCTTTCATTTGGCTTCTACTCTGGTACTACTCTCTCTCTATATATATAGGTGACCTGAAGTTCACAAATCAAAAAATTTTTTTTCCAATCATAATACTTTTCTCCATAATTCCTCAGAAGCATTTGCTATCACTGATCAGCAATTATTTGCAAAATATTCTTTCTTCCTCTTAAATGATATTATGCCCTTTTGGCACCCTTGATATAAACTCTTCTGTATCATTGTCTCTCTTTTTCCTTTTTGTTACCCTAGATCTTAGTGTCCTTAAAGCATGAGTTTCTTTGTGTTAAAAATAATCTTCAAACCTCCAATTAAGACTTTAGAACTCAATTTACACATAAATTTTTATTAGATTACTGTTATGAATTATTTAAAAGTTCATTCTCCTTCACCTCTATGTGCCCGGAACTGAGGAATGTCCTTGTAATGAGACTGAAATTCTTCACTCTGTACTTACTGATAACTCAAAAGTATAGAATTAAATCAAAACTAAATGATACAAAAAAATATACAAACTAGATGTCAGTAGATTTCTTACCAGTATCAAGGATGCTAGAAGACATAGCAGCAGTGCTTTCAACTTTATAGGTAAAATTATTTTCTACCAGGAATAAAAACTCAGCCAAACTGTCACTCATGTGGGAGGAGTTTAAAAAAATAGCTTTTTAAGAAAATTTTAGGAAGTTTATCTTATAACAGCCTTTGTTAAGAAGTAGTTGAGAATGTATTCTCGAATACTGAGACTGTAAATCAGGGAAGAAAAGTTTTAGAAGTCAGGTGAAGACCATGGTTCTTATTATCAGGAAGTCCCAAAGAGACAGGCCAACTGCAGGTCAGAGCTAAGATTTAGCAGTAGAATGGAGACTGAAAGAGCAATCTCTCAAAAGGACAATAAATGAACTCAGAATGAGACAATTAGATTGATATCATAACATAAAATAAAAATATGATAAAAGTAAATAGTTAAAAAAAGATTTTGTAATGAGAGCAAAAAGAAGTAACAACATTATTACCCCATTACTACTACTATCCTCAAAAGAGTCTGAGTGGAATATAATACAAAGTATAATGATAATAGTCTGTTTTTCTTTCTCCTGTTTATTTTAAAATATAGATTCAACTTTTGTAGAAATTACAAAGGAATATTATTACCATGGAGTCAAAAGTGAGATTAAAAATGGGAATATAGAATGTAGGAACTTGTATGTCAATAATATCCTTGTCTTAAAGTTGAAAGACAAATAAGGCTGCTAACTATGAACTAACATAAATAGAACCCTAAATATATAATTCAGTATGAGAAATGTAACCAAAAAAATAATTAAAATATCATATGCAAAAACACTTGTTCATAATTAAATAAATGTGTGTGTTGAATATTTAAATTTCATAGACTGTGTTATTTGTTGATACAATAATATAAGTTTTTTAAAGGGGATAAATATAATGGTAGAAATTAGATATTACCCATATTTATTAAAAATAACAATAATGTTTCTTCTGTTCCATAATATAGTACAATATATTTTCTCTCTGTTTGCTTTTCTAACAATACTTCTCTGACATGCCTGCAGCCATTAGGATGTCGTTATTTACTTTTTACTTTGGTGTAATGTTAAAACTCAACACAGTCCAATGTAAAATTCACTCTGAGTTGACAGCTCTGCTCTTCTTAAACCTGCATTACATTGATTCCCAGTGCCAGTTCAATGAGATCACATTGAACTAAATATCCTTATAACAAAAACAGTTGAGATTAAAATAATTAGCATTTTACTTGTGAGCAACAGCATGTTTTTCATGTAGGAATTAGATTTCAGCTTTCCAAGTATCCACCCCCGTATATTGCTGTCTAGTCTAGTAGACCAGCCAGCCATTTGTCATTCAATTTCTTTGAACCTAGAAATGAATCATATAGCTACATATGTTTAACATTCCCATCATTTTTAATGGGAAATTTGGATTTGTGATACTGAAGTTAAATTTCAAATGAGCTAATTTTAGTGAAGACATGAGAAAGTCTTCTTTAACTTGGCTGTCCTTTTCTGGTGATTTATTTATTTATTTATTTTCCAGTTCTGAAGCTTTCTTATTTCCAAACACTTGGTTATTTTTTCACTGTGGGTATTTCTGTCACAACCTACATATAACAGTGAACAAGTCAAATTCAATCTTTTTGCTTTTTCTAGGTTCCTTATGTCCTTTTCAAATATCATCAAACAGTTTTGGTGAAGTAACATACAGATTTCTCTTTCACTGCAATACTTTTCCCCATTCTCATCTTCATTATATCTCCAAATATTAGAAAGGGACATTGTGGAGGCTCAGGGTTTGCTGTTGAGGTTTTGGGGCAATGAGAAGAGCAATGAAGGGGGTAGGAGTCATCATGGAGGATGCTCTAAAGAAGCCACTTCATTCTGCATAAATCTGTACGTTTTACACTGCTAGAGTGCTAATTCATGGTTACATAAGTACTGAAGATGCGAATGCATGTGCCTTCATGGCCAGGTGTCTGGCCCTCAAGGCCTTTATCTAGCTCTTTAATCACGGGTATAACACAGTGTTTTCAAGGTTTCTCAAGGCTAGACATATTCGGGGTGAAGCAGCAGACAGCATTCCTTATAGAACAGTAGGGAATGTGGAGGGGGCCCTTCCCTACATCCCACCCCTTTCTTTAGGACAGCAGCAGTCTGCTTCTTTCTTGCACACAAAGCAGAGCTCTGGGCCCAGAGCCCACAGAAACAATATAAAGAACAACAACAGACAAGGAGGCCACATGCCCCAGCAGCCACTATGGTTAGGAATCACTGCCAAGTGGGACCACGCTGTGACCACCAAATAGACAGGGGGTCTTGGACAAGGCTTGTATCTGAGACACTTCAGCATCTACTTCTTGGTGCATGGCTTGTATTTGCTGCTAGTGGTCTGGGATATAAACACTGCAGTTAATGTGCAGTAAAGCACACGTGCCTCCTTGTTCAGCTGTGAGTATATCCAGAGCCATTTTGTTTTGTAAAACCACCTTCTGCATTTGGGTGACTTCATCTAGCAATAAGGCCAGCGAGGACCTTGTTACATTCAAGGCACAAGCAACATGCTGTGCCAAGGCTTCTATTTGTAATTCTACATCTATAGTGCCGGTTCCTGGAAGGAAGATAGCCAGGGGATAAAACCACCATGCTGTCCGTTTGGGAAGATACCAACAGGAATATACAGCATCCCAATTATGCATGAGCCATGGCAATTTTTGTAATATTTGCCCTGATATGTATGGGTGGACACAATTACGATGGCCTGTCCAATTAGCAGGGAGATAGGACCAGCCATATTCCCCACATGTCCAAATGCTTTTTCTCCACAGGGAGTCAGTTTTAAATATTTTAAAATGTATGGATGAGCTACCAACAACCTCTCTATGGGACTTTCCCAAGTTTTCCTTGGTTGCTTATTTAGCAAGCTTACTGCTATGGGTAAGTGCTTTATCCACTGTGTCCATTCTAAATATTTTAATTTGTTTTTTAACAGCCCATTATACCTTTCTATTATTCCAGCTCCCTGGGGTTGATATGGCACATGTAATCACGGTACAATGTCCTGATGTTGAGCCCAATCTTGTACCTCTTGTCTTACAAAGTGGCTCCCTCAATCACTGCTGACAATTAGTGGATGCCCATAGCTGGCCCATCAGTGCTCCAAGGCCCATTTAATAGTTCGTCGGGTCACCTGGGCAATGGGATGGGTAAGACCCAATCCTCTACCCATGTCCATTGCCGTGAACACATATTCACATCCCTGATTACTGGGCAAGGGCCCTGTGTAATTTATTTGCCACACCTGTAAGGGTTCTGGTGGGCAGGGGAGCTGTCCCGCTTGCATGGGTACCCAACCATAATGTGGGTAAAAGTTAGTGCATTGAGTGCATGCTTGCACTGCTTGTTTTGCATCAGCAAGCATTAGTGGAAGGTGCCATCTCTGGGCAACTTTACACATGGTTCTTGGGCCTACATGCCCTAGTTTCTTATGCAACCATGGTCCCATGTCCATAGGGGGCAGCTTCTGAAGCATATGAGCCCTGGTCAGGGCGTTGGCCATGTCATTCCCAGGGTTTAATGCTGGGCAATGTCCTGAGACGTGATCTACCAGGGCACCTTCCTTTAACCCACAGGTTTAAAGGTCTTTTTACATTGTTTGTCTCCACAGTGGGCGGTGGCTGATTTCCCAGTTCTGTGCTGCCCACTGAGGCAACCAGACAGTGAGGCCACGAAACCCAGCCCACTGTCAGTACAGATGGTTATTTGACCTGATTCCCTAGTCAAAACAAGTCACACCACTCATAATTTAGTCCACTGGCTGGATTGCCCTACTCCAGACTTACACCAGAACTCGTCCTGTAAGCACTGAATGGCGATGGCCACCCGTGTTGGTGGGTGGCCCTTTGCAAATCCATCTGTATACCAGGCCTCCACTGGTAGCGCCCCTGTTCCCTCATCATAGGGGCTCACCATTGGTGCTTCCACACTCAGTAAGGTGGGTGTGGGTTTGACTTCAAAGGTTAACGGTCCCAGGACTTGCCACAGTTCTTATGAGAGTGGGTTTTTGGAGAATCTAGCCTGTTGTTCTAAATAGGCTCCCCACTTGGTCAGGGTGGGTGTCTGGGAAACCCCAGTTCAGGGAGCTGTGGTAACCTATATTGCACCCACCCCTCAATCAGGAGGGCAGTGGTAATTTATATTGTTTGTATTCCCATGATTCCTTCAGTAGCCAGTAAGGTGACAGGTGCTGCTGAGCTGTTTCTCCAACAGCAAATAGCAAATAGCAAATCTCTGCTCCACGACTGAGACCAAAACCCTATTGGAGCTTTGTGGGCCCCATGCTTCTGCCATAATCCCCACCCATACCCATCCGTGTTGGCAGACACTGTCAGCAGGAATGGTATGGAGGGGCCAGTGACTCGCAGTGTCTGGGCCTCAGCCACTGCTCTTTTTGTCTCAGCAAAAGCCTTTTCTACCTCGGGCATCCAGTCCCATGTTTCCCCTTGCTTTATAAGGTGATGCAGAAACTTAACAGCATGGGTAAATGAGGGATAAATGTTCTCTAATACCCTAACAAGCCCACATATGTTTGTAGCTCCTTAAAAGCTTTGGGCAGGGGCACTGTTGTATTTTGTCAATCATTGCTTCAGGTAACACTTTTGTCTTACCCGACCAGACACATCCAAGAACTTGACAGACACATCCAAGAACTTGACAGAGTAACCAGGTCCCTGCACCTTGTCTTTGTTGACGGCCCATCCCCACCCCTGGAGGGCCTGGTGCAAACTGCGAGCTGCAGCTTCTAGATCTGGAAGAGAATCAGAAGTCAACATTATATCATTTATATAATGGAACACATGAACTGAGGGCGGATGGGACTAGGTGGCCATGTCACTAGCCACCAAGTCGTGACACAAAGTAGG
Source organism: Phataginus tricuspis (assembly GCA_029783875.1). Classification (NCBI taxonomy): domain Eukaryota; kingdom Metazoa; phylum Chordata; class Mammalia; order Pholidota; family Manidae; genus Phataginus; species Phataginus tricuspis. The sequence goes on along the minus strand of JAQQAC010013566.1, from coordinate 4,559,715 downwards.
ACTGTGCAATTATCCTTGTGGGTGGACCACAAACGTCCATTGTCGGTCCTCCCATGTGAAGGCGAATTGATCCTGGCTTTCTAGTGCAATGTCAGTGGAAAAGAAGGCATTAGCCAAGTCCAACACAAAGTGCTAAGTCCCCGAAGTCACAGCCAGTTTATCCATCAGGTCAGTAATGTTCAGTACTGCAGCATGCAGCAGGGGAGTCACTTTTAGTCTTTGATAGTCCACTGTCATTCTTCAGGTGCTGTCTGACTTCTTCACAACCACACAGGTGAATTAAAAGGGCTGTGTGCCAGCAGATGATGTGTGCTTTCTCTAACTACAAAATGGTTTGGCCAATTTCCTCCTGTCCATCAGGCAGCCAGTATTGTTTGGTGTTCACTATATGGGTGGCTTGTGGTAATACCAAAGATGTGTGGTGGGGTTGACCTCATCACATATTTTCACAACACACGTGCAACCAGAACTCCCCCGGAGTGGTTTGCATGGTTAGACCATGCAGTATGTCCACTGCTAGAATGTATTCTGCTATCAGAGATACATAAACCGCATATTGATGTGGGGGCAAGCATCCAATTCCCAAAGTCACAGTCACTTTTTACACCCGCACTGTCCACCATACCCCTCTATGACTAAAGAGGGGCCCCAGAACCTATCCGGGTTGCCATAAAGGAGAGTTGACTCAGCACCTGTATTCACCAGAGCTGCTGTACATTCTGTGCGTACCAATGAATGGCAAGTTCAACAAATGACCTCTGGTACTCCAGTGTCCCAGTGTGCCAGGCCCCTCAGCCCCACCTCTAGTCAGGGAGGAAGTCAGTCAGCATGTAAGGCACAAGGTCCTGGTCTGCCACAGCACTCGCCCGCACCTGCTTCGGGGCCAGTGGATGATAGCGTTGGTCTGGACACAACGGTTTCCATAGCCCCATCAAAACCTCTAAAGGCTGTCCATCAAGCTTTTCACAGGCCAAACCAGCAGCCAAAAGATCAGTCCATACCTGTCTGTGGCTTCCTTTTAGCGGTCCTGCAGTGACCGTCTCTGGCGCCATCGCCGCTGTTGTTTTCCCTTTTCCCTTCTGCTCCTCCACCACGGTAGCTCTCACTGTGTTCACTTGAGGTCACTTTACTTCTATGTCTTCCAAGCAAGTTAAACTGACACTGATTTGTATGTCGGATGGTCAGTATATGGGACTAGCAACATGGCGACAGTTCCAAAGGTACCGGCAGGACCATTGGCTAGAACAAGATCTTTCATACCAGACGTTAACAGTTCCTCATCTGGATTGCAGTAAAGGGAAACAAACATCTTCTGCCTTATACCCATTTTATGGAGCACGTGTTCCAACTCCAGATATGTGGTCCACGTTGTTACACGTTCTGGCATGTCCCCTGGGGTATTCCACACCTCCTTTGCTGCAACCATTAACCAATGTATTAGGGTCTTATTGCCAGCATGTGGGTCTGTCCACCTAGCACCCTGCAATATGTGCCACATAGAGGACACGGCCATTATGCTGGCAAATTGCGACACCTCAGAGGATGAGAGCTTAGTATTCTCAGTGCTCTCATCCCACAGCCACAACAGCCAGGCAGGCACAGATTCCCCCAAATGTTGCTTACACTGCTTGGCCAAATACCACAATTCCATGGTTGTATGCGTCATGTACATTGTTTGCCAGGTAGCTATGGGGAGGGGGGATGCCGCCTGGCTGCCCCTCCCACCCCCCGCATCTACGAGTTCTTGTATCTCCATGCATTGACTCATGGTGGGGCAAGCATGCAAAACCAAAGTTGCTGTGCTGCACTTGGGCCTTTCAGCCTGCAATGATAGGGCAGTACTCATCGATCCCTGTAATGTACATTTGGTGGCCACCAGCCATTGCTCCAGGTCTTCTTCCTTCCATTGGAGACTCTGCACTCACTGTTGCAACTTTGCAGTTTCTTGAGTGGCATGGCGGACAACCGTCGGGAGCATTCACACCACTCGACCAGATGATTCCTGGTAGGCCGGAATAGCTAGGGACTCTAGCATCTCTAACGCTGTCCGTATAGCCTCTGTATGTAGTCTATATAAACTCCCAATCCTCTGGCACCGCCCACGCAGTCAAGTACGTTGCCACCAGGTACCAAATAGAGGCTGGGGGCCACATTTCCTCTGCCCCTCCACAGCCAGGGAAGCCTAAGGACCATTGCTCTCATGACCACCTACCTCACCCTGCTCGCTGCACCAAGTGTCAGGTCCGAGGGTTGACGTTGAGATCTTGGGGTGATGTGAAGAGCAAAGGAGGCAGGAGTCATCATGGAGGGTGCTCAAAAGAGGCCACATTATTCCGCATAAAGCTGTACTTTTTATATTTCTATAGTGCTAACTCATGGTTACATAAGTAGAAGACACACGTGTGTGGCCTTCATGGCCAGGTGTCCAGCCTTCAAGGCCTTTAACTAGCTCCTTACTCATGGGTACAACACACTGTGTTTTCAAGGTTTCTCAAGGCCAGACATATCCTGGATGAAGCAGTGGACAGCTGTCCTTACAGAACAGTAGGGAAAGTGCAGTGTGGGGGAGCCTTCCCTAGAGGCATCTTGTATGGCCACACTTTAAAAATGTGAATTAAAATGTGAATTAATTGCAGGCCAACATTTTACAGTCTTTTCTATGCCAGCAAAAATGATAACCATCTTGTAGGCACATGTCTAAGAAGGTTATGTCTTTCCTTTTCTACAAGATAGAAATAACATTAAGTACTTTTACGTGTTTTAAGAAAACTGAGAACAGAAAGTGAATAAAACTTTTATTATGAAGGCCTCAATATCACAAGTCAGCAAGCCCTGCTCCTTTCTACCAGTGCTATATACAAGGTATGTAGTATATTTAACAAAAGGACTTTTCATTTTATTTGGGAGAAATTTACAGGCTAAATGGAATTTGCCTAAATTTATATTTGCATTGTCTGCCAAACATACAGAAAGAAGAGAAAGGTCTAATTTTGTTGGGACAAAACAGCACCAATCTGTTTGATGTTTTTTGCAGTTTCTTTAGAATCTTAGTAGAAATAAAGATTATTTGAAACTACACTTTTCAAATAAAGTTTCTAAAAGCTAGAAGGGAATTTTTTTCCCATAATTCAACCCACCTGATAAAATTTGGGGAGGATCGTTACAGTTAATGTCCTCAGAATTAGCACTACCCTGTAAAAGTCCAAAGCATCTGTTGTGGAAAGGTATCTTTGTGTTTCCCTAAGGGACATTTTATGGCAACCTCTGAATCAGGAAAAGTAACTTTATTCTGTTTGTTAGATCAATAGAGGAAACAATGTAAGTATTTTTTGGTTCCTTGGTATTCTCAATCTAATTCAGCAACCACTATTTTTGACAGACAATTGGTAACTTTTTGGAAGATGAAAAATCTTTTGATTGATTTATAAATTGATAATGTGCCCTATTTTGGATTTGTAAGTTTCTGTCTCCAGGTGTGCTTTCTTCTGCTCTACAGGGCCAGTTACAAATTTTGTTCTGCAGATTGTCCAATATGTTGTGCTGTGGTTATTAGCTAATTCAGTTGTGCCTGTCCTTCCATCTGCCATTAAAATGCATAGTTGTTTAGTCCTCTTTTCGCTAATGTCTTGAGTCCTACTGGTGTTGGTATTGTGATCATTCATGTTCATTAGCTTAACTCAGAAAAATATGGTCCCAATACATACAATGTTAAAAATTCAGCTAGCACTACCATGTTACAAAGCATTACAGCTAATCCATAGGCAAACTCAAAGATGAAATATTAACGCTGACGACTATAACACACTTCAACTGCACAGTTAGTTGCAAAATTTGTAGTGAGCAACAATTCTCCTGATCCACTATTTAGGAACTACAGATCATGAGTCAGGGAAAAAGTAGTAACAGAGACTAAAGAAGGGAGATAATCTCTGCATTATCCATTTAACACTAAAAGCAGTGTTGCTTTCAGCCCCTGTAATTGGTGCAGCTATATGGGTTATACATCTTTTCCACAAAATTCCAAACGCACCATCAAGAAACAAAGCTTTTGAAATTTCGTAGAGGTGTTTCTCCAGGATGCAGCACCATTAGTGCTAAAACAGAGGTAGACAAACAGGACAGATTTTCACCTTAATATGCTAATCAGTAGCAACTCTTTTTTGACTATATAACAGTCAGTAGATGGAACAAAGACCTCAAACAGAAAGCCCAGAGAGGCACTGAAAAGGAAAAGACACAGAAGCAGTATATTTGTTTGGCAAGAGCATTAGCATAGGACAGGTTTTCTGGAAAATGGAAGAGCAGTTTGTTAAAATAGAAAACACAATAGTAAAAAATACTAGCACCTGAATGTATGAGACAATCTCTGAGGGTTCTTGTGAGTAAAGTCAGAAGTGTGTGATCATAAAATATATATATGTGTGTGTGTATGTGTGTGTGTGTGTGTGTGTAGTGTGTATGTTTGTGTATATATAGAATATTTAAAGAAAATTATACATCACACACACACATATATATACATATATATATACATATATATACAATTTTCTTACTCTTACAGTATGCCTACTATTTAACCCACAGGATGTCACATGTTGTCAAAAAATCTGTATTCTGTACTTCTGGGAGGCAGTAATATTAAAATAAAGAATGATGAAGTGAAAAGAGAGAAAAGAAGAGAATAGGAGAAAACTGTACTGATAATTTATTCAGATATATACATTATATTTCATTGGTTTTATTCATTGTATGAGAATTGTAAATATTGATACTAATTTTCGAAAGACATAACAGAATTTCTAAATTCACTATTGAGAATTTCTAGTAGATTAATATATATTTTACGGTTTGAGCTGCATGTAGTCTAATAAACTGTTACTGCCATGTAGGTGTTCACTACTACAAATTAAATATTTGTATTGTTTTTAAATATTTCTATTCTGTACTTAAGTCAGTAGTTAAAAGTTGAATGATATATACATAATTTTCTAATTAATTAGTTTATCTTGCAGGAACATTTTTTAAGTGTGCTATGTAAAAAAAAGAAACCTAGCAGACACTCATAAACAGTGGTGCTGAATTTGTTGTTTTAAGTTTTATTTTTATTATTGTATTACATTTATTCCTGTTTATCATTGTTTAATATATTGTGCAAATATATCATCTTACATTTTTCATAACATAAATAACATAGTATAAGGACTATGGGTGTTGCAACTGTAAATAATATAAATAAAATTCAATATTTTGATAGATTTATAGACAAATGTCAAGATTTGTTGCTGAAGGAGCAAGAGAACTTCATGTGTCCTAAATTAGAATTAGAATACTAAGTGAAAGTGAAAAAAATAGCATAACAAAGGAGGAAATGAGAAGGAAAGTGGGATATTGGGCAGTGAGTACAGATAGGAAAGATGTCTAAAGAAATCAAGTACTGAATAGTGCTTGCTAATAATACTAATCTGAATGTTCAACAGACATCCAGTATAATTTGCTGTACATTATTACCCAATTTTTTTTCCTCAACTAGATCGTATATCTTTTCTGCTCAGTGTTTAAAAGATCTAGTCAACTTATTTATTCCTGAGAACTATCCTTTTGTTCCCCTATTTTTTATAATCCTTAATAATGTGTACAAGAAAAATATTCACTAGTGATGATTGATTCAAAGATGTCATGCTGTGTTTTTAACTTTATTTTTTAATAAAAATAGCATATATTTAAGATATACAACATGCTGATTCAATATGTGGTCATCATATTGTACTTTAGTATAACTAGAGTAGCTATTCTTATATCAGACAAAATAGACTTTAAAACAAAGACTGTAATAAGAGACAAAGACAGGCATTACATAATGATAAAGAGATCAATTCAACAAGAGGATATAACATCTGTAAATATTTATGCATCCAACATAGGAGCACCTGCATGTACAAAGCAAATATTCCCTGACATAAATGGAGAATTGGAAGGAATATAATAAGAGTTGGGAATGTTAATACCCCAGTTACATCAATGGATATATAGATTATCCAGGCCAAAAAAAAAAACATCAATAAGGTAAACATTGGTCTTTAATGACATATTAGACCAGGTAGACCTAACAGATATGTAGAGAACATTCCTTCCAAAAGCAACAAAATACACATTCTTCTCAAGTGCACTTGGAACATTTTTGAGGATTGATCATATGTTTGATCACAAAACAAGTTTTTATACATTTAAGAAGATTGAAATCATATTAAGCATTTTTTATGACCAGGGTGGTATGAAATTATAAATTAATTACAAGAAAAAAACTATAAAATTCACAAATATATGGCAATTAAGCAACATGCCATGGAATAACCAATTGCTCAAAGAAGAAGTCATAATAGAAATAAAAAATAGCTTTCAGACATATGAAAATGGAAACGTAATATTCCAAAGTTTGTGGGATGCCACAAACACAGTTCTAAGATATGAAGTTCACTGTGTTAAATGTCTTCCTCAAGAAACAAGAAAAGTCTTAAATAAACAAGAGACGTGAGAAAGAGAGCAAATGAAGCCCAAAGTTAGTAGAAGAAAATAACAAGGATTAGAGCAGAAATTTAAAAAAAAAAGAGAGACAAAAAGAAAATAGAAAAGATCCAAAAAACTAAGAGCTAGCTTTTTGAAAAGATAAAATTGGCAAGCTTTTAGCTAGACTCACGAAGTCCATAACAGATGGCTTCACAAGTGAGTTCTATCAAACATTCAGAGATGAATTAATACAAACCCTTCTCATTCTCAAACTCTTCCAAAAAATGTCGAATAGGAGGGAACTAATCCAGACTTATTTTATGAGGCTAATATTCCCTGATACTAAACCCAGATAAATACAGCAGGAGAGAAGAAAATTACACGTTAAGATTCCTAATGAATATAAATGTAAAAATCCTGAACAAAATAATTGCAAACCAAATTCAACAATATATTAAAAGAATTGTAAACCACTATCAAACAGGATTTATTCCAAGGATGTAAAGTAGGTCAGCATCCACAAATCAGACAATGTGATACAACACTTGAACAAAATGAAGGATAAAAATATTATCATTGGAATATATGGAGAAAAAGCATTTATCAAAATTCAACATCCATCATTTGATGTTGAAATTCAACAAAGTGGATATAAAGGGAATAAACCTCATGTGATAAAGGCCACATATGACAAGCCCACAGCCAACATCATACACAATGGTGAAAAGCTGAAAGTCTTTCCTCTAAGATCAGAAACAAGACAGGGGAGACCACTCCTGCCATTTTCATTCAACAAATGAAATTCCTAGCCAACAAATCAGACAAGAAAAATAAAAGGCATCTAAATTGGGAAGGAAGAGAGAAAACTGACAATCTTTGCCAATGATATGACATTATATGTAGAAAACTGTAAGACTTAAAAGAAATGTTAGAACAAATAAGCAAATTCAGTAAAACTGTAAAGCTGCAGGATACAAAATAAATACACAAAAATCTAATGTGTTTCTATATGCTAACAATGAGCTATTAGGAAAAGAAAGACACAATCCCATTTACAATTGCATCTAAAAGAAAAAAATACTTGGAATAAATTTAACCAAGGAGGTGAAAGACTTTTATATTAAAAGCTATAAGACATTTATTAAAAAAGGAAAAAGACACAAATAAATGGAAAGATACTCTGTATTCATGGACTGGAAGAATTAATGCTTTTAAATGTCTATAATATCCAAAACAATCTATAGATTCAATACAATTCCTATAAAAATTCTAATGGCATTTTTCAAGGAGTTAGAACAAACAATCCCAAAATTTGCAGGCAACCACCAAAACACTCCTAATAGCCAGAGAAAGAACAAAACTGGTGGCACAACACATTTTGATGATAAACTATATTACAAAGTCATGGAAGTTAAAACAGTATGGTATTGGCAGAAAACAGACACATAGATCAGTCAGTGGAACAGAATAAAGAACCCAGAAATAAACCCATGTTCATTGCAGCATTATTTTCAATAGTCAAGATAAAGAAACAACCTAAATTTCCATCAGTGGCTGAATTGATAAACAAATTGTTATTTATATATAATGGAATATTATTCAGCCATAAGAAGAATGAAATCTTGCCATTTGCAACAACATAGATGGACCCTCAGGGCATTATGCTAATTGAAACAAGTTAGACAGAAAGAAAAACACCAAAAGATGTCTCTTATATGTGTACCAAAAGAAAAAAATCAAACAAGATTACAGATACAGAGAATGTTTGCCACAGGTGGGTTTTGGGGTGGTGGGAGAAATGTGTGAAGGGGATAAACAAAAAATGGGTACATGTTTGTGATATTAGGCCACGTCCATAGAATAGAATTCAATGGGACCATTCATGAAGATGATAGTTTTGATACAGAAAAATGACTGAGTGAAATAACATTACTAGAGTATGATTCAATTTCTTATAATATGCATATATGTGTATGTGTATGTGTGTGTAGGAAAAGTATGAATGCTCATATACCAAAATACTATCAGTTGTATCTCTAAATGTCAGAATTACAAGTCATTTATTTTATGCAAGAAAAGAATCTCTAGACTTACTCATCCTATGTAACTGCAATTTGTTCTCTTTTGACCAGTATAACCCCATTTCTCCAACTCTTCTTCCTGATAACAACCATTCTCCTCTCTGCTTCTATGTATTTTTTAGATTCCAATATAAGTGAGGTCATACAATTTTTTTTCCTGTATCTGGTTAACTTCATTTAGCATAATATTCTACAGGTTCATCCATTTTGTGGCAAATGGTAGCACCTGTTTTTTTTTGAGACTGAACAATATTCCATTCTGCGTGTGTATGTGTATCACAATTTCTTTATCTGTTCATCTGTTTATAGACACTTAGGTTGTTTCCATATATTAGCCATTGTGACTAATAATGAAATGAACAGGGAGGTGCAGATTATCTCTTCATGGTACTGATTTAATGTCCTTTGGATATATATCCAGAAGAGGTATTGCTAGATCATATGGCAGTCCTATTTTTAGTTTTTGTGGAAGCTTCATACTATTTTCCATAATAACTATACCAATTTACATTCCCATCAACAGTATACATGGCTCCCTTTTCTTCACATCCTTGTCAACACTTGTTAATTATTATTTTTTTGACACTAGACCAGGTGAAGTGAATTCAAGTCATACCAGTTATGAGGTAATATCTCAGTGTGGTCTTGATTTGAATTTCCCTGATGATTATTGATATTGAGCATCTTTTCATCTATCTGTTGGCTATTTATATGTCTTTTTCTGGAAAAATGTCTATTCAGTTCTTTCATCTGGTTTGTTGTTCTTTTTGTGATTGAATTATGTTATGTTGATTATTATTCAAAATCTTATATTTATTCTAATGTTCTTTTTAGCTAATTTTATATGTACTTTCATACTTAATTTGACATATACGTTACAGAGAAAATGTTCACACAATTATTAGTTATAGATATACCATACTTCCATGACTTTCTACTATATAAATAATTTAATTCTATGTACTCATGTTTGTACTTCTCTTTTAGTAAATTGATGGGACTCACACGTGTGTGTCAAAGAATGTCCTTGATAATTCCCAGAGGTGGTTACCTAATTTCTTTCTTGTTATAGCACCAATGCTTATGTTTTGTTTGTGTGCTATGGTTTGGTTTATCATGGTCTTTCTTCTCTTATAAGACCCTAAAAAGACAAAAACAAAAACTTTAAAATTAAACTGAAAAATGGGGAAACTAACCTTTAGCTTGATTCCTTCCAGGCCTCTAGTTGAACAGTGAGAGATCTTGATGTCTGGGTAGTGCCGGGCTCTGTCCAGCAGCCTCAGCCGTGCTCTTTTTCACTGAGAGGGTATGACTGCTTTAGAGCCTAAAAGTTAGAATCTATCTCTGACTTCACACAATTAAAAAATGTCTATAGAGTTAATATTACATATATTATCACAGCACACATGTTACACAGAAAACTATATATACACCCCTAAAACGTATTCCCAGATCCTAGAAGTTAAAATGAGCCAAAAGTATGTTACAAGAACTCATTACTTATATCTGTCAAAGACTGTAACAGAAATTCAGTGGCAGCGGATTGAAAAGGAATATATGGAAAAATCATCACCAAGATATTGACAATCCTTCTTCAATTGTCCAGAATTCATAACATGTGAACTCAGTCAATTTGGGAGAAATCAAAGAAACACAGAGATTAACATGAACACTCACTATGCACTTACCATTTTGGACAGAAAATTTAGTTATGCATTACCTTTTAATTTTCAGTTCTTGTTTTAGTGTCATGTTTCTTTGTTTAATGTTATTGTCTTTTTGTTAGGAAATGGAGTAAGGACTAATAATTAGGAGAATGACTACACTTTCTTGCAATGTGGGGTTATTCAACTTGTATTAAATACAATCACAATTCACAAGAAAGAGGAATATAATTGATTGGTGATCCCCCTGCACCCCAACACTTAGTTTCTCATCCAAGAACATTCAGAACTTAAAAATGATAGAAAAAAATATGTTTTAGCACTGCCGAAGTATATAGCTGTACATCTTAGATTGTGATGAACTGAACAATATAATCATGCTGTTTGAAGCAGCTTGTAATATGCTCTCTTGTTCTTTGAGTAGTGTAAATGACTTCATGTTGCTGCCAGCTGTGCAGAGGCTTTGAGTCTTCAGGGAAAGGTACTTTAAAGAAAGACATTCCATCTCTTTTTCTGTATTTCCCCAGTCATGCTCCAGGAAGAGGTCATGGGTAGAGACCCTAGTCATGATGCCAAGGAAAATAACCTCTCAGATACATTCCAATCTTCGCTGGAACTTCAGGGAGTAAGAATTAATTCGAGATTTAACATTAGTTATTAGCAAATAGAATGCTCTCCCTCCAACACAGTGAAAATGACAGGCAACTAATGTAGTCTCTTAACCTGATCAAGAGGAGTATGTGATTAAGAATTATCCTCAGACAGGAAAAGGGAGTCATAGATGGGTTGAGTACAGTTCCTTCCATAAGAGGCTATGTTTTGGGTATGGTCTCTTTAATTTGGGAAGACTTCAAAGAAAATCAATAAGAAGGCTAATAAGTGTTTTTAGGAAATTTACTGATGAAGAAACCACAAGCTTGAATTCCAAAAGCCAGTGTAGCAAATTTTGTTAATGTACCCCATCTCTGAGTTCACCTGCAGCTATGGAAGCCAATGTCCATTAGCATCTCCCTGTCCATGTATTGTGTCTCTGTGCAAACTGGGAGCTAATTCTGCAATTCTGCAGTGAATAACACCACCAAGGAAGAGGAACTGGGGGTGGGGATCAAAACCTGAAGATTTTGGGTACAACCTTAATACATAAGGGGTTTGAAGGGGTAAATGTTTCTGTTGGTGCACCCCCACACGATTTCTGAAGGAATCACTGTCAAATTGAGGCCCAATTGCTCACATTTTCACCCTGTTCATTTTTGTCCACTTTTATACTTTTCTCACTTCACTGTCTCATTTCCCTCATTTAGAATCCCTAAGGATTATTTTGTCCTAAACATTCCAGACCCAGGTACTCATCTTGAGGTCTGCTTTGGGAACTCCAAATCTTGCACTAACAAGGATGATCCCCCAGTGAAGGATGGTCAGAGAATTACTTACAGATAGCAGAAGCTGAAACAGTGCTGGACAGATGGGATTACCAAAGAATTTACTCCTCTCTCCAATGGGGAATTTCTGCATTTTCTGACTAGCAGGATTTTTAGATAATAAGGACAACTGACTGAGCTGTATGTTCCATTCAGATAGACAATGCCAACTGACAAGATTCATACTCCCCTTCAGCTATAGAAGTTAGGTATATGGATGCTCAACTGAAGGCAGCTAAAATTTCCCAGCATTTTTTCCCATTAGTTGTTCCCTTGTGATTAAGTTATCATTGATGAAATATGAGTAGATATGATGGATGCAATGTCTAAGCCTGGTACATGAAAATTCCCTCAGATTACCACAAGCTCTTTCCACTTTTTGGCTTTTTGACATGTCTAATATCAGACTGACATTGCAGGGCCACATATTAAAGACAACAGGGCACCCGAGTTTGGGAGAACGTAGGCCTTCTGCCGTGCTGCAAATGAAGCAAGCTTCTAGGAATGCAACACGTAAACTTAGCCCTTATATATCTGAGTACCTTTATTAGAGCTAATTAACTCTTCATAGTTATTATAGCATTCTTCCTTTTTTTCAAGTGGAAATTTTTAGTGACTTTTTATATTTTTGCTCCATCATGGTATACTGGTTGTGGAAGAGCAGATGTGTTTCTTAAAAAGGTTATCAATGAAAAAGTAGCCACAATGTGGCCAGATAGAGAGGTCTTACTATGCACTGCCAAGAGAACTTAGAAAATGAAATAGATACAGGGCAGAGAGAATATCAGGATTTTGGCCTTGGAATGGGTGATGAAATAGCTCTACTTGTGGAAAAAAATGGTGTGCAGGAATACTATGCTAATTAGATGGCTGATTTCTGCCTATATCCTAGTCTCTGCTCATAGTGTTTCTTTTCTCTACTTAGAAAATTCCGAGTTGTAGTTACAAATGTGGACACCCAAACCGACTACATTTCTTGGCCATTTAATGTGGCCTTGTACTCAGCGAAATACCCATGGAACTGAGGGGATGGATGTGTGCTTATCCTGGGCTTCCCCTTTCCCACTTCCACAGCCTGAGACCCAAAGCTAAACAGTGTAATTAGGAAGGCAAACTTCCCCAACTGGGTCTTTAGAATATAACTCCCTCTAGATATTGTTGTCCATCAACATTTGGAAAGATAAGGAGACAGAATATAATTTCTATCATACATAATTAAACTGAAAATCACCACACAAAACAGTATCCAAATTACATTGCCTGAAATTAGTATGGACACATCCAAATGCAAAAAGGACAGAAAAACAAATTCGAGATTGTCAAGGGTTGGGATAGGATGGGGATGGGAGGGGAGACTATGAGTGAAGGTGATTAAAGGGTACAAGCTTCCAGTTTTAAGATGAGTAAGTCCTAGGGATATAATGTGCAGTATGGTGACTATAGTTAACAATATTATGTTGTACGTTTGAAAGTTACTAAAAAATTTTTTTAAAGTTCTCATCATATAAATACACAAAAATTGTAACTATGTAAGGTAATACATATTAACTTTATTGTGGTAATCATTTTGCAATATATACATATATCAAATAATTACATGTACGCCTTAAACTTAATGTTATGTCCACTATATCTCAATATGGACAGCAAACACAAAAGACTGGCTTATCTAGTCAAGAATCTTCTGGTGTTATTTGCGTACTTTAGAGGTTACCTTCACCCATCTCCTACCAACCACTCACTCACATTACATATAAAGTGAAAGTTCCCTCTTTATCTTCTTAAAATAGTTCCCTTCCTCCTTCCATGATTTAACGATCTACCAAGGTTATTTTGTATTCTTACCATGCATTAAAAATTTTAATGAGTCATAGCTGATAGAACAAAACGCATTTCGTGTATTTCTTAAATCTGTTTGAACAAGTTTACATTTAGCTTTGAAACTGGCATAACAGTATATTTTGCTTGCTGTATCACTTTAAATTATATTTTACAGTTACTATCATATATGATTAACATTTTTATATAAAATTATTTCATTTCTATAGGCAAATAATAAAAATACATCTGGTGAATTCCATAAGGTCTTCTAAAATGTCTCAGAAAATGATTTATCTGTGTTTTTATCTGCTGATCAAAACAATGGTGATGGTGTATTTTAAAAATTAATGCAATTAGACAATATTTACTATGAAAATGTAATAATGCTAAATCTTTACTGAAAGAAAAATTGTACATAAATGAATATATTTAAGCCAGCAGCACCAGATAATAAGTCAACCAGAGTAAAGTTTTAGAATGGACATTTTTAAATGGGCAAAGATAAGGTTCATGTGCCTACACAAGGAATGAGAATACTGTTTAAAAAATAATAGATGTAGTCCCAGGACTCTTAGAAGAGCTACAGAAAAAGTTTTGTAAGGCTAGTTCTTTAGTTGACAGAAAAACTGACTAAAAATTCTACATGAAAACAACACTTAGTTTATACATTTTAATTGTAGATCTTAATAAATTAAATATATATATATTTTTCTCATCCCTCAAAACACTTGTGTTAACAAATGAGATATGCCAATAGAATAAATAAATAATTAGCATTGATATAATGACTGCAAAGAAAGCTTTAACACATAATATCTTTTAAAAAGTAATTTATTTCCCCTGACATAATAATTCTGTATAAGCAGCATGTGCCTGGAATATCAGTGCCAACTGCATCGTCATGTGTCAGAGTACAACTTGCATAAATATTACTGTTCAACTTTTCTTTCAATATTAAATACAGTCAGAGAAACAAATCAAAACTGAAGAGTGGTTGGAAGGATATCTGAATGTCATAGTCTGGATTAAATGAGTATAGTAGTGAAAGAACTGGAAGACATGACACATGCAGCTTTATGAAAGATGAGCTGTAATTTTCTTAATATAAAAGAAGCAATAGTTAAGTATTATGGTTTTTAAAAAGTCAAATTCTAGTAAATAGGAAAATAATGTTCACTTTAATTGGTCATATTACTTTAATACTTTGTTTTAAAGAGTAAACAGGTAAGGATTTTGTGAAAGTGTCACCAAAAAAATAAAACTCACACTAAGCCCTTTAATTCATTTTCACTGTGACCTTGGCCACACATTAGCTTGCGTGAGACTCAGTGCTTGTTGCTTTGTTGTTGTTTTTAATCATAAACGTAAGGAGAACAATCACTAACCAGCAGCACTTATTTTAAAACCGTTATTGTCTGCCAGGCACTATGCTAGATACTAAGGAGATACAAAGCTAAAGACAGATCCTGGCTTAAAGAATATTAGATCCCACAGGAAAAAAGAGACAAACCAGTCAATGACTGCAAGATAGTGTGGAGTATGCAGGGTGATAAAATTGCACACGGTGTATTGCACGTTCTGGAAAGGAGAGAGATTTTCAGTCAAACTGGGTCAAGGTGAATTCATGTAGAAGGTATGTTGAAAGATACACTAGAAAAATGTGGATGAGAGATAGAAGTGTGTTCCAAGCAGTGAAAAGAGCATATGTCATGTAAGGAAGGAATAAAATGACATGGGACATTCTTCTGAAATTAATATAGAGAGAAGAGAGAGAGCTAAGGGTTGCTGATGGGAATGGGGCATGGAGAGACGGCACCAGCTAAATTATAAAAGGCTTCATATTCTAAGCTAAGTATTTAAAATGTACTACGATGTATGGCTATTGAAATACTAAAGCACAGTTGCATTTTTTTTCTTTGGATGGCAGTTTATTAGTATTTCATGGATATAAGTGGTGATACCAACCTATTGAAAAGCCCAGCCAAGTTCCCCAGGAATGCCTAACACTCTTAAACACCTACAAATCAACTCATCAAATATGTCTGCATGCATGGATAGCATTGGCAGCAATAAATACCTAATTATTTGCTGTTTTAATGAACTTCTTACTAGACATGTTTGCAGGCAGTATGTAGTATATTATATGATACTGGATCTGAATTTTAATTTTTTTCCTCTTTTTTTTGTAACAATAGAAATGACAGTGAAATAATCAATGAAAAATAATAAAAATGTCATCTAAGTTGGACTTTGGTTAGTAGTTGGCTTGTGAGAAGTAGACGCCAAGACTCAAGAACTCAGTGGGGGGAGAACAGGATCCTAGGTTTAATGCATGATGATTGCCAACATTGAGGGCACTGGTCATGTTCCTCTCCCATTGCAGACTGATACATGCAGTATTTTCTTTTTTCTTTTATTTTGCTATTTTTTTATTAAGGTATTATTGATATACACTCTTATGAAGGTTTCACATGAAAAAACAATGTGCTTATTACATTTAACCATATTATCAAGTCCCCACCCACACCCCAATGCAGTCACTGTCCATCAGTGTAGTAAGATGCCACAGATTCACTATTTGCCTTCTCTGTGCGACACTGTTTTCCCCTTGATCCCCCACACCATGTTTACTAAACATAATACCCCTCAATCCCCTTCTCCCTCCCTCCCCACCCACCATCCCATACTCCTCCCCTTTGGTAACCACTAGTTTCTTCTTGGAGTCTCTGAGTCTGCCACTATTTTGTTCCTTCAGTTTTGCTTCATTGTTATACTCCACAAGTGAGTGAAATCATTTGGCACTTGTCTTTCTCTGCCTGGCTTATTTCACTGAGCATAATATCCTCCAGTTCCATCCATGTTGTTGCAAATGGTAGGATTTGTTTCTTTCTTATGGCTGAATAGTATTCCATTGTGTATATGTACCACCTCTTCTTTATCCATTCATCTACTGATGAACACTTAGGTTGCTTCCATTTCTTGGCTATTGTAAATAAAGCTGCAATAAACATAGAGGTGTGTATGTCTTTTTGAATCTGAGAAGTTGTATTCTTTGGGTAAATTCCAAGGAGTGGGATGACCGGGTCAAATGGTATTTCTATTTTTAATTTTTGAGGAGCCTCCATATTGTTTTCCACAATGGTTGAACTAGCTTACATTCCCACCAGCAGTGTAGGAGGGTTCCCCTTTCTCCACATCCTCGCCAGCGTTTGTTTTTCATAGTCTTTTCGATGATGGCCATCCTTACTGGTGTGAGGTGATATCTCATTATGCTTTTAATTTGCATTTCCCTGATGATTACTGATATGGAGCATCTTTTAATGTGTCTGTTGGCCATCTGAATTTCTTCTTTGGAGAACTGTCTCTTCATATCCTCTGCCCATTTTTTAATAGGGTCATTTGCTCTGCGGGTATTGAAGCACATAAGTTCTTTATATATTTGGGACCTTAACCCCTTGTTGGGTATGTCATTTACAAACATATTCTCCCATACTGTAGGATGCCTTTTTGTTCTGTTGATGGTGTCGTTTGCCGTACAGAAACTTTTTACTTTGATGTAGTCCCATGAGTTCATTTTCGCTTTTGTTTCCCTTGCTGGAGGAGATGCGTTCAGGAAGAAGTTGCTGATGCTTATAGTCAGGAGATTTTTGCCTATGTTGCTTTTTAAGAGTTTTGTGGTTTCATGACTTACATTCAGGTCCTTAATCCATCTTGAGTTTACTTTTGTGTATGGGGTTAAACAATAATCCAGTTTCATTCTATTGCATGTACCTGTCGAGTTTTGCCAACACCAGCTGTTGAAGCGGCTGTTATTTCCCCATTGTATGTCCATGGCTACTTTATCATATATTAATTGACCATATATGGTTTGGTTTATATCTGTTCCATTGGCTTAGTTTGTTCCATTGGTCTATGGGTCTGTTTTTGTGCCAGTACCAAGTTGTCTTAACTACTGTGGCTTTGTAGTAGAGCTTGAAGTTGGGAAGCATAATCCCCCCCAGCTTTATTCTTCCTTCTCAGGATTGCTTTGTCTATTTGGGGTCTTTTCTGGTTCCATATGAATTTTAGAATGATTTTCTCTAGTTCTTCGAAGAATTCTGTTGGTATTTTGATTGGGATTACATTAATCTGTAGATGTTTTTAGGCAGGATGTCCATTTTGACAATATTAATTTTTCCTAATCATGAGCATCGGATGTGTTTCCATTTATTGGTATCTTCTTTAATTTCTCTCATCAGTGTCTTGTAGTTTTCAGAGTATAGGTCTTTCACTTCCTTGGTTAGGTTTATTCCTAAGTATTTTATTCTTTTTGATGCAACTGTGAATGGAATTTGTTTTCCTGATTTCTCTTTCTGTTAGCTCATCATTAGTATGTAAGAAAGTAACAGATTTCTGTGTGTTCATTTTGTATCCTGCAACTTTGCTGAATTCAGATATTAGTTCTAGTAGTTTTGGAGTGGAGTCTTTAGGGTTTTTTATGTACAATATCATGTCATCTTCAAAAAGGGACAGTTTAACTTCTTCTTTGCCAATATGGATGTCTTTTATTTCTGTGTGTTGTCTAATTGCCATGGCTAGGACCTCCAGATCTAAGTTGAATAGAAGTGCGGAGGGTGGGCATCCCTGCCTTGTTCATAAAGGAAAGGCTTTAAGCCTCTGGCTTTTAAGTATAATGTTGGCTGTGGGTTTGTCATATATGGCCTTTATTATGTTGAGGTACTTTCCCTCTATACCCATTTTGTTGAGAGTTTTTATCATTAATGGATGTTGAATTTGTTAAATGCTTTTTTGGCATCTATGAAGATGATCATGTGGTTTATGTCCTTTTTGTTTATGTTGTAGATGATGTTGATGGATTCTCGAATATTGTACCATTTTTGCATCTCTGGAATAAATCTACTTGATTATGATGAATGATCCTTTTGATGTATTTTTGAATTCGGTTTGCTAATATTTTGTGGAGTACTTTTGCATCTATGTTCATCAGGGTTATTGGTCTTTAATTTTCCTTTTTTGTGTTGTCTTTGCCTGGTTTTGGTATTAGAGTGATGCTGGCCTCATAGAATGAGTTTGGAAGTACTCCCTCTTCTTCTACTCTTTGGAAAACTTTAAGATGGATGGGTATTAGGTCTTCACCAAATGTTTGATAAAATTCAGCGGTGAAACCATCTGGACCAGGAATTTTGTTCTTTGATAGCTTTTTGATTACCAGTTCAATTTCATTGCTGGTAATTGGTCTGTTCAGATTTTCTGTTTCTTTCTGTGTCAGCCCTGGAGGGTTTTATTTTTCTAGAAAGTTGTCCATTTCTTCTAGGTCATCCAGTTTGTTAGCATATAATTTTTCATAGTATTCTCTAATAATTCTTTGTATTTATGTGGTATCTGTACTGATTTTTCCTTTCTCATTTCTTATTCTGTTTATGTGTGTAGACTCTCTTTTTGTCTTGATAGGTCTGGTTAGGGGCTATCTATTTTTTTTATATTCTCAAAGAACCAGCTCTTGCTTTGAGTGACTCTTTCTTATTCTTCTCTATTTTATTTATTTATGCTCTAATGTTTATTATGTCCCTCCTTCTCATGAATTTGGGCCTAATTTGTTCTTCTTTTTCTAGTTTCATTAATTATGAGTTTACACTGGTCATATGGGATTGTTCTTAATTCCTGAGGTGGGCCTGTATTGCAATATAATTTACTCTTAGCACGGCCTTCACTGTGTCCCACAGATTTTGCGGTGTTAAATTATTGTTGTCTGTCTCCATATATTGCTCGTTATCTGTTTTTATTTGGTCATTGATCCATTGGTTATTTAGGAGCATGTTGTGAAGCCTCCATGTGTTTGTGGGATTTTTCATTTTCTTTGCATAATTTATTTCTAGTTTCATACATGTGTGGTCTGAGAAACTGGTTGGTACAATTTCAATCTTTTTGAATTTACCAAGGCCCTTTTTGTAGCCTAGTGTATGATCTATTCTTGAAAATGTTCCATGTGCACTTGAGTAGAATCTGTATTCTGCTGCTTTTGGGTGTAGAGTTCTGTAGATGTCTGTTAGGTACATCTGTTCTAATGTGTTGTTCAGTGCCTCTGTCTCCTTACTTATTTTCTGTCTGGTTGATCTTTCCTTCAGAGTGAGTGGAGTGTTGAAGTCTCCTAGAATGAAGGCGTTGCATTCTATTTCTCCTTTTAATTCTGTTAGTATTTGTTTTACATATGTAGGTGCTCCTGTGTTGGGTGCATAGATATTTATAATGGTCATATCTTCTTGTTGGGTTGATCTTTTTATCATTATGTAATTGTAATATCCTTCTTTGTCTCTTGTGACTTTCTTTGTTTTGAAGTCTATTTTGTCTGATATAAGTACTACAACTCCTGCTTTTTTCTCCCTATTAGTTGCCTGAAATATCTTTTTCCATCCTTCATGTTTAGGCTGTGCATGTCTTTGGGTTTAATGTGAGTGTCTTTTAGGCAGCATCTAGATGGGTCTTGTATTTTTATTCATTCAGTGACTCTATGTCTTTTTATTGGTGCATTCAGTCCATTTATTTTTAGGGTGATTATTGATAGGTATGTACGTATTGGCATTGCTGGCTTTAGATTCATGATTACCAAAGGTTCAAGGTTAACTTCCTTATACCTAAGAGTCTAACTTAACTCACTTAATATGCTATTACAAACACAATGTAAAGCTTCTTCTTTTTTTCTTCGTCCTCCATTCTTTCTATATTAGGTATTATATTCTGTACTCTTTGTCCATCCCTTGATTGAGTTTGGGGATAGTTAATTTAATTGTGCATTTTCTTAGTAATTAGCTGTTATACTTTCTTTACTGTGGTTTTATCACCTCTGGTGACAGCTATTAAACCTTAGGAACACTTACATCTATAGCAGTTCCTTCAAAATACACTGTAGAGATGGCTTGTAGGAGGTAAATTCTCTCAGCTTTTGCTTATCTGGAAATTGTTTAATCCCTCCTTCAAATTTAAATGTTAATCTTGCCAGATAAAGTAATCTTGGTTCAAGGCTCTTCTGCTTCATTGCATTAAATACGTCATGCCACTCCCTTCTGGCCTGTAAGGTTTCTGCTGAGAAGTCTCATAATAGCCTGATGGGCTTTCCTTTGTATGTGATCTTATTTCTCTCTCTGGCTGCTTTTAATAATCTGTCCTTATCCTTGATCTTTGCCATTTTAATTATTATATGTCTTGATGTTGTCTTCCTTGGGTCCCTTGTGTTGGGAGATGTGTGCACCTCCAAGGCTTGAGAGACTATCTCCTTCCCCAGATTGGGGAAGTTTTCAGCAATCACCTCATCAGAGACACTTTCTATCCCTTTTTCTCTCTCTTCTTCTTCTGGTACCCCTATAATGTGGATATTGTTCCATTTGGATTGGTCACACAATTCTCTCAATATTCTTTCATTCTTAGAGATCCTTTTTTCTCTCTGTGCCTCAGGTTCTTAGCATTCCTCTTCTCTAGTTTATATTTAATTTCTCGTGTCCTCCACCATATCCAATCTGCTTTTAATACCCTACATTGTGCTCTTCAATGATTGGATCTCCAACTGGAATTCATTCCTGAGTTCTTGAATATCTTTCTGTACCTCCATGAGCATGTTAATGATTTTTATTTTGAACTCCCTTTCAGGAAGAGTCATGAGGTCGATGTCATTTAAATCTTTCTCAAGAGCGGTATTAATAATTTTACTCTGAACCAGGTTCCTTTGGCATTTCATATTTGTGTATGGTGCCCATAAACTCTACTCCCTGGAGTTGCTCAGCCCCTGAAGAATGTCAGGGTTCACAGGGTAGTGGTATTGGTGCTTGAGGGAAGAAAAGAGCTGTTTCCTGCTTCCTGGCTTCTATACCTGTGTACACTTCCTGAACCAGTGGGCCTAGCACACAGGCATAAGCCTCTATGCTTTGTGTTTGTGGTTGCTGTAGACAGATCTTCCCTCTGTCTGGGCTAATGCCAGGGTAAGTTTTGCCGGTTTGCAAGCCAGGTGGGGCTGGCCAGGAGAAAGGCACAGTAGGCTATGTATCACGTAGGGGGTCCTTGGAGCTGTGTATCCAGCCAGGGAGCTAGAGCACCTGAAGATAGTCTAAGGAGGAAGATTTATTTTTCCTCCTTAAATATGAGAGTCTATATGGCAAAGCTCCCAACCTGCTGGGCAGAGGGCACCCGGACAATTTTGTCTACCTGTCCTCTCTCCTGAGCAGTAAGCTCTGTGTAATCCTTGCCCCTTTAGCATCCCTCTTGCTAAGGGCTTCCTTGTTAGGAAGTCTCTTTGACTGCCTTCCTTTCTTTTGTCCCAGAGCAGCCAGATATGGATCCCTGCTTTTCACAAGCAGCTGGAATCTCAGTCTCTCCAGAAATTCTGCCTGTCTTATTTTTACAACCCCATAATCATGAGAGTATCATGCAAGCACCATGCAATGTAGGTTTGTGCTCCCAGAGCAGATCTCTGAAGTTTGGTATTCAGCAGTCCCACCCTCCACTCCCTCCGTGCTCTGTTTCTCTTCCTCCTGCCAGTGAGCCTGGGTTGGGTGAAGGCTTGGTTCCTGCCGGACCACAGCTTTGGTACGTTACCCTGTTCTGTGAGGTCTGCTCTTTTCTCTCAGTGTGTGCAGTCTGGGGCAGTCCTCTTTCCTGTTGCTCTTTCAGGATTAATTGTATTAATTATACTTTCATATTATATGTGGTTTTAGGAGGAAGCCTGTGTCTCACCTCTCATGCCGCCATCTTTAATCCCCACAGTTGCATTTTAAATAAATTATTTTGGTGGTATGTGGAGGATGGTTGAAAAGTCTATGAAAATAAGGAAAGAAGTGTAGTTGAGGATCAAATCTGGATGTTTAGGCAGATATAATGAGGAGAATAACATATTAGGATGGAAAAATAGAGAAGGTGAGGTATGCAAAATTTAATAAAGAAGAAAATTCACAGATTCTGGTAGATGACCAAGTGGGTGATAGAGGGGAGGAATTGAAGTGTTTCTAGCTGGCTGACTTCAAAAACAGCAAATACTGGGAGACTTGACATTTTAGGAAAAAGACTGCCTTCTGATTTAAATATATTTATTTCAGTTTTTAGTGATCTATCTCAGTGGAGATGGCAGATGGGTTTTTGTCAAAGGACAGAATCAGACATGGATTTGGAGTTACTGGGAGTTTTAGTTTACACATGCTAAACAAGAAGGTGTCAAGGTGAGGCCATCCATGGTGAACATTCAGAGAACAGAGCTCTGGGGAGCATTGTTGGATATGAGACAGGAAGAAATACTATGCAGACCTTTGTGATGAATAATTATTTAAAAAGTTGATTTGTGTCATAGTAAATGCTAAAAATGTCCTTAATTGGTCATATGCATAATTGATATGTAGGATCATGTATAATGTAATGTATATTATTAATACTATATATATTTATAACACATAAATTATGTATGTGCATATATTCACTCACATGTGCATGTGTGTGTATATTATATATTAATATACATATGTATAATAACTAGATTGCCACAAGTCTAGAGTATAGGGTAATTCTGAAAGTGCCTTGGTCATAATTATTAAAAAATATAGTAAACTTTAAAATGTTTACAAGCATCATAATTAAATGTAGGAGCTATTTCCTTAAAAGAAAATCTAAAATTTATTTGGATAAATTATTTAGATTTGCCATTTCTTGCCTTTTGTTCTATCTTTACCACACTAGCCTCCAAATAATTATGCATCATTCTCCCCATTTCACTTACTTCAGACATCTTTGAAATATATAAACATAGAAAATCCTGTGGATCAGAAAAATATCAGCCCAGTTCTGGTCTCATTTTATAGAAGATAATAGAAGGATTTTGCATAAATACACTCTAAATTATATTATTAGTTTGTATTTGACTAGTTTTTCTGAAAATCAAAATAATAAGTCTTTCCCAAACATACAGTGCTGAATTTTCTTTACATTTGTGGGATGAATAGAATGAGATAAAACAATATTATGTGTCTTTTATGTGTACTGAATGAAGATTCACTGCATGATAAACAATAGATGAATGTTTTGTATGTGTGCTATTATCTAATATCCACATACATCTGACTGCACAGCTTCAATAACTGAGTGATACAGGCAGGCTGCCTGAAGTCTTCAATTAAGGAAAAGATATACAGATCCTTTAAGTCATTTCTAGGAGAATAGAAAACTGCACTGTAATTAGTTTCCACTGGGAGAAATAGCTCAATCGAATCCACTTTATAAATAACAAAAGGAAAAGTGATAGCAATTTATCATCAGTCAATGCCAAGGAAATGCACTGAAGAAGGTAACCAGAGAGAGATTAAAGATGGCATTGGTCTGTGTGATGGGATGTCTAAGCCAAAACTAAATATGGAAAGCCCTGGGATACTTCTAATATCTAGTTTCTTATTTTAAAACAATCAAAACACAGGATACTTTTTAATGACAATTTAGCTGTGGTACATTTGCATTTTAAAAGTTCATTAATCCATTTGACTTAGCAGAGATATGAAGAGATATTACAGACACAAGAGATACTGTAAGCATCATTATTCATCTCATATAAGAAAGTGATATGTTTTGGTTTATTATTTTTCTTATTTTTTATTGAGATATACTTGATACACAATCTTATGCTCAGGTTTCACATGAGCGACACTGTGGTTACTACATTCCCCTCCTATTATTAAGTCTCCACCACATACCCCATTACAGTCACTGTCCATGAGCATAGTAAGATGCTACAAAGTCACTACTTGTCTTCTCTGTTCTATACTTCCTTCCTTGTGACACCCCTATATTACATGTGATAATCATAATACCCTTTAAACCTCTTGTCCCTCCCTCCCCAGTCCCTTTCACTTTGGTAACCGTTATTCCATTCTTGGTTTCTGTGAGTCTGCTGCTGTTTTTGTTCCTTCATTTTTTGCTTTGTTGTTATGCTCCACAGATGAATGAAATCGTTTGGTACTTGTCTCTCTCTGCCTGGCTTATTTCACTGGGCATAATACCTTCTAGTTCCATCCATGTTGTTGCAAATTGTAGGATGTGTTTTCTTCTTATGGGTGAATAATATTCTATTGGGTATATGTACCACATCTTCTTTATCCATTCATCTACTAATGGACACATGGGTTGCTTCTATTTCTTGGCTATTTTAAATAATACTGCCATAAACATAGGGGTGCATATGTCTTTTGAATCTGTGATCCTGTTTTCTTTGTGTAAATTCCTAGGAGTGTATTTCCTGGGTCAAATGGTATTTCTATTTTTAGACTTTTTAGGAACCTCCATATTGCTTTCCACAGTGGTTGAACTAATTTACATTCCCAACAGCAGTGTAGGAGGGTTCCACCTTGTCCACATCCTCGACAGCATTTGTTGTTGCTTGTCTTTTGGATGTTGGCGTCCTAACTGGTGTGAGGTGGTATCTCATTGTGGTTTTAATTTGCATTTCCCTGATGATTAGCGATGTGCAGCATCTTTTCATGTGCTTGTTGGCCATCTGAATTTCTATTTTGGGTAAGTGTTTGTTCAGATACTCCACCCACTTTTTAATCAGGTTATTTGCTTTTGGGGTATTGAGTCATGTGAGCTCTTTATATATTTTGGATGTCAACCCCTTATCGTATGTCATTTATGAATATATTCTCCCATACTGTAGGATGCCTTTTTGTTCTACTGATAGTGTCCTTTGTGTACAGAAGCTTTTTAGTTTGATGTAGTCCCACTTATTAATTTTTGCTTTTGTTTCCCCTGCCAGAAGAGATATGTTCATGAAAAAGTTGTGCATGTTTATATTCAAGAAAGTTTTTCCCATGTTTTATTTTAAGAGTTATATGGTTTCATGACTTACATTCAGAACTTTGATCCATTTTGAGTGTACTTTAGTGTGTGGCGTTAGACAGTAACCCAGTTTCATTCCTTATATGTAGGTGTCCAGTTTTGCCAACCTCAGCTGTTGAAGAGGCCGTCATTTCCCCACTGTATGTCCATGACTCCTTTTTAATACACTAACTGGTCATTTATGTGTGGGTATATTGGGGCTCTCTATTCTATTCCATTGATCTATGGGTCTGTTCTTGTGCCAGCACCAAATTGTCTTGAGTACTGTGGCTTTGTATTAGACCTTGAAGTTGGGGAGTGTAATTCCCCCTTTGCTCTTTTCTTCTTTCTCAGGATTGCTTTGGCTACTCAGGGTATTTTGTGGTTCCATTGAATTTTAGAACTATTTGCTTTAATTTGTTGAAGAATGCCATTGGTATTTAGATAGATTGATTTGAATCTGTAGATTGCTTTGGGCAGGATGGCCATTTTGACAATATTAATTTTTCCTACCCAAGATGATGGGATGTATTTCCATTTATTAGTGTTCTCTTTAATTTCTCTCAAGTGTGTCTTGCAGTTTTCAGGATATAGGTCTTTCACTTCCTTGGTTAGGTTTATTCCAAGGTATTTTATTCTTTTTTTTTTAATTTATTTTATTTTAGTATCATTAACCTACAATTACATGAACAATATTGTGATGATTAAACTACCCCCTTCATCAGGTCCCCCCACCAACCCTATTACCGTCACTGTCCATCAGCGTAGTGAGATGAGAACCACTACTTGTCTTCTCTGAGCTGTACAGTCCCCCCGTGCCCCCCCACCCTATGTCTGCCAACCATAATGCCCCTTTTACCCTCTTATCCCTCCCTTCCCGCCCATCTTCCCCAGTCCCTTTCCCTTTGGTAACTATTAGTCCGTTCTTGGGTTCTGTGAGTCTGCTGCTGTTTTGTTCCTTCAGTTTTTAATGATCTCACTCATATGTGGAGTATATTTTATTCTTTTTGATGCAATTGTGAATGGAATTGTTTTCCTGATTTCTCTCTCTGCTAGTTCATTGTTAGTACATAGGAATGCAACATATTTCTGTGTATTAATTTTGTATCCTGCAACTTTGCTGAATTCAGATATTAGTTCTAGTAGTTTTGGAATGGATTCTTTAGGATTTTTTATGTACAATATCATTTCATCTGCAAACAGGGACAGTTTAACTTCTTCCTTGCCAATCTGGATGCCTTTTATTTCTTTGTTTTGTCTGATTGCCATGGCTAGGACCCCTAGAACTATATTGAGTAACAGTGGGGAGAGTGAGCATCCTTGCCTTGTTCCCCATCTTAAAGGAAAAGCTTTATGCTTTTCACTGTTAAGTATGATGTTGGCTGTGGGTTTGTTATATGTGGCCTTTATTATGTTGAGGTACTTGCCCTCTATACCCATTTTGTTGAGAGTTTTTATCATGAATGAGTATTGAATTTTGTCAAATGCTTTTTCAGCATCTATGGAGATGATCATGTGGTTTTTGTTCTTCTTTTTATTGATGTGATGGATGATGTTGATGGATTTTCGAATGTTGTACCATCCTTGCATCCCTGGGATGAATCCTACTTGATCATGATGTATGATCCTCTTGATATATTTTTTCATTTCCTTGACATATTTTGAATTTTTGTTTGCTATTATTTTGTTGAGTATTTTTTCATCTATGTTCCTCCGAATATTGGTCTGTATTTTTCTTTGTATGGTGGTGTTTTTGCCTACTTTTGGTATTAGAGTGATGCTGGCTTCATAGAATGACTTTGGAAGTATTCCCTGCTCTTTTACTTTTTGGTAAACTTTAGGGAGAGTGAGTATTAGGTCTTCTCTAAATGTCCAATAAAATTCAGCAGTGAAGCCATCTGTTCTGGGAGTTTTGCGCTTGTATAGTTTTTTGATTACTGATTCAATTTCATTGATGGTAATTGGTCTGTTCAGATTGTCAGTTTCTTCCTAGGTCAGGCTTGGAAGGTTGTATTTTTCTAGAAAGTTGTTTATTTCTTCTAGGTTATCCATTTTTTTAGCATATAATTTTTCATAGTATTTTCTAATAATTCTTTGTATTTCTGTGGTGTCCATAGTGATTTTTCTTTTCACATTTATGATTCTGTTTATGTGTGTAGATACTCTTTTTTTCTTGATAAGTCTGGCTAGGGGTTTATCTATTCTGTTTATTTTCTCACAAAAGCTCTTGGTTTCATTAATTCTTTCTATTGTTTTATTCTTCTCAATTTTATTTATTTCTTCTCTGATCTTCAGTATGTCCCTCCTTTTACTGACTTTGGGCCTCATTTGTTCTTTTTTTTTTCCAGTTTTTATAATTGTGAATTTAGACTGTTAACTTGAGATTCTTCTTCTTTTAACAGGCCTGAATTGCTATATACTTTCCTCTTAGAACTGCCTTCACAGCATCCCACAGATGTTAGGGTGTTGAGCTGTTGTGTTCATTTATCTCCATATATTGTTTGATCTCTGTTTTAATTTCGTCATTGATCCACTGGTTATTTAGGAGCATGTTGTTAAGCCTCCATGTGTTTGTGAGCCTTTTGTGTTTGTACAATTTATTTCTAGTGTCATACTTTTGTGATCTGAGAAGTTGGTTGGTACAATTTCAATGTTTTGGGATTTTCTGATGCCCTTTTTATGCCTAGCACATGACCTATTCTGGAAAATGTTCCATGTGCACTTGAGAAGAATGTGTATCCTGTTGCTTTTGGGTGGAGTGTTGTATAGATGTCTGCTAGATCCATCTGTTCTAATGTGTTGTTCAGTACTTCTGTCTCCTTACTTATTTTTTGTCTGGCTGATCTGTCCTTTGGAGTCAG
The DNA here is from genome assembly GCA_029783875.1 of Phataginus tricuspis. Taxonomy (NCBI): domain Eukaryota; kingdom Metazoa; phylum Chordata; class Mammalia; order Pholidota; family Manidae; genus Phataginus; species Phataginus tricuspis. Next base: position 4,531,531 of record JAQQAC010013566.1, on the reverse strand, counting down.
TTGTGCATTGAAGTCTCCTAAAATAAATGCACTGCATTCTATTTCCCCCTTTAATTCCGTTAGTATTTGTTGTATATATTTGGGTGCTCCTATGTTGGGTGCACAGTATGTATAATGGTTACATACTCTCGTTGGACTGTCTCCTTTATCACTATATAATGTCCTTCTTTGTCTCTTGTTACTTTCTTTGTTTTGAAGTCTATTTTATCTGTACAAGTGTTACAACTCCTGCTTTTTTCTCCCTATTGTTTGCATGAAATATCTTTTTCCATCCCTTCACTTTTTGTCTCTGTATATCTTTGGTTTGAAGGTATTCTCTTGTAGGCAGCATATAGATGGGTCTTGCTTTTTTATCCATTCTGTAACTCTGCATCTTTTGATTGGTGTATTCAGTCTACTTATATTTAGGGTGATTATGGATCGATATGTACTTATTGCCTTTGCAGGCTTTGGATTTGTGGTTATCAAAGGTTGAAGGGCAGCTTTTTTATATCTAACCATTTACCTTAACTTGCTTATTATGCTATTATAACAATCTCAAGATTCATTTTTTTCTCCCTTTTTTTCTTCTTCCTCCACTCCTTATATGTTAGGTGTCATATTCTGTACTCTTTGTGTTTTCCTTGACTGACTTTGTGGGTAGCCAATTTTTTTGGCATTTGGTTAGTGTTTAATTGGTCTTCTTTCTTTACTATGGTATTGTTTTCTCTGGTGAAAGCTATTTAGCCTTAAGAGCACTTCCATCTGGAGCAGTCCCTTTAAAATACACTGTAGAGATGGTTTGTGGGAGGTAAATTCCCTCAATTTTTTGCTTATCTAGGAATTGTTTAATCCATCATTCAAATTTAAATGCTAATCCTCCTGAGTAGAGTATTCTTGGTTCGAGCGCCTTCTGTTTCATTGCATTGACTACATCATGCCTCTCCCTTCTGGTCTGTAAGGTTTCTGCTGAGAAGTCGGATGATAGCCTGATGGGTTTTCCTTTGTAGGTTCTCTCAGTATTCTTTCATTCCTAGAGATCCTTTTTCTCTCTCTGCCTCAGTTTCTTTGTATTCCTGTTCTCTAATTTCCATTCCACTTACCATCTACCTCATCTAATCTGCTTTTAAATCCCTCCATTGTTTGTTTCATTTCAGCTACTGTATTTTTTAAAGTGTCTATCTCCCTCCTGAATTGGTCCCTTAGCTGTTTAATATTTTTCTGTAGCTCCATTAGCATGCTTATGACTTATTTTAAATTCTTTTTCAGGAAGATTGGTGATTTCAGTCTCACTGAGACCTCTTTCTGGTATTTTAGGAATTTTGGGTTTAACTATGTTCTTCCCTGGAGCAATGGCAGTGGTTGCAGGGGAGTAGCTCTGGTGCATACCCTAAAGTACAAGCCTTTTCCTGCTTCTCAGCCACAGTGCCTGTCTCCACTGTCAGGGCCATTGAACCATGTGCAGGGAGCAGACTGCATTAATCGCCTAAACTGCCATGGGCTGAGCTGCCCTTCTGCCTGCTTGGAGCGATGGTGGGAGTCATAGGCCAGTGCTCTGAGGCCAAAGCCCTTTCCTGCTTCCCAGATGCAGTGCCTGTCTGCTGTCAGGGCCAGTGAGCCGGGGGTATTGAGCTGCCTTTGGGTTATTACCCTAAATTGCGGTGGGCAGGGTGGTGCTCGGGATCTCCTAGGGCGATGGTGGGGTTCACAGGCAAGCAGTACAGGTGTCTGCTGGGAGGGCAAAGCACTTTCCTGCTTCCCGGTCACAGTGCCTGCATCAGGGCCAGTTAGCGCGTGCAGGGAGAAGCCTCTGCATTAAGGCTTGTAATTGCTCTAGGCAGGCTTCTCTGGAGAAATGGCAGGGACAGTGGGCTTGTGCACAGCTGCCTTTGGGGGAAGAAGGAGTGGCAGGCTGTTTGTCAGAGTCAGGGGCCTCAGAGCTGTGTTGCCAACTAGGGGAATGGAGCGCCTGAAGCTCCTGGATATTCCCAACCTGCTGGGCTGCGTGTGCCAGGATGATTTTGTTCATCTGTTCCTTCTCCTACACCTTTGCCCCTTTAGCAACCCTCTTACTGTTGGTAAGTTTTTCAAAGCGCCTGCTTTTCTCTAGTTCCAGAGCAGCTGGTTGTGTAACCTTCTCAGTCTCAGTCTCTGACTTTGTTTTTCACCTCCTCCAATCTCCAGAGTACTTTGCAATGTGGCTTTGTGCTCCCAGAGAAGATTTCTAGGGCTGGGTATTTAGCAGTTCTGGGCTTATACTCCCTTGCCACTCTGATTCTCTTCTTCCCACAGGTGAGCTGGAGTGGAGGGAGTGCTCAGGTCCTGCCAGGTGTGGCTTTTTTCCTTTACCCTTTTCTGTGAGATGTTCCCTTCTCCCAGATGTAGACTGGCTGGTTTAATCTTATTTCTGGTCACTGTTTTTGGAATAGTTGTATTTCCTGTATTTCATAATATATGTGGTTTTGGGAGATTTCCACCTCACTTCTCATGCTGCCATCTTTTTTCCAAAAACTATTAAGTATTTTCATGATTATCTTTCTTATCCACTATTTGTTTCTTACTTATACAACTTAAAAAATTTTTAAGATATCTCAGGATATACAATATGTATTTTTAATTAAACACAGTTACCTTAAAATAATATTATTATAACTCTTCACATACACTGTAAGAAACTTATAATAGCAAACAGAATTTCTGTCTCCCACCATTTCTGGTATGACAGAAATATATTTCAGTTTTACAAATGCTGTAAATACCCATACATTTCTATTATTTTTGCCTTAGAAGGCAATTAAATTACTTACATTTTATTTTTAAAATTTTAGAATATTATTTTTTAATTTAAAAAGTTATATCTATTCCTACTCTGTTTTTTGACATTTCCAGCACTCTCCATTGCTTGTTCAAATGAAGGTTCTATGTATCATATACTATAAGTTTACCACATTCCTTCTGCTTAAAGAACTTCCATTAATTTTCTTGTAGTGTATATCTGTTGGTAATGAATTCTACTTGTTTTGCTTCATTTGAAAATGCCTTTTCTCCTCCTTTTTGAAAGGTAGAAATAAAATGAAAGATGAAAATGTAAATAGTCTAGTTTGGTAGTTTTTTTTTCTTTCAACAGTTTTTCAATGTTTCAGTCTACTCTATTCTCCTTTGCATAGTCTGTGAAAAAAAGATTGCTGTAATTCTGATCTCTGCTCCTCCATATGTAATGTGTCTTTTTTCTCTGGCTACTTTCAAAATGTTTTCAATCTTTTTTTTTTTTTTGGTCTTGTATGTAATGTGTCTACTCAATTCTAATATTTTCCCTTGCCTTTTTATTCCTCTAATAGTTTGCTCGATGGTCTCTGAGCTTCTTGGAAACATGGCTAGCTGTCTTCTACAATTTTTGTAAGAAGCTCAATCATTATTTTTCATATATTCTTCAGCTACATTAATTTTGCATTCATCCTGAAACTTTAGTTTCATCTATATTAGACCAATTGATTTGACAAGCAGCAATGTTATTTTCTTTTCGACTTTGTTTTCATTTTTGTTTTGGTTTGGGTAATGTCTAGTAACATTTTTTCAATGTCACTTGTTTTTCAGCTTCAGCAAACTTCTTCAAGTTGAGTGATTAAGATTGTGATAAGAGGAATGTTGACTTACAGGAGAAGAAATTGAATGCAAACTGCAGACTACTCAATCTTTAAAGAGGTAATCATTAAAGATTGATACAAGATAGGAACCCAAAGGAAGCAGAATATATCTCAAATGAGAGATAATAAGTGCACTCACACATATTGCAAGACTACGTAGAATGTCAGAGACTAACAGAAAATCTTAAAAACACCAACAGAGAAAAGAGAAGTATCAATCACAGTAAAAACAAAATAGAGGAAAATATAGAAATTATTAACAACAGGATCTCAATGCAGCAATGGGTATCTTGCTTTTACCTCCCTTTTATAGTATAGATGCTAAATCTTGAGAAAGAACATTTTTGGCCAGGAAGTGTTTAACAAAAAATAACATGGTGAGATGAGAAAGCTAAAAAGCTAAATATATACAATGAAATTTGTTTTTTCTCTCAAATCAAATTTTTTTCAGCAAGAATTTTGTAATAGTTTTTAAAAACAAACATTACCATTGTAAGTGGGTCTAATGTGATAGGAGGAGACTAGAAAAATCAGATATAAATTTACATTTTTGAAGATGCTTGTTGTTTCACATGATGAATTTAAGATATGCAACTCTTTTTGTACTTTTTATTTTTAGTATTTAGGTTTGTAAATGATGATACTTTTTTGCATATCACTAGTTAATGTTTCTCTTTGATGATATATATTGCATTATATGCTGATGTGTGTCAGTATATGCTGAGGTGTCTTACACTTACACACACCAACACATAAATAAGGGGTGAAAACCATAGACTTTGTAGTCTCTAAGCCTCTACAGAGACATCCTAAGGAGTGAAATCTTTGTGTAATTGTGATGTACAGAAAATAGAAAAAATATTAAACCATACTAAGAATAACAACAACAAAAATCCCCAGGTTTTGGGCCAGAAAACATGTTTGAATAGTTGTACTGATGGAAAATAAGCCAAAACAAATCCTCTGGGCCTTTCTATATCAGAGAAGTGAATGGAGTGAATGAGAATTTAGGGGAATGAGGTTGAATAGCTATTTCAGGACATACTTCAGCTTTGCCATGTCAAAAATGAACATTTTTTCCTTTCAAGTTTGCTTTTCCTTCCATATGATGTGTTTTACAAATCAAGACCAGTATTCATTTAGTTAAACAAGCCAGGAATTTATGGAACTCACAAACTGCCCCTGACCCCTCACCTGCCCTTGTTAAATCTATTATGAATTGTTGCTATGCCTGCCTATGCCTATGTAATAGGTCACAAACTGTTTTTCTTTCTATCTCTCCCCATTCCCACTTACTCTGCTTTAGTTAGAGGTTCTGGACTCTTTCAGTTACCTATAATTTATCCATAATTAAATTAAATTACCTATAATTTATAATTAAATGTTCTTCCCACATACATTTAACCTTTATTATGCTTTAAGGGTAAGTTTTACAAATTAAAAGTTTGACCATTCAATTCACCAAACATAAAATCTCTCTACTATCTACAAGATAGAATGGAAATCTGTGGCATAGTTGGACATTTCATTTCTGTTTAGATTTTTTTATTTAATGATATTCAAAAGTTTAATTTCTCCCATTTTGGAGTCTGTTTATTGTCATAGAGCACTGGATCTCTCATTGTGATTTTCACTTGAGACTGTGTATTTTGCTGTTAAATTTGAAATGAAAGTCAAAAATTCATAGATAAAATCAACAGAGTAGAAAGATATGGGTAAAATGAATTTAGTAATTATCTTAGTCTTTCAAATCATGTAAAAATGCCTATGTGAACACATTTGGATGACCATTGTTTGGAAGGGCCCATTCACTCATGAGGTGCTCTTTTTATCTCTACTTTATCCACCTCTGCACAAAGGAGGTAGAACACCAGATGGAAACTAAAACACCTACAAATAGAGACAGTATGTATAATGTTTAGGAAATATGTTTCTGAAGTAACACTTCCAGTGTTTGTCCACACCATTTATTAGCTATGTGAACTTCACTGAGTCGCTGAAAAAGGTTGTTTCAAAGCCTAAATGAATTAGCACATGTTAGACAAATAAAATTGTGCCTAGACGATAGTAAGTGTTCAATAAGTGTTAGGTATTATTATCGTTGTTATATTTTAAACTGTGACACATAACTAACTTAGCAATCAGTTGTATAGGTGAGTAAAAAAAGTGACTTTTATGACTTAAAAGGACTCAAAACATTTCATCCCATAAACTTGTCACAGAAAGGTGGTAAGACCACACAGGGGCAAATGAAGAGATGAGTCAAGAAAAGAAAAGATGAGAGAGATTAAAGATGGTGGCGTGAGAGGTGAGACAGAGGCTTCCTCCTAAAACCGCATATAATATGAAAATATAATTAATACAACTAATCCTGAAAGAGCAACAGGACTGCACCAAACTGCAAACACGTGGAGAAAAGAATAAACCTCACAGAACACAGTAATGTACCAAAACCGTGGCCCGGCAGGACCCAAGCCCTTCCCTGTGCCAGCTGACCAGCAGGAAGAAGAGAAACAGAGGGGGGAGGGAGCAGAAGCCTAAGACGGCTGAATACATAACTCTGGAGATCTGATCTGGAAGCACAAACCTACATTTTATGGTGTTTTCATTAGAACTCTCATGATTACGGGGTTGGAAAGCTAAGACAGTCAGAATACCTGGAGAAACTGAGATTCCAGCTGCCTGTGGAAAGCAGAAATTCATATCTGCCTGCTTTGGGACAAAATAAAGGTGGGCAGTCTGAGAGACTTCCTAACAGCAAGAGGGCTGCTAAAGGGGCAAGGACTGCACAGAATTTACTGCTCAGGAGAAAGGACAGGTAAACAGAATTGTCCAGGTGCACTCTGCCCAGAAGGTAGGGAACTTTCCTCATCTTCAGGAGCTCCAGCTCCCTGGCTGGCTACAGAGCTCCAAGGACCCCCCCCCTGTGATACACAGCCTACTGAGCCTTTCTCCCGTCCAGCCCCACCTGGCTTGCAAACCGGCAAACCCAACCCTGGCATTAGGCCAGTCAGAGGGAAGTCCCATCTACAGCAACTACAAATGCAAAGCACAGACTTATACCTGTGTTCTTGGCGCACTGGTTCTGGCAGTGGAGACAGGCATAGCAGCCAGGAAGCAGGAAACAGCTCTTTCCTCCCCCTAGGCGCCAATACCACTCCCCTCCAACCCCCAACATTGCTTCAGGAGCTCAGCAGTCCAGACAATAGAGCTTCTGGGCACTAGAGGGTGCCATATACAACTATGAAACACCAAAGGAACCTGTTCAAAGTAAATTATGAGCAAAGCTCCTGAGAAAAATTCAAATGAAATTGACGTCATGAATCTGCTCGAAAGGAATTTCAAGATAAAAGTCATTAACATGTTAATGGAAGTACAGAAAAATATTCAAGAACTCAGGGAGGAATTCCGGTCAGAGATCCTATAATTACGAAACACAGTATCAGAAATGAAACTTACAATGCAAAGTTTTAAAAGCAGATTAGATACGGTGGAGTAGACACAGATTAGATATGGTAGACGAGACGATAAATGAAACAGAAATTAGAGAAGAGGAATACAAAGAAGCTGAGGCACAGAGAGAAAAAAGGATTTCTAAGAATGAAAGAATATTGAGAGAACTGTGTGACCAATCCAAACGGAACAATATTTGCATTATTGTGGTACCAGAAGAAGAAGAGAGAGAAAAAGGCATAGAAAGTGTCACTGAGGAAGTAATTGCTGAAAACTTCCCCAGTCTGGGGGAGGAGATAGTCTCTCAGGCCAAGGAGGTGCACAAATCTCCCAACACAAGGGACCCAAGGAAGACAACACACCAAGACATATAGTAATTAAAATGGCAAAGATCAAGGATAAAGACAGACTATTAAAAGCAGTCAGAGAGAGAAATAAGATCAAATACAAAGGAAAGCCCATCAAGCTATCATGAGAATTCTTAGCAGAAACCTTACAGGCCAGAAAGGAGTGGCATGATACATTTAATGCAATGAAGCAGAAGGGCCTCAAACCAAGAATACTTTATCTGACAAGGTTATCATTTAAATTTGAAGGATGGATTAAACAATTTTCAGATAAGCAAAAGCTGAGAGAATTTACCTCCCACAAACCATCTCTACAGTGCATTTTGGAGGAACTTCTATAAATGGACGTGTTCCTAAGTTTTAGTAGCTGTCACCAGAGGTAATAAAACCACAGAAAAAGAAGGTAGAACAGTTAACTACTGAGCAAATGCAAAATTAAATCCACTATCCCCAAAGTCAACCAAGGGATAGACAGAGTACAGAATATGATACCTAATATATAAAAAATGGAGAAGGAAGAAAAAGGAGGATGAAAAAAGAACCTTTAGACTGTGTTTGTTAATAGCACAGTAAGTGAGTCAAGTTAGAGTCTTAGACAGTAAGAAGTTAACCTTGAAACTTTGGTAACCACGAATCTAAAGCCTGCAATGGCAATAAGTACATACCTATCAATAATCACCCTATATGTAAATGATCTGAATGCACCAATCAAAAGACATGGAGTTGCTGAATAGATAAAAAAGCAGGACCCATCTATATGCTGCCTATGAGAAACTCACTTTAAACCCAAAGACATGCACAGCCTAAACATGAAGGGATGGAAAAAGATATTTAATGCATCTAATAGGGAGAAAAAAGCAAGAGTTGCAGTACTTGTATAAGACAAAACAGACTTCAAAACAAATAAAGTCACAAGAGACAAAGAAGCACATTACATAATGATAAAGGGGTCATTCCAACAAGAAGATATAACCATTATAAATATCTATGCACCCAACACAGGAGCACTTACATAAGTGAAACAAATACTAACAGAATTAAAAGGGGAAATAGAATGCAACACATTCATTCTAGGAGACTTCAACACTCCACTCACTCTGAAGGACAGATCAACCAGACAGAAAATAAGAAAGGAGACAGAGGCACTGAACAACACATTAGAACAGATGGACCTAACAGACAACTACAGAACTCTACACCCAAAAGCAGCAGAATACACATTTTTCTTCAGAGCACATAGAACATTTTCAAGAATACATCATATACTAGGCCACAAAAAGAACCTTGGAAAATTCAAAAAGACTGAAATTGTACCAACCAATTTATCAGAATAAAAAGGTATGAAACTAGAAATAAATTATGCAAAGAAAATGAAAAATCCCACAAACACATAGAGGCTTCACAACATGGTCCTAAATAACCAATGGATCAATCACCAAATAAAAACAAAGATCAAGCAATATATGGAGACAAATGACAACAATAATTCAACACTGCAAAATCTGTGGGACACAGTGAAGGCCGTGCTAAGGGGAAAGTATATTGCAATACAGGCCTACCTCAGGAAAGAAGAACAATCCCATATGATCAGTCTAAACTCACAATTAATTAAACTAGGAAAAGAAGAACAAATGAGGCCTAAAGTCAGTAGAAGGACAGACGTAATAAACATTAGAGGAGAAATAAATAAAATCGAGAAGAAAAAGCAGTAGAAAGAATCAATGAAAGGAAGAGATGGTTCTTTGAGATTATAAACAAAATAGATAAATCCCTACACAGACTTACCAAGAAAAAAGGAGAGTCTACTTCCAAAAATGGAATCAGAAATGAGAATGGAAAAATCACTACTGACACCACAGAAACACAAAGAATTATGAGAGAATACTATGAAAAATTATGTGCTAACAAATTGGATAACCTAGAAGAAATGGACAACTTTCTAGAAAAATACAACCTTCCAAGGCTGACTGAGAAAGAAACAGAAAATCTGAACAGGCCAATTAACAGCAATGAAATTGAACTGGTAATCAAAAAACTACCTAAGAACAAATGCATGAACAAGTTAGCTTTACCACTGAATTTTATCAAACATTTAGTGAAGACCTAATACCCATCCTCATTAAAGTTTTCCAAATAGTGGAAGAAGAGGGAATACTCCAAATCTAATTCTATGAGACCAGCATCACTCTAATACCAAAACCAGGCAAAGACACAACAAAAAAAGAAAATTACAGACCAATATCCCTGATGAACATAGACGCAAAAATTCTCCGCCAAATATTAGCAAACCAAATTAAAAAATACATCGAAAACATCATCCATCATGGTCAAGTAGGATTTATTCCAGGGATGCAAGGATGGTACAACATTCAAAAATCCATCAACATTATTCTTCACATCAACAAAATAAGGGCAAAGCCACATGATCATCTCCATAGATTCTGAAAAAGCATTTGACAAAATTCAACAACCATTCATGATAAAAACTCTCAACAAAATGGGTATAGAGGGCAAGTACCTCAATATAATAAAGGCCACATATGTCAAACCCACAGCCAACATTTACTTAAAAGTGAGAAGTTGAAAGGTTTTCCTTTAAGACTGGGAAAAGACAAGGATGCCCACTCTCCCCACTTCTATTCAACATAGTACGGGAGGTCCTAGCCACAGCAATTGGACAACACAAAGAAATAAAAGGCATCCAGATTGGAAAGGAAGAAGTTAAAGTGTCCCTATTTGCAGATGACATGATATTGTACATAAAAAACCCTAAAGAATCCACTCCAAAACTACTAAATCTAATGTCTGATTTCAGCAAAATTGCAAGATACAAAATTAATATGCAGAAATCTGTGGCATTCCTATATACTAATAATGAGCCAGCAGAAAGAGAAATCAGGAAAACAATTCCATTCACGATTGCATCAAAAAGAATAAAATACCTAGGAATAAACGTAACCAAGGAAGTGAAAGAATTATCCTCTGATAACTACAAGATACACATGAGAGAAATTAGAGTAGATACCAATAAATGGAAACACATCACATGCTCACAGATAGGAAGAATTAATATTGTCAAAATGGCCATCCTGCCTAAAGCAATCTAAAGATTTAATGCAATTCCTATGAAAATACCTACAGCATTCTTCAATTAACTAGAGCAAATCATTCTAAACTTCATATGGAACCAAAAAAGACCCCAAATACACAGAGCAATCCTGAGAAGGAAGTATAAAGCTGTGGGGATTATGCACCCCAACTTCAAGCTCTACTACAAAGCCACAGTAATCAAGAAAATTTGGTACTGGCACAAGAACAGACCCATAGATCAATGGAACAGACTAGAGAGCCCTGATATATACCCAAGCATATATGGTCAATTAATATATGATAAAGGAGCTATGGACATACAATGGGGAAATGACAACCTCTTCAACAACTGGTGTTGGCAAAACTGGACAGATACATGCAAGAGAATGAAACTGGATTATTGTTTAACCCCATACACAACAGTAAACTCAAAATGGATCAAATACCTGAAGTAAGTCATGAAACCATAAAACTCTTAAAAGACAACATAGGCAAAAATCTCCTGAATATAAGCATGAGCAACTTCTTCCTGAATGCGTCTCCTCGAGCAAGGGAAACAAAAGGAAAAATGAACATGTGGGACTACATCAAACTAAAAAGCTTCTGTATGGCAAAGGACACCATTAACAGAACAAAAAGGCATCCTACAGTATGGGAGAATATATTTGTAAATGACATATCCAACAGGGGGTTAACATCCAAAATATATAATGAACTCACACATGTCAACACCCAGAAAGCAAATAACCTTATTAAAAAATGGGTGAAGATATGAAGGACAATTCTCCAAGGAAGAAATTCAGATGGCCAACAGACACATGAAAAGATGCTCCATATCACTAATCATCAGGGAAACGCAAATTAGAACTTCAATGAGATAAAACCTCACATCAGTAAGGATGGCCACCATCCATAAGACTAAGAACAACAATTGCTGGCAAGGATGTTGAGAAAGGGGAACCCTACTACACTGCTGGTGGGAATATAAGCTAGCTCAACCATTGTGAAAAGCAATGTGGAGGTTCTGCAAAATACTAAAAATAGAAATACCATTTGACCTGGGATTCCCACTCCTGGGATTTACCCAAAGAATACAACTTCTCAGATTCAAAAAGACATATGCACCCCTATGTTTATTGCAACACGATTTTCAATAGCCAAGATAAGGAAGCAACCTAAGTGTCCATCAGTAGATGAATGGATAAAGAAGATGTGGTACATATACACAATGGAATACTATTCAGCCATAAGAAAGAAACAAATCCCACCATTTGCAACAACATGGATGGAGCTGGAGGATATTATGCTCAGTGAAATAAGCCAGGCAGAGAAAGACATGTGCCAAATGATTTTCCTCATTTGTGGAGTATAACAATGCAGTAAATTTGAAGGAACCAAACAGCAGCAGACTCACAGGCTCCAAGAAGGGACTAGTGGGTATCAAATGGGAGGATTGTGGGAAGGCAGGTGAGGAAGGAGGGAGAAGAGGATTGCGGGGTATTATGTTTAGTACACATGGTGTGGGGGGTCACGGGGAAAACAGTGTAGCACAAAGACAAACAGTGACTCTGTAGCCTCTTACTACACTGATGGACAGTGACTGCATCAGGGTATGGATGTGAACTTGATAATATGGGTAAAAGTAGTCACCACATTTTTTTTCCTGTGAAACCTTCATAAGAGTGTATATCAATAATACCTTTTTAAAAAAAGGGAGAAAGAAAAGAGAAGATGTGGTTCTAGAAACATGTGGAATCAAAATAGAAAAGCATCATAGAAGGGCAGCTGCTTGGCTGAGGAGGCAAAAAACATTGAAACTGGAAAACAGATGGTGAAGGGAAGGCTGGTTTTAGCTAATAAAGAAGACTAATAGGACTTCATTGGCAGGAGTTTGGAAAATATTTGGCTAAATATAGATCAAGTGTTTTATGAAAAAGAATGCAAATTATTAGCTTGAAAAGACAATTCTAAAATATATTACTTTGACATACAGTGAAAACTTTTACATAAATATAATGTAAAGTCGGTTTATGTTTTCTTATAGTTTAAAGTAAAGATACTGTTTAAAATGTGTGATGTAGACCACCAATCTAGAACATTTAACATTAAAATATAAATTGCAGATAGTAAAAGTTGGAAGCAAGGGAATAAAGCTTAGGAAAAGAATAATGTTTATAGTACCTTTCAAAATAGAGAGTCAAGTGATAGAAACAAAAACGTAAATGTAACAAACCATAAATATTTTAAAGTAACCAACAGAAATTAAAATATGGATATAAATATGTTAGGAAGATAATTCGGAGCAAAAAATTTGTAGAATGAATAAATGAGCTAAGGTATTACTTATTATAAAAGTAAAATAATAACTAATGCCTAAAATTGATAAATCAAGCACATATGAGAAAGCATATTAATTTCATATATAGAGGTAACTAAAAGATGAATGAACTAAGAGAGTCAAAGGAAGCTGCCTGGGAGAGCAGTAGTAAGAGTTGGAGGTGGAAGTAGTAGAAGATTGCTGCATTGTTAAAGCCATTCTACTTTTCTTTAAAAAAAATGAATATATTGCATATCAAAGAATAAAATAGATAATACACTAAAGAATAAAAATAAATTATGTGCTTTTTGACAATATATTTATCCATATCATCAATAAAATAATTACTAATTTTTTAAATTACAGTGGGATTCTTTTTTTATTTTTACAAGTTTTAAATTATGATATTAAGCTGGAAAATGGGTATTCCTATATAATGCTAGTGGAAATATGTCAATGATCCACTTCTATAGAAAATTAGCATTAAATGTCAAAAAGTTTTAAGTTGTCTCTTTTTATAAATCCATTCCAACTAATAATCAGAAATTTAAATAAGGTCAGGCTGAATTAGAGAACAAATATTAACAATTGATTGTTCATTACATATTGCATCCAGAATTGTCAAACTCGTTCCTTGATTTCAAAATTAGAAATATATAATCTCACACTCTAGAAACTCAGTTTACCTATTTGGAAAGTGAAATATAACAGTAAATTGGTTTTAAAAAAGAGGAAAGCCAAATCAATGAATAATTTTTCAATATCAGTATCAACTCTTCCCTCTACTTAATATTTGTAAGAAAGTAAGTAAAATTCTATAATTCTTAATTCATTCTCTTCCTTGGTGTAAAGACAGTCTTTTGGGGAGAGCATGTGTTTCTAGAATATACTCAATCCACATGAAGTAGTTATTAAGCCAGTGTCTTTGAGTATGTAGGAGAATGTAAGATTATAAGGAAAGAGAATTAGTTATTCTGTCCTTTCTGCTGAATTCTTAGGACCTAATAACGTATCTTGAGTAGAAGGCATTCATTAATACTTGTTAAATCAATGAACAAATTAACAACTTAGAGCCATGTCTTATTTCTCCTTTTGCACTGGGGAGAGTGTTTTACCAAAATAAATAAATAAGGACGTGGTCATTCAATGTAACTCGTACCACATCTGCCAAACCATTAGGGACATATATTGCACCTATAGTATCCTCATGTGGCTGGGTATATTTAGTCTTTAATATTTTGGAGACTGAGGCAGTCATGAAAATATTAGACCCCAAGAATTTGCTGAAATCTAGGGTATGTAGTTGACACTTCCACAATTCATGGGTTACGGTGGGAATCTGAACAAATTAAAGTCGTATTTACCAGTTGCAAATAACTGACATAGAAGTTTCTGGCTGGTTTTAGTTTAGGTGATAGAAATGTTCCTAATCTTCATAAGGGGCTAATAAATTAATACCTTCATTTTACTTTCTTTACCATTTTAAATTCTAAACACACCAAATATATTCGTTAGTTTTTGTTTTTTTTGCACATTCAACTAAGAAATTAGCAACTTTATGAAGGTGTATTATGTTGAGTTGAGGTCCGTGAATTAGAGAAATAGATTCGGTGGAAAATGGAACAAGGAAAATACTAAATCTTTAATCTGGGAAGACTTTGATTGTGAGATGCATGAGAAAAACAAGATGTTTAATGGACCTTGGATTAATCAATTTTATTTATGGTCACATATTTCATATTTACAAAAATCTCCATCTAAAATAAGTTAGAATATAAAAATATATGTGGTTGATGTATTTTGTGTTACATAGAATCTTGAGTTTCATCATGGTGCATATATATTTCTAAACTAATAATGTCAGAACTCTGCATTTGTCAGAAGACTCTTCATATCCTGTGGATTTTTAAATTTCTTTTCTTTTTCAAGAAAGTTAATACAAAGCAAGAGAAAATTCAGAGCCAGGTATATCGCAACAGCAGAGGAAAAGCAAACAGCTGGTACATAAACATGATTGCGGATTCATTAGATCATGAATATATATTCACACTTACCTGCCATTCCAAGGTGAGAAAAGTTTTAGTTATTGTCAATGCTATAGTGTTGCAATAGCTCATTGAACCCAAAGCTGCTTGAAATATTATAAACAGGCATCCTTAAGGAGAAAAGGGAAACAACTGCAGCTGAAGCCAAGAAGAAAATAAAGCTATCCATATGGCTCTATGAAACCATTGCCAAAAATGTAAATTC
Organism: Phataginus tricuspis; assembly: GCA_029783875.1. Taxonomy (NCBI): domain Eukaryota; kingdom Metazoa; phylum Chordata; class Mammalia; order Pholidota; family Manidae; genus Phataginus; species Phataginus tricuspis. The sequence continues at coordinate 4,516,451 of JAQQAC010013566.1, read as the reverse complement.
CCAGAAAATATAATTGTCTTTATTGCAGGGGTTGATTGTTATTCAAAGTACTCTGAAAATAATTCTCCTTTGTCTGGAAATAGTTTAAGAAAAACACTACTCTTTCTCTGGCTTAATATTAAGCCCACACCTAGAAGCCTTGTGTGTTATCTGTGCTACCATTTGAAGAGGAGGAATAAACATGGTTAACTAGACTGATGATGATAACAAGAATGAATATATTTTTTGAAAAGTGGAGAAGAAATTACCACTTAACATATAATGTACATATGTTTCTTTGTATGCTAAAAATAAAACACTTAAATCAGTAACTAAAGCAGGGTACATAAATGTACAGAAAAATTAACAGAGGACATTATTTTGAATGAAAACATAAATCAGTGGTATATGCAATAATAGATTGGATACCCCTTAGAGAAATTTATGTTATAGAGTAAATTTCTTGGGAAATTATTTTTTCTGACTTTCTACTGTTGGGGAATGTACAAATCACAAAAATCTATGCAAGTATGATTTTTAAATTTCTTTTTCAAAACATAAGAGTTTTTGTACTTGTTTATAAATACCTGCATAATTAATATATACAATGACATCATGGTTTCTAGAAAACAAATAAAATACATGTAATTTTGTTGGATGAAACTAGGCTCTTCCTGTAAGTTTAGCTGATTAAGCTGGCTTTAATTCACCCAAATCTGAAATTATTCAATCTTTTCTTAATTATTTGTTCCAATACCCTTCCACAATTTCACTTTACTCTTTACGACATGCAAAATAGGAGAGATCAACCACAGTACATATTTACTTATATTCTAAAGTTGACTCTTAGAAGCATCATATTAAATTATCTGAGGGAAATGCAATTCAATTTTCTTCCTATTTTATTTTTAAATTAGATGTTGACAGTCTAGAAACAAATATTCAGATATTATCAGTATTGCTTAGAAATTCTGAATAGGGAAATTATTCCATTGAGGAAAATCAGTTCAGATCATCTAAATTTTTTTTTAATGACCTAATGGCAATTCTGAACACAGTTTGTTTCAAAGTCTGTTTTCACCTTTAGTTAACGTACTGACTTTACTGTTTTTTGCCAAAAGTGTCTGAGAAATATGAAAACTAATGTTTTATCAAAATAAAGCAATTTAAATATTGATGTTAAACTTAATTTTTTGCAGCTAAATTCCACTAAGTCAATTTAATTTTTTTTCATAAAAATTCAACTACAACTAACCTAAACATTATCTTCATAATTTTACTCAAAAATTTTATTTGGGATTACTTATTTGCCATGCTAGCTTTCAAATGAATATTTAATAAGTATTTGCTTCATGCCAATTTCGATGAATTATAATTTGTACCATTGTGAATTTTATTTTTGGCCCATTAGTTTCCAAAGAAGTTGACTATTTCTGGGTCATATTTCAAAGATATAAATTTCATCACAAGTTCTCATTCTTAACACTAGGTTTTAAGAAATTCCTTATTTTTAGTACATTTTTTAAACAGTTTTATATTCCATTATATTTTTCTCCTGTTGTGGGTTTTTATTTTTATTAGCCAATTTTTGAGGTCTTCAGATTTAAAACTTGTGAGACAGCAGTTATTTTCTTGTTTAGAACAATTTTATTGAAAGCAGCTTTAGAAAATACATTTTATTTCTTTCTAACAGTTATTTTTAGGAGTTGAAAATAACTGTTGCATAATAAAAATTCAAAAGAGTTAACCAGTATTGCTTTATGTCCTAAATTAATGTATTAGTAATGCATTTCTTAAATACATTCCTGATCAATTTGTGTATCATGTGCTAATCACTGATGCTTTAAAGGTGATGCAGGTACCTTACTATTATCAGGGAACAAAGGCATTCTATTTCAAATCATATATGGGGCTCAAAAATCAGCACTGAAAATGCCATAATCAAGGCAATTTGATTTACTCTTAGAATACCAAGTTATATGCAACTTTGTGGGATTGCTGGATCATATGATAAGAATATGCTTACCTTTGTATGAGATTGCCAGATTGCTTTCCAAAGTAGCAAATCATTTTTCATTTTTACCAACAATGAATGAGAGTTCTTATTACTCTACATCCTTACTAGCATTTGATGCTGTTAGTGTTTTGGATATTAGCTATTCTAATAGGCATATAGTGTTATCACTGTTATTTAATTTGCAATTTCCTAATGATATCTGATGTTGGGCATAATTTCATACGATTTTTTGCCATCTGTATATACTCTTTGCTAAGGTGTCCGTTCATATCTTTTGCCAACCTTTTAATGAAGTTGCTTATTTTCTTATGATTGATTTTTAAGAGTTTTCTGGTATATTTTAGATATAAATACTTTATTATGTATGTGTATCTAAAAGCTCACTGTCAAACACAAGATATCCTAAATTTTCCTAGGATAGAAGTTTTGTAATTTGTGTTTTGCATTTCGTCTAGTTTATTTTAATTAATTTCTGTAAAAAGTGTAAATTCAGTGTCTTGATTCATTTTTTTCAAATGTGGATATCCAGGTTTTTCAGTACCATTTGTTGAAAAGACTACTTTCTCAATTTGATTGCCTTTGCTCCTTTTGCAGATTGACTACATTGTTATAGGTCTATATCTGGACTCTAATGTATTCCACTGATCTATCAACACTTTCACCAATACCACATGTCTTTGTGCTATAGCTTTATAGTAGGCCTTGATGTTGGGTAATATCAGTTCTTTGGTTTTCTCCTTCTTAAACATTATGCTGGGTATTCTGGGTCTTTTGCATTGCCAAATAACTTTGGAATCATTTGCAGATATCCATAAACCTTCTGGGATATTATGCTTATGTTGAATTTACAGATAAAGTTGACAAGAACTGACATCTTAACAACGTTGAGTCTTTCCATCCATGAACATGGAATATTTCTCCACTTATTTATATCTTCTTTGATTTCTTTCACCAGAGTTTTGTAGTTTTCCTCATAGACATCTTATACATAATTTATTAGATTTATGCCTTAATACTTCATTTTCTGATGCTAATGTAAATGGTGTTCTTAGTTTCAAATTCCAATTGCTCATTGCTGATTTATGGAAAAGTAATTTATTTATTTATTTACTTTGTGTTTTGTAACCCTGCCATAACTGATTTTTAGTTTCAGGAATTTTTTGTGAATTCATTGGGACTTTCTACATAGACGATCATGAAATATGAACAAAGAGAGCTCTATTTCTTCCTTTTTGGTATCTATATGTTTTATTTTTATTGTCTTATTGCATTTTCTAGGACTTCTATTGTGATGTTAAACAGAAGTGGAAAAGGAGACATACTTTCCTGTTTCTGACATTAGGAAGAAAGCATCTCATTCATCACCATTAAGGATGATGTTAGTTTTAGTTTTTTTGTATATATTCTTCATCACACTAAGGAAGCTCCCCTCCATTCCCAGTTTTTGAATTATTATCATGAATGAGGGTTGGCAGAAATAAATTTCTTAAAACATCAGAAGACTTGGAAATAATGAGTACTAAAATTAACTAAAATTAGATGAACTAAATATAACTAAAATTCCAGAGAAGGAGGAAATCTTTATAACTAATTTGATGATCAAAAGACACTTTCTCTGTTGTGAAAATTTGCCAGGTAAGACAGTTTGTATTGGGGTAAAAAAAAAAAACAGTGAAAATCTTCAAGGTTATGTGGGATTACCTTGACAGTTTGAAAATTAGCCAATCTGTAAAGCCATCCAGATTTATTCAAGCTCATTTTATGAATTCTAGGGTGGTACACAAGGCTGGATGCCTGGGTCAGAAAGACAAAGTGAAGTCACCCACAGTGTTACAGAGCTTAAGGTACAGAGTCCCCACTGATTTGGTGTGGAGAGAGACTCAGGAAGTATTGCCCATACAAGCACAATGAGTCTCTCCCTCAAGACATAAATCAGATTGTGAAAATGTGTAGGATGAGGTTAAAGATCTAAACTTAAGACCTCTCAGGAATAGAATGTGACTTACAGTCCGTTAGTTCTGAGGAATCAGAAACATGTTGTGCTCTTAATCAAAAGACTCAGAAGAACCTACATGTAGACTTTAGCCTAATAAGTTTCTGCATGAACAACCTTCTGCAGATAACAAACTCTAGATTAATTACTAACAACAGCTACCTAAAGATAGTGGAGAGTAACCAAAAGCAGGCAGGCTCCATTTGGAACTGAGAAAAAGGGATGTCTATGGGTGAATTTCCAGTTTTTTTGACTTTAAGCCTGAGACAGGCCGTGGGCAGTAGAGCATGGGTGGCTAAATCCTCGAAAGAAAATGTGACATCTTTCTGGCATGTAGAAAAAAATATTTTGATACAACTATGGGACTAAATGGTGAGAGAAAAATTCCAGAAAGAAGAGAGCCAAAGGAGAGCCCCCAAATCTGTGTATCAATACTGTCTAAATATCTGGATTACCCTTGAGTTACATATATATAGGGCAGACACTAAGCATCTAATGATTAAAAACTGAACTTAAGTTTGTTTCTTTGTAAGATAATTTGCTGTTTAAGTCAAATCAAATTAACTGCCTGCTAAAATGAACAAATAAAGTCAATAAATATTTGATTTTTTAACATTTTTTGCTTCAACTGGGAAGCTTCCTTTCAGTTATATTTTAAGTTTTGTAGGATAAATTATTGTAAAAATTTTAAATTATCCTGAAATCAAGGCATCTAAAAGAATGATTCAAAGCATTTTATAACTGTCACTGTATAATACACTGTAAAAATGTATATTCAAACTTCTTTAATATTACCTACATTGATTATTTATTTGTGGAATTTTCTAACTGTAGTATTTGTTTCTTCAGGCCATTTTTGCCACACCAGAGATCATTTTCCATGCTATTTCTTTTGGGGCTGCCAGTTTTGTCAGGAAAACACATGAAGCATACTAAAATACAATCTGATACACTGAGATGTACATAAGATACAACTTAACATACAGGCATATTAACTACTTCATATATTGGATGCAGTCTATGCCACACAAACCCATGAATTTTAATGACTAGTATTTCATACAATTCTTAACCCCCTCCAAAATTATATATCTATGTACCAATCCATCTATCATCTACCTATCTACCTACCTACCTATATATCTTGTATAATAATAAAAATTGAATTACAAGTGTAGTCAGATAGGAGAGAATATCCATTCTAAGGATCAATGAAGTAAATACACTTACAATTAACACAGCTCATGACTAGAGCAATTCTCTACAATTCATTCTGGATCCATATACTTAATTTCTTTTCTCCTATACTACCCCATGATTCCAGAGCCTGGTACTGAAAATCAAATCACATATACTTGGTGAATTTCCATAGCTCTGTGCTACAATGCTGGGTGAGTCAGTAAAGTGGAGGGCAATTTCTAAAGGAGAGATGGTCAGCCAAACATTCGAAATCCCAGAGACATATCCTAACAAACCAAAAGATTCCCCAACTCAATATTCCCTCAGTGATACCCCAAAACTGTCCAGTATTAGCCTGTATGAGAGAAAAGGTGACATAAACCATTAGGGGATAGTAGTCTTTAGCAATTGCATTTAAAATCTGACTTCGGCAAGATTTTTTAAAATATATGACTGTATGAACAAATATCCAGAGCTCTTCCTAGGATTTTGGAACAAGCCTATGTAAGTAAAAAGCCCAAAATTTGATTTTTAATACCTTCATTGCAAATTCACCGTTATACTCTCTGTGTGCCATGGTCAGAACTGTGCTAATTACTAGTTGAAATCTCTAATGAAGATACCAACACAATGAAAAGAATTTTCATATGTATCTTCAAGTAGTTCAGCAGTAACTTAACAAGAGGGTCAGCACATATTTTTTTCATTGATTCCTGAAACACAGGACTAACTAGTATTCCTAAAATTGCACCTGTGTGGAAATTGTTGTCCTGTGAATGGTAAAACTACATTTAAGATAATTTCAGATCTATTTATTTTGGACACAAAATTGTTCAAAGAAATACTTATTAGTTCACCTCATTAATGAAAACTATCTTTGCATTTTATAGCATTTTTTAACCTTGGCCAAGGAAATGGGATAAAATGGGTTTGGCTGGTATTCAAGAGTTACTACTAAATTAGTCTAACTTGTATTCAACTAATGCCTTTATAGTCTGTGCTTCAGCCATATTGATTTTCCTTTATTTTATATGTACACCATGTATTTTCTCATCACCCATGCTCTTTCTTCTTTCTGAAGTATTTTCACTCTTCTTTTGTTGAATAATTCCTACCCTCAAGAACCAACTCTTTAATAAAGCATTCTCTCCATCCCCAAGATTCGTGTAACACAATATATCGTCTCCCTTTTTTAATGTCAAGAACTAGCTTTTCACAAAAATTAGTTCAGCTCTCCTACTAACTGCAAGCTCATAAAGGTAAAAGACCATGCATTTTCATTTTATATCCCCTATTATCTGCAGTTGCCATGCAAAAATGTGTAGATAGTAATTATTTGTTCAACAAACAACACAAATTATACCGTATATGTTAATAATAATGCTTGAACCTAACTTGGACCCACTCTGCTTTATCTCTGGCTCACCCGTCTCTTACAGTGCTGGCAGTCTTCACCTCCTTCTCCTACTTCTCTGTTTAGATACCCCCAATCACTAATTAGTCTACATATTTGAAGATAATTTTGCTATAAGAAAAAAGCTGTATAATGCGCAGCATTTTCTGCACTATGCCCTTTTGCTTTTCCCCTATATGTAGGTCTGGTCTCAATATACTGACCTAATTATTTTTGTTACTTAGTACAAAATAACAACAATAATAATAAACCCTTATTTATAGTTATGTTGTGGAGTATAAATGGAATGTCCTCTTGTCCCATAAATTGCCAAATACCAAAAGGAACTTGATCTACAAAATCCAACTTTAACAGAACAAGATGAAAGTGGGTTGCATGCAGGCTAAAGAGAACTCTGAATAACTTCAGATTTCAGAGATACCTGGTAGAAAGTTACCTAAAGGTAAAAAAAATCCCTGTTTAGAGAAACGCGAGCACAGTTCAAGGGCTGATGTGGACTTTGGTAGGCAGGTTTACCATGAGAGGAGATGGAGAAGTTAGGATAAATGAGAAATCCCTCAGCTGTGCCGTATTTGTCAGAGGCTGTTGGTGAACGAGTATGATGAAAAAGTGAATTGTGAGCAGCCCTCTATCTGCAGACACCTAATGGCAGAGAATAGTACAGCTAACACAAATTCACAAATACATCTTATGACAAATAACTTCACTGATACTTAAGAAAATTTATCTTATTCTTGGAAACTCCATTTAATAAACGTTTCTTTTATGAAATTAGTTAATATAAAAAATTAATGGCCTGTTATGACTGCTGCATGTCAGGCAGTTTTATCTTCTTTGTGATTTTTTTCATCAGTTAGTGGCATGGCCACTCTATTCAGCGTATTCTTATGGCATTCTTCTGAGCTTTTAACACCATTGCTCTACACCTATTGAGCATTTCAGTGAAAATTTAAAAAAATAATTATTGAAGACATTGAAAACTCTTAGTATTCTTTCTTTCTAAATGAATATTTATTATTTAAACTTATCACTAAATAAGTTTAGTCAATAAATATGGTTCCCTAAATTAGCAAGTCACATGCATTTAAAGTAAACCACAGATTTGTGTGTGTCAGGGATTAGGAAAAGTATATGTAGATTATGACTAAATTATAAGAAAATAGTCATCAGGTGAATTGAAAAATTGTATAAGCCATTTACTTTATTCACATGCCCCAAATTAAAATGTTTATCTCATTGTGTTGGATTTCAAACAGTTTTAGATTGCTAAATGACTTTTATTCACCACTTACCATTTTAAAACAAAATTTAATAATTTATAGATTAATTCTTTTGCATTTCTATATTTCCATTAGTAGGGGTAACTTAAAGCTGAGTAGATTTAAGATGTGTTTTAATGCTCAGTAGGGGATATTTAGGTTTCAATGGCTCAGTCGTTTAATTCTAACCATGTTGACACATTTTAGAGATATATTCCCATTTGGAATAATCAAATTGAATACCTAATAACATCAGATGTATGTCATACCTACTATGTCATTAGCGACAGCATCTGTGAGGGGGTAAGTAGCACTTCCAGGTTACCGAGCTCAAGGCAATGCCTTCTTCACATCCTACTAAAAGCAAACTTGATTTTGATCCTTTCAAATAGTTGAAGTGAAAATAATGCCTTTACATTGGAAGTAGCTTCTTGTTTGCCTGAGAAATAATACCACTACAGAGCCAATAGTAAATGCAAAGTGAAAAGCATTTTGAAGAAAAATGAAATTCAGCTATGCTTAAAATATTTGAAATGTAGTCACTACAATGAAAACACTGTGCAGTTAATGAATAACAGATTAAATAATAGATTCTCACACATAAAGGAAAATAAATAAAGCATTGTAAAGGAGTACTTGTGCAGTCAAAAAGTATGAAATATATGAAGACTCTGTAGATTTGTTGTGTGTGTGTGTGTGTGTGTGTGTGTGTGTGTGTGTGTGTGCGCGCGCGCGCACGTGTGTTAATGCTTCCTAACTTGAAGCTGTGGAAATTTTAATACGTATATGTAAAGGATAACATAAAGGAACACACTATAAGGAACCTTACAACTGTTGCCTTCTAATTAAGCAATTTGGAAAAATTGACATAGAGTGAATGAAATTAGTCCTCAGAAGAACTAATTAAAACTAAATAATAATCTATAAATTGTTCACTAAAATTGATTTTGAATAGTCTAAATCAAGGTGTCTAAGGTGTAGTCTGTTATACATGATCAATTTAGTAGATGTAACTTAGTCAAATATATACAGCTTGTATATTTCCTCTCTGCTTCACCAAATCCACTCTTAACCTTTATGCCCTGTGCTGAGAGCCTGATTTTTACAGAATGCATCAAAGGAACTCCTTGCTTTTGGCATCCAATTGAACTAACAAGAGATACTAGCAAGAAATCAGCAGATGGGACTAGAGTCAGTCATGGAATATTTCCCCTGAATCCATTTCTGTAAGGTTGCTGCAGTTCGGCTAAATTCTTTTAATGAAAACTGATTTCTCCAGGTGCTGATAACTTGAGGCATAGGGGTGGATTCCCTTACTGCAAGCCTAGGGCTCCCTAGCTATTCATTATTGGTTTCTTTTATCCCCACCTGCCCTACTTAAAATATCATTCTTTATTAAGCTCTCCTCAAATTGCAAAGTTAGTGTCACTTATTTCTTCATGAATACACTTCTTAAAGGAAAGCTTTTATTAGTAAGAATTAGTTAAGTATTCACAGGGCTTAAAAAATTGAATGTCTATGAAAAAATAACTTGCCAATATATGTCTAGTACTGTCTGGGAAATAAAGTGTCATGTTCAGTTGCTCCAGATTCTCTGGAAAGAATAGCCTTATCAAGCTATATCACTGCTGACATTGGTTAACATCCCTTAATATTTTGCTTGTGTCTTTGCCTATCAAGAAGGCTTCAGGATAATATAAACCAAAGTATACATTTTTTATTACACAGTGATAATTCAAGAAGCAATAGTTAAATGTTTTGGGGTCCTCACAACAATTTGTTATTTATTATTCCTTGAAGGTTTGCTTAGTATGACTTGATATTCTTCAGTATGATCACTTTTCCACTCATAATCCAGAGAGAAATACTAGTTTTAAATTAGTAATTAAACCTTAGTCTTCTGGGAAGATGGCAGCATGAGCAGGGCGGCGGAAATCTCCTACCAAAATCATATATATTTATGAAAATACAACAAATAAAACTATTCCTAAAAGAGAGACCAGAAGATACAATACAACAGCCAGGCTAGAGCTGCACCTGCAGGGGACTCAGCACCTCACAAAGCGGATAGGATACAGGGCTGTGACCCGGCGGGACGCGAGGGCTCCCCAACTCCAGCGCACCAGTGGGAGGAAAGGATTCAGAGCAGGGAGGGAGTGGAAGCATGGGCCTGCCCAATAACCAGCCTTGGTGATCTGCGCTAGGAGCGCTTACACACATCGTGCGGTATATCGGAGATTGGAGAGACAGAGGGGAAGGATCCGAGAAGGACAGCGCAGCCAGGTCCTCTCAGCCGGCTCCCCGGTACAAAAGAAAAGTGCTCGCTTTTTTAAAAGTCTTAAAGAGACAAGGGCCCAACAGCAGAACAAAATCGTCCCAGGGCACTCAGCCAAGCAGGCTGGCAGTCCTGGGGTATTTAGGACCCCTTGGCCGGCAGCCGAGCAAAGGACCTGAGCCAAGGCTCCCACAGAGATAAGCAACCTCCCATTCATTCCCTCCCCAGCTGGCGCCACAAGGGGTCCGGTGGAACGGAACAGTGGAGCAGCTGCGCCATCTACAGCATCCTCACAGAATCTACTACCGGCGGGCGTTTTTTTTGGATTTTTTTTTAAAGTCTTAAAGAGCCCAGCTGACACACGTGGTACCTACCAGCGACTACTTCTATTACCATGGAAAGGCAGAGGAATATGGTACAAACAAAGCTGAGCCACACAACCCCAGAGAGGGAGCCTGATGGGTTGGACATGCACAATCCTCCTGAAAAAGAATTCAGAATAAACGTCATAACCAAACTGATGGATCTACAGAGAAATATTCAAGAGATAAGGGAGGAAGTGAGGGAAGTGAGGAAAGACAATGCAGAAATGGGACAAGCCATCGACGGGCTTAGCAGCAGACTGGAAGAGATGCAGGAGACTGTTAATGGAATAGAAATCAGAGAACAGGAATACAGAGAAGCTGAGGCAGAGAGGGATAAAAGGATCTCAGGAATGAAAGAATATTAAGAGAACTGTCTGACTAATCCAAACGGAACAATATTTGCATTATAGGAGTACCAGAAGAAGAAGAGAGAGTAAAAGGGATAGAAAGTTTATTTGAAGAAATAATTGCTGAAAACTTCCCAGTGCTGGGGAAGGAAATAGTCTCTCAGATCATGGAAACCCACAGATGTCCCAACAAAAGGGACCCAAGTAAGACAATACCAAGACACATAATAATTAATATGGCAAAGATCAAAGATAAGGACAGAGTATTAAAGGCAACCAGAGAGAGAAAAAAGATCACCTACAAAGGAAAACCCATCAGATTATCATCAGACTTCTCAACAGAAACCTTACAGGCCAGAAGAGAATGGCATGATACATTTAACATAATGAAACAGAAGGGCCTCGAACCAAGAATATTGTATCCAGCACAATTATCAATTAAATTTGAGAGAGCGATTAAACAATTCCTAGACAAGCAAAAGCTGAGGGAAATTCACCTCCCATAAACCACCTCTACAGGACATCTTAAAGGGACTGCTCTAGATGGAAACACTCCTAGGGCTAAAAAGATGTCACCATAGAAAATAAATCATAGCAAAGAAAGCAGTCCATCCAAATACTAACTAAAGGCAAAGAATAACACACCTAGTATAAAAATAATGGAGGAGGAAGAATAAGAAGGGAGAGAAAGAATCATCAGACTGTGTTTACAATAACTTAACAAGAAAGTTAAGTTAGACTGTTAGATAGTAGAAAAGCTACCCTTGAACCTTTGGTAACCACAAATCTAAAGGCAGCACAGGCATTAAGTACATATCTATCAATAATCACCCTAAATGTAAATGGATTGAATACACCAATAAAAAGACACAGAATAATAGAGTGGATGAAAAAGCAAGACCCATCTATATGCTGCTAACAAGAGACTCACCTCAAACCCAAAGATATACACAGACTAAAGGTGAAAGGATGGGAAAAGATATTTCATGGAAACAAGGAGAAAAAAGCAGGTGTTGCGGTACTTGTATCAGACAAAATAGACTTCAAAATGAAGAAAGTAGCAAGAGATAAAAAGGACATTACATAATGACAAAGGGGTCAGTCCAACAAGAGGATATAACCATTTTAAACATATGTGCACCCAACACAGGAGCGCTGACATATGAGAAACAAATACTAACAAATTTAGAGAAGGAAATAGATGCAGTCATTCTAGGAGACTTCAAAACACCACTCACTCCAAAGGATAGATCAACCAGACAGAAAATAAGTAAAGATACAGAGGCACTGAAGAACAAACTAGAACAGATGGACAAAACAGACATCTTCAGAACTCTACACCCAAAAGTAACAGGATATACATTCTTCTCAAGTGCCCATGGAACAGTTTCCAGAATAAACCACATACTAGGCCACAAAAAGAACCTCAATAAATTCAAAAATATTGAAATTCTACCAACCAATTTCTCAGATCACAAAAGTATAAAACTAGAATAAACTGTAGAAAGAAAACAAAAACGCTCAGAAATACATGGAGACTTAACAACATTCTCCTAAATAATCAATGGGTCAATTAACAAATTAAAACAGAGATCAAAGAATATATGGAGACTAATGACAACAATAACACAAAGCCACAACTTCTATGGGACGCAGCAAAGGCAGTTCTAAGAGGAAAGTATATTGCAATCCAGGCCTATTTAAAGAAGGAAGAACAATCCCAAATGAAGAGTCTAAAGACAGAATTACTGAAATTGGAAAAAGAAGAACAAATGAGGCCAAAGTCACCAGAAGGAGGGACATAATGAAGATCAGAGAAGAAATAAATACAATTGAGAAGAATAAAACAATAGAAAAAAATCATTGAAACCAAGAGTTGGTTCTTTGAAAAAATAAACAAAATAGATAAACTCCTAGCCAGACTCATTAAGAGAAAAAGAGAATCTACACACATAAACAGAATCAGAAATGAGAAAGGAAAAATCACGGCGGACACCACAGAAATACAAAAAATTATAAGAGAGTATTATGAGAATCTATATGCTAACAAGCTGGAAAACCTAGAAGAAATGGACAACTTCTTAGAAAAATACAACCTTCCAAGACTGATCAAACAAGAAACAGAAAAACTAAACAGACCAATCACCAGCAACGAAATTGAATCGGTAATCAAAAAACTACCCAAGAACAAAACGCCCGGGCCAGATGAATTCACCTCTGAATTCTACCAGACATATAGAGAAGAAATAATACCCATTCTCCTTAAAGTTTCCCAAAAAATAGAAGAGGAGGGAATACTTCCAAACTCATTCTATGAAGCAAGCATCATTCTAATACCAAAACAGGGCGAAGACCTCACCAAAAAAGAAAATTACAGACCAATATCCCTGATGAACGTAGATGCAAAAATACTCAACAAAATATTAGCAAACCGAATTCAAAAATACATCAAGAGGATCATACACCATGATCAAGTGGGATTCATCCCAGGGATGCAAGGATGGTACAACATTCGAAAATCCATCAACATCTTCCACCACATCAACAAAAAGAAGAACAAAAACCACATGATTATCTCCATAGATGCTGAAAACACATTTGACAAAATTCAACATCCATTCATGAAAAAAACTCTCAACAAAATGGGTATAGAGGGCAATACCTCAACATCATAAAGGCCATATATGACAAACCCACAGCTAACATCATACTTAACAGCGAGAAGCTGAAAGCTTTTCATCTAAGATCGGGAACAAGACAGGGATGCCCACTCTCTCCACTGTAATTCAACATAGTACTGGAGGCCCTAGCTACAGCAATCAGACAAAGAAATACAAGGCATTCAGATTAGTAAATAAGAGGTCAAATTGTCACTATTTCCAGATGACATGATATCGTACATAAAAAATCCTAAAGAATCCAATCCAAAACTACTAGAACTAGTATCTAAATTCAGCAAAGTAGCAGGATGCAAAATTAATAAATAGAAATCCATTACTTTCCTATACACTAATGATGAGCTAATGGACAGAGAAACCAGGAAAACAATTCCATTCACAATTGCATCAAAAAGAATAAAATACCGAAGAAAAAACCTAACCAAGGAAGTGGAAGACCTATACTCTGAAAACTACAAGACACTTCTAAGAGAAATTAAAGAGGACACTAACAAAAGGAAGTTCATCCCATGCTCTTGGGAAGGAAGAATAAATATTGTCAAAATGGCTATTCTACCTAAAGTAATCTACAGATTCATTGCAATCCCTATCACATTACCAACAGCATTCTTCAATGAAGTTGAACAAATACTTCTAAAATTCATATGGAACCACAAAAGACCCCGAATAGCCAAAGCAATCCTGAGAAGGAGGAATAAAACAGGGGGAATTATGCTCCCTGACTTCAAGCTCTACTACAAAGCCACAGTAATCAAGACAATTTGGTATTGGCACAAAAACAGACCCACAGACTATTGGAATAGAATAGAAAATCCAAACATTAACCCAAACATATACAATCAATTAATATATGATAAAGGAGCCTTGGATATACAATGGGGAGATGACAGCCTCTTCAGCAGCTGGTGTTGGAAAAACTGAACAGCTACATGTAAGAGAATGAAAGTGGATACTGTCTAACTCCATACACAAAATTAAACTCAAAATAGATCATAGACCTGAATGTAAGTCATGAAACCATAAATCTCTTAGAAAAAAACATAGGAAAAAAATCTCTTGGACATAAACATGAGCGACTTCTTCATGAACATATCTCCCCGGGCAAGGGAAAAGAAAGCAAAAATGAACAAGTGGGACTATATTAAGCTGAAAACCTTCTTTACATCAAAGGACACCATCAGTAGAACGAAAAGACATCCTACAGTATGGGAGAATATATTCATAAATGACATATCCGATAAGGGGTTGACATCCAAAATATATAAAGAACTCACGCACCTCAACAAACAAAAAGCAAATAATCCAATTAAGAAATGGGCAGAGGATCTGCGTAGATACTTCTCCAAAGAAGAAATTCAGATGGCCAACAGGCACATGAAAAGATGATCCACATTGCTAATCATCAGAAAAATGCAAATTAAAACCACAATGAGATATCACCTCACATCAGTGAGGGTGGTCAACATCCAAAACACAAGCAACAATAAATGTTGGCAAGGATGTGGAGAAAGGGAACCCTCCTACACTGCTGGTGGGAATGCAAATTAGTTCAACCATTGTGGAAAGCAGTATGGAGGTTCCTCAAAAAACTCAAAATAGAAATGCCATTTGACCCAGAAATCCCACTCCTAGGAATTTACCCTAAGAATGCAGCAGCCCAGTTTGAAAAAGACAGATGCACCCCTCTGTTTATTGCAGCACTATTTACAATAGCCAAGAAATGGAAGCAACCTAAGTGTCGGTCAGTAGATGAATGGATAAAGAAGAGGTGGTACATATACACAATGGAATATTATTCAGCCATAAGAAGAATAAAATCCTACCATTTGCAGCAACATGGATGGAGCTAGAGGTTATTATGCTCAGTGAAATAAGCCAGGTGGAAAAAGACAAGTATCAAATGATTTCACTCATATGTGGAGTATAAGAACAAAGAAAAAAACTGAAGGAACAAAACAGCAGCAGACTCACAGAACCCAAGAATGGACTAATAGTTACCAAAGGGAAAGGGACTGGGGTGGATGGGCGGGAAGGGAGGGACAAGGTGGAAAAAAGGGCATTACGATTAGCAGACGTAATGTTGGGGGGGGCACGGGGAGGGCTGTACAACTCAGAGAAGATGAGTAGTGATTCTATAGCATTTCACTATGCTTATGGACAGTGACTATAACGGGGTATGTGGGGGGGTCTTGATGAAGTGGGTAGTTTAATAACATAATGTTGCACATGTAATTGTAGATTAATGATACCAAAATAAATTATTAAAAAATTAGAGACTTAAAAAAAAATAATATATATATATATATATATATATATATATAATTCAAGTCAAGTCACCCTGCAAAGACTAACTCAATGGAAAATTCCCCCTCGTGCCATCTCTCTGGACTCTAATATCTCTTGATCTAACATAATTTTTAAAAACTTAATTTTCTTCAACTTTTTTCTATAAATACAGCAACCTATCTATGGCAAAAATAGTTTAAGCAAGCAAGTCAGTTCTATAACGGTGCTGATTTAAAATAAATGAATAATGTCTTTCCAATAAGAAATGTAATTTCTGTTCCATCACAAATATGAATTTCAGTAAGTGCCTCTGTACAAGTATACATTATGAACTTAAAAGAACGCCTGTAGAGGGGCTCAGAACTTATTCCATGATTATTATTATTTTTCCTCAATATTAATAAATCATAATCTGTGAGTAATATGTGGTTGACCCTGCCTTCAATTATGGTCCTCTCCATGGACCTGATAAGGAAGATGGCCAATATGTTTATTTCTTAATTTTGTTAATATTGGTTAAGTACTTCTTATGTTCAATGCATACACACATTTGAAAGAGGTACAAAGACAAATAGACATTTTGTTTTTACTCGTGGTGAAAAAACTCTAATCATCAACTGACCCTTGTCATTAAGACAGCGCTTAGGGAAGTCCCTTTCCTCATTTCTAATGACTTTGCTGGGTATCTTTTGTAATGAGATAATAAATGTGTGATGACCTAACTACATGTGTTTGATGTGAGATTTCTTGAGAATTCTCTCTATATAAGGGAAAGTTCCAGGCAATGAGAAGAAAGCAGTAGTAAAGAAAGGTGCATAACAATACGGAACTTACATTCCTGAGGTAGAAACAGACTTTAAATTAATTATTTAATTTCATGTTAATATGTCCTACAAATGAATAAGGGGTGGTAAAAAGAATATAATTGACATTTAGAAAGTACTGTGGTAGTGAGAGAAAACTAGTCCGGAAGAAAAAATAGAGTTGAGATTAGAAAGATGAAGAAATAACCAATATGTGAAGAAGGAAATACTAATGAAAAGCATAGCATACAATAAAAATAAAAAGATGTTTTTCATTAGGAGAGGTAGATGGAGATACTAATGAAAAGCATAGCATTCAATAAAAATAAAAAGATGTTTTTCATTAGGAGAGGTAGAGTGCAAATTGCCAGAAAGCTCAGAGTTCTGTTAAGCACTCAAAATAATGACCTCTTACAATCAACCTTCTTCTAGCTTAATGGTTCCTAATTTCTCCTTTAATCTTCATTTCAACTATCTATAGCTTTTATTGAGATAATAAGATTTTTCAAAAGATGTATTTATCTTCACAGAATTGTGACTTTTCAAAGACATGCCTAAGAAGGAAAAATCATTTGTTTTCAAAACTGTTATGATAATATAAAAAAATTCAAAAATAAAACATCTAACTGCATTTTAAAAGTTCTCTCTTAGGCACTTGAGCTTATTTGCAAATTAGTCTTTTAAAGTGGTCTCCAAGGACTCTTACTGCAGCGTTTTGCCTTTCACAGGTGAGAAACTTCAAGTGCCTACAATAATTTTATTTGAGCCTTTACTATTCTTTCAAAGCAGGTACAAAAGCCTAAAGAGCTATGATATTCATCACTCAGCAAGATTTTTATGGATGTAATACTGAAAGAAAAAGTCCTAGGAGAACTGAGTTACTACTCAGCAACTTGCCTAACATGGGCTATTTTAATCACAATTACATTGATTATCCCTTGTCTGACTTCAAAGAATTTCACTGCAAATCACACTTAATGTGCCTATTCTTGAAACTATCCTTACTCTTATTGATAAATAAGGGAAATATGATTAATAAAAACAATGTTTTTATACAGGGGAGAAGCGATATTCTTAAATGTGACACCAGAACTCTACATTCCTCTGTGCTAATGTACTACAATTCTGTTTAAATGAAAATGAATAATGTTCATAGCAAATGTATTGTGGGAATTCATGTCTGGAAAATAATAACACCCAAACATTAATATTGTGTTTATAAATTTTTGCCATCCCATTATACTAAAAAGGTAAGAAACCAAGAACCCTTGAGTTCAACTCTTCTTTGTTTCAACTAGAGCGCCTATAGAGGTATCTCTTCCTGAGATCTCAAGGTTATTAATATTCTTGTCCTGCCAGAAATGGTCTTCTTTACTATCAAAAGCCTATGATTCCATTAATAATATAGCAGATTATAGATCAGTTTGCTGGAAAGAATTTGTAGGCATTATTTTCAAATGAATAGCAAGATCCTATGGTGTATTTATCACATATAATTAATTAAATTTCTGACAGTGCAGTCATATACTTGATATATCCAAGTATGTGCATTTAGGAAAGAGATATATTCTTAAACCTAAGCAAATAATTACAAGGTCATCAAAAGTAAAGGAATGTAGTAAAGATACTTTAAGAAATACTTAAATATTTTTGTTACTGTTTTGAGCTAGTTTGTGAACAATCAATATTCATCATTTTTATCTAAAGATTATTGTTTTTTACTGATAATTAATTAGCTTATAGATGTCAATATTCATTTCAGTAAGATAACTCCCTAGTACCATGAAATTAAAATTTATATTTTCTCTATGTGCAATATTTCTTATAAACAAAAGTAACCTTTCAGCTCTTCCACCATTCTTATTCCCTAAGAGTAAAATAATAAAAACAGTTAACAGTTTGGAATTCATTTTTCTAGCTATTATATATGTGTGTGTGTGTGTGTGTGTATTATCCATATTTGGTGTATATAATCTTTAGTACATTATTATTTAGCAGTATATATTACATAGGATGTAATATATTAAATAAAACAGTATTATTCAATATTAGGTTTTCACTTAGCAATTTATATCTTGTGTCTCATTCTATGTCCATGGATGAAAATCTAGTCTATTCTTTTTAAAAGCTTTTTAGTACTACTAGCATGGAGAAGGACACGACTTTTCTTTGATATTTGTTAGAGTATTCTGATCAACTGGTTTTATACCTTGTAACTAAGCATTGCCTTATACTTTTAAAGTCTCTTTTTGGTTTGCGGTTAACTGCCTTGGTGAAAAGTAGTTCTATTTTAACTTTATAAAGGTAAATGAGAAATGATTAGTGGATATGTGACATCAAAATAATGTCTCATGTCAAGTGAAGCTTCAATGATATTATCATGGTGTACAAATGAAGCTTCTGCAATAGTCCAAGATTTTTTAAAAGGCAAGGAATTTAAGCATCACACGACACCCACAATTCCAGATATGACAAATGTGAAAAACCACTTTTGCTGTAGATCTCAATATCATAGTCAAGCTTCTATCAAAAATTTGGGTTTAGCATATCATTCATAACATTAAATTAATGAACTAAGTTTATATGGGATTAAAGGATCACTACATTTAATATCTTAATTAAAAATCTTTGTAAGACTGAAAGTTTGCAACAATTTGATTATTTCCTTTAAAAGAGGTCATATTTTATTCAACTTGAGACATTGATATAGAAACATTCTCAGCAAGAATTACATGATATCTACTTGCCGTGTACTGAAAATTTAGTTTCTGAGAATATATATAACTTTTACATTTTAAACTGCTTTGAAATCAAAAGTAAAAATGAAGGCACATCTGGACTTTTCTATGAAATGAAAAAAAGTTAAACAAAAGAAGAATTTTCCAGTATCATTATCTACTTGAAAATACAGAATCAAAATTCATTAGGGCAATGAAAGCATGTTTATTCACCATGGTTTTGCCAGTGTCTAGACTATTTTGGTTTCTTGATAAATATTTGTCTAAAATAAGTATATTAATGAATACATGTACAGGTAAGTAACAGACTATTTCATATTGCATATAGATGTATTATTCTGTCTGCATACTGCATACCTTTTGATGAAGAGTGATTTGGATGCAGACCTGAGAAATTAGTCTTAGAATTGAGATATAAAATATCTTAGGGAAAAAAAGCCAAATTTTACTATGAAGATAATTTTTTAAATTATTTAATTGTACATTTTTCAGCAAATGGAAATTATTCAGGGTCTATGTATTTATAAAATACTCAGGAGAAAGGCAGGATTTCCAGAACAGCAGAGGAAGTCCTTCAAAACACCTACAGTTTCATAAAAGTCTTAACGAAACTGAAAAACTGTTTCAAAATCAGTTTCTCAGAATTCTAGATAACCAAAGGCTTGCAACAATCTAAGGAGTTATTTATTCAATAATAACAGCTAAACCTTTGTAAAAAAGGTCAGTTTTTGACATTTTAAATTGTCCTATTCCCATCTCCCTCTCCCCAAGTCCATGATAGCCTTCAAATGACTGTCTCACAACCATGAAAACTGTGAAACTAGCACCCAGCAACCTAGTAATCACTGGGGGATGGGGGAGAACTATTGCGGAGCTCATCCCAAAGCTCCATCCTTGATGACTTGGCACTATTTACCATACGGCAGCACACTGTGAAGGTCCCAGTCCCAGGTCTGATTATCTGACTCTGAGTTTGCTCAATGGAGAAAGTTCTCTCCCTCAAGTAGTTACTAAAAAATTTAGTGACAATTATTTAACATCACAGTAGAGAAAGGAAATGATATCAGCTGAGACAAACAAAAGGAAGTGAAACATTATAAGTTAGATATGAGGAAGAAGATGTCCATAATGGTTTTGAAAACTTCATTTTCCTATGGATTTAGAAGGCCATGCCCAGAGAAGCCCCAAAAATACACTGATGCTCCACTTGTGGCTGACTTTGAAGTTCTATGCAAGCAGGAAATGAAAGCTAAAGCAGAGTGGTAAACTGCCTACAGAGCATTTAACACATCACCCCATGCCAGAAACAGCCCTGACAAAGTCAGGGAGTTTTATTGATTCAAAGCATTTAAAGAAATATGTCTAATCATCACTTAACCACTAACCTATATGAGCAGAGACTTCAGCTGCTACAAATGTCAGGGAATACAGACTTGATAGAGTCACTTTAGGACAATCACTAAACAAACAGCAAAACAACAAAATTAACATCAACACAACTTGAGGAAGAAGGAGAGTCTAATACCTACACATAATTTAAAACATTAAATTATGTTCCATATCAAGCAAATATCTACACCTGCCAATTATATTATCTAAGACATCTAGTTTTCAACAAAAAAATTAAAAATACTGAAAAACATTATGTTCTATATCAAGTAAATAAGGCCATCTATAGAAACTCCTTAAGGAAGAACAGCTGTTGAACATACTAGACAAAGTGTTTCTTTTTTTTTACTGAAGTATGATTAACATAAAATATTGTATTAGTTTTATGCATACAAAGTAGTGACTTGATTTTGTGTACATAGTGAAATGATCACTTCAATGAGTCTAATTACCATCAGTCACTCTACAAAGTGAATGCAATATTATTGACTCTATTCCCCATGCTGTACATTATATCCCATGACTTACTTATATTATAACTGAAAGTTTGTACCTCTTGATCTCATTTACCAATTTTGTATTTACCCCAACCTACCCATCAGGCAACCACCACATCGTTCTTTGTATTTGTGAGGCTGTACTTTGTTTTATTTATCTGTTTATCATGTTTTAAATTCCACTTACAAGTGAAATCATGCAGTATTTGTTTTTCTGTGGTTTATTTCACTTAGCATACCATGAAGGTCCATCCATGTGGTCCCAGATGACAAGATTTCATTCTTCTTAATGGCTGAGTAGTACTCCATGGTGTGTGTGTGTGTGTGTGTGTGTGTGTGTGTGTGTGTGTGTGTGTG
>JAQQAC010013566.1:4471452-4494865 GCA_029783875.1 Phataginus tricuspis | reverse complement strand
GTGTGTGTGTGTGTGTGTGTGTGTGTGTGTGTGTGTGTGTGTGTGTGTATAAATAGATACATACAGCACTTAGGTTGTTTCCATATTTTATTATTGTAAATAATGCAGCAATAAACATAGAGATGCATATATCTTTTCAAATTAGTGTTTTCATTTTCTTTGGATAAATTTCTGAAGTGGAAGTGCTGGATCATGTGGTGGTTCTATTTTAAATTCTTTGAGTAACCTCCATACTGATTTCTATAGAGGTTAAACCAATTTAGATTCCCATCAACAATGTTCATTTTTGTCCTTTTGCCATTCTATCAGGTGTGAGATAATATCTTATTGTAGTTTTAATTTAATTTTCGTTTCCTTGATAATCAGTGATGAGCATTTTTTCATATGTCTGTTGGCTGTTGTATATATTAGGAAAAATGGGTATTCAGATCCTCTACTCATTTTTTATCAAATTATTTGTCTTTTTGTGATAAATTGTAAGAGTCCTTCATATACAGTGGGTAATTCATCCTTTATCTGATGCATGATTTCCAAGTATCTTCTCCCATTCAGTAGGTTGCCTTTTGAATTTGTTGATGGTTTCCTGTACTGTGAAGCTTTTTAATTTGATGTCATTCAACTTAATTTACTTATGCTTTTGTTGTCTTTGCTTTGGAGTAAGATCCAAAGGAAAAAAATTGCTAAGACTGAATTCAAAGAGCTTTCCACTTATTTTCTTCTAGGAGTTTTTCATATGTTCAAATCTTTAATCCATTTGAGTTAATTTTTATATGTGGTGTGTTATAATGTTCCATTTTCATCCCTTTGCAATAGATGTTCAGGTTTCCCAGCACCATTTATTGAAGATTCTGTTCTTTCTGCATTGTATATTTTTGCTTCCTTTGGCCATGTTTTTAGGATTTAAATTCTGGGCTCTTTATTCTGTTCCATTAATATATGTCTGTTTTTATGTCAATACTATACTGTTTTGATCACTACAGCTTTGTAGTACGATTTGAAATCAGGGAGCAAGATACCTCCAGTTTTGTTCTTTTGGAAGACTTCTTTGGTTCTTTGGGGTCTTTTGAAGTTCCATACACATTCTAGAATTATTTGTTCTGTATCAGTGAAAAATGCCATTGGAATTTTGATAGTGCATGCACTGAATCTGTAGATTGTTTTGGGTCGTGTAGGCATTTTAACAATGCTAATTCTTCTAATGCATGAGCACAGAATATCTTTCCATTTACTTATGGCTTCTTCAGTTTCTTTCAATATTTTCAATATTTTCAGTGTACAGGTCCTTTTTATTATTAAGTCTTCAGTGTACAGGTCTTTCACCTCCTTGGTTAAATTTATTCTTAAGTATTTTATTCTTTTTCATACAATAGCAAATAGCATAGCTTTCCTCATTTCTCTTCCTGATAGTTTGTTATCAGTGTATAGAAATGCAAAAGATTTTTGTATATTGTATTTATGTCTTGAAACTCACTGAATTCATTTATTATTTCTAACAGTTTTTGGTGGCAACTTTAGAGTTTTATATATATATATATATATATATATATATATATATATATATATATATAAGATCATGTTATGTGCAAATAAGGACAGTTGTACTTCTTCCTTTCCAATTTAAATGCCATTTATTTATATATTTTTTGCCTAATTGGTGTGCCTGAGACTTCCAATACTATGTTGAATGAAAGTAGGGATGAGCCGTTATCCTTGTCCTGTTACTGATCTTAAAGAAAAAGCTGTCAGCTTTTCACCATTGAGTATGATATTAACTGGATTTTTCATATATGGTCTTTACTAGGTTGAGGCATATTTACTCTATATTCATTTTTCAAGTGTTTCTATCATAAATCAATATTGAATTTTGCCAAATGCTTTCTCTGCATCGATCGAGATGACCGTGATCTTCATCCTTCATTTTGTTAACGTGGTGTCATCACACTCACTGATCTGTGGGTGCCGAAGCATCCTTGCATCTTTGGATAAATCATTCTTGATCATGATGTATAAACCTTTTAATGTGTTGTTGAATTTGATTTGCTAATAATATTTTGTCAAGGAATCTTGCACCTATCTCCATCACGAATACTAGCCTGTATTTTCTTTTGTGTTTGTGGTGTCCTTGCCTGTTTTTGTTTGTTTGTTTTAATCAGGATAATGCTGGCTTGTAATATGAGTTTGAAAACTTTCCCTCCTCTTCAACTTGCTAGAAGAATTATAGGATGATAGTTATTAGATTTTCTTTCAATGTCTGGTAGGATTCACTAGTGAAGCAATCTGGCCATGGACTTTGGGAAGAGCTTGATCACTGAGTGAGTCTGGTTTTGTTTTTTTTTTTGGCTAGTAAAAGTAAACTATTTTCTAACTAATAATAATATTATTATTTCCTTCCTTCTACTAACTTTATATCTCATTTGTGCTATTCAGATTTTGTATTTCTTCATGATTCAGTCTTGGAACATTGTATATTTCTAGGAATTTATCCTTTTCTTCTGGGTTGTCTGATTTGCCGGCATTCAACTATTTGGTTGTCTCTTATGATCCTTTGTATTTCTGTGGTATCAGTTGACAATTTTGTTTTCTTTTCAAAACCAGCTTTTAGTTTCATTGGTCTTTTCTATTGTCTTTCTTGTCTTTGTTTTACTTTTTTCTTCTCTGATCTGTATTATTTCATTCCTTCTACTCACTTTAGGTCTCATTTGTTCTTCTTCTAGTTCCTTTAGATGTAAAATTAGATCACTTCTGGAGCTTTCTCATGTCTCCTGAGCATGGCCTGTATTGCTGTGAACTTCCCTTGTAGAACCATTTGGTTGCAGCCCATAGATTTTAGTGTGTCATATTTCCATTTTCACTTGTGTCTGAGTATTTTTTAAATTTTTCCTTTGATTTCTTTCATGACATAGTGGTTGTTCAGGGGCATGTTGTTTAATCTACACATTTTTGCAGTTTTTCCAGGATTTTTCCTTGTAACTGACTTCTAGTTTCATACCACAGTGGGCAGAAAAGATGCTTGACAAGATTTCAACATTACTCAATTTATTGAGGTTTGTTTTGTAGCCTAACTTGTGACATATCCTGGAGAATGTTCCTTGGGCACTTGAGAAGAGTGTATGTTTTGCTGCTTTTGGGTGGAATTTCCTTTAAAAAGTTTATTAAGTCCCTCTGCTCTAATGTGTCATTTAAGGTCCCAATATTTCCTTTTTGATTTTCTTGATGATCTATCCTTTAATTTAAGGTGGGTATTACAGTCCCCTAGTATTGTACTGCTTTAGGTTTCTCCCTTTAGGTCTGCTGATAACTGCTTTATGCATTTGGTGTGTATATAAATCTATAAATGTTATATCTTCTTGCTGGATTGACCCCTTCATGTTATGTAATGCCCTTATTTGTCTTTTGTTATATCTTTATTTTAAAATCCTTTTTTTTTTCTGATATGAAAATAGCTGCACCAATTTTCTTTTCATTTCCATTTGTATGGAATATCTTTTCCCACCCCACTTTCAGGATGAATCATCTTCTGGGAGATTTTGACGTTCATTCCTTACCCTAATAGGTGGATTTCAGGATATCTTATTAGTTAATACCAAAATATTGCCATTTCTTTACAAATGATCTTGCACCCAGCATTTCATTGCTCAAATTTGGACTCCAGGAATTGAACAGAAGTTCACTTTCCTATTTCCTCATCCTCATTTTACTAGTGTAGCTTTGATTCTATAGCAAAGAAGTATTCAGAATCATCATAAAACCATTCATCTACATGTAGAAAATTTAGTTTGCCTTGTGATGAAAACAATTTAAAATCACTGCTTGAAAAGTCCCTTTATTTTTCTGTTTTAAAATGTTACTCAAAATGTAATGATCCATGATAAAAGCTACAGATTATTTCAAATGAGTTGGTGCTAAAGACAGATTTCCATAGCTATGGAAACCACATCTATCATTTTTTAAATCTTAACCAAAAAGAAATAAAAATGATTGAATATTTCATTCCTATTTAACAAAGAGATTCATATAAACTCCTTCCAACTGGTAAAATTTAGTCATGAATATATCATATACTGAAATCTAAAGATGTTGCTTATGAAACTAATATTTTCTCTTTCTTATTCAATAATATGAAGAGAAACTCAGAAGTAATAACACCTGGAGCTTCTACTGGTGCAGAGTTTGAAAGGAAAATTAAGTCTGTTTCTTTAATTATCCCTAATAGCTTCTAATAAAAGTGAGATGTGTAAACAGAGTTGCTAGGAGAGAGCCTAAAAGCAATTTACATCAGTGTCAAACATAAATTATGCCTAAAGGCTTTGCAATCTAATAACTTAAGCTAAGTTAGGAAGAACTAGTATAATTAAACCTGAGTATAAAACCAGATTTAGAATAAAGAGACCACTTTTTAACATTAAAGAACTTCAGGTTTCACACCTGAGAGCAGTTGCTTTCAAAAATATGTTTAAATGAATTATATTTTAATAACCACAGTATGAAATGCTTTATTAATACAGTTGGCCCTTAAACAACGTTGGTTTGAACTTTGTGGGTCTACTTACATGTGGATTTTTTCAGTAAATATATTGGAAAAATTTTTGGAGATTTATGACAATTTGAAAAACATTTTTCCGTAGCTCACTTTATTGTAAGAATACAGTATATAAATACATATAATATACACAATATGTACTTATTGACTATGATATCAGTAAGGATTCTGATGAATAGTGGGCTATTAGCAATTAAATCTCAGGGGAGTCAAAAGTTATATGTGGATTTTTGACTGTATGAGGGGTCAGGACCCTTAACCCCTGCATTGTTCAAGAGCCACCTGTACACAAAACAGAGTAATAGCATTAAATATAATAAAGTATTATTGAATTAGAGTGTAAGAATATCAGTTCAGCCTGGAGACACTGCTTGTTGCACACATGTTGGTTTGTTCTTGAGTCTCATGCTCTTTTATTATGAACTCTTAATAGATTGATCTTATAAGTGGAAATTTGGACCCTAATCTTCAAATGCTGTGTTTCAAAGAGGACTTGAATTTTCTTCTCCTAGAAGTTGCTGGCCAAAGAAAGGCAAAGCTGTAGAACAAAGTTGTGCTTATTTAGGGTCTTAGGTGTTACAGTTTGGGAGACGTATTACAGACTGTGATTTGAATTGCTGACAAAGTTTAGGATTTTTAAAGGTAACCAGGAGGAAGTTTATTCATTTACATAAATTGCTTTGAATGTTTTGTGATTGGCGATGACAGGGAAGTTTGTACAATCTTCAGTTTCCATTGGCTGATAGAGCTGAAGGCAGGTAAGGATCCATTTAAGTCCATAACACATATGATTTCAGGAATATGGTTTGGCAACAAGCTACATCCAGAATTTTTCTGAGGAATGGTATTGCTGGCATGTGCAGACCCCGCTTCCTCAATGGCCTCCTGACTCAGTTTTAGTTGTTCCCCTTCACCATGCTGACTCCAGTTTTCTTATTACACAAAGCCAAAGGTCACTACTAAACCAGGACCACAAAATCTCCCATGTCTCTCTCCTGACTTAATTTAAGGGTTTCACGTTCTGCTCCCCTGCTTTATTTACTGGCCAAATTTTTAGTTTCACTGTTGAAGAACTGATACCAGAATTTTTTTTCAGCATACTTTCTTCAAATACTCTTTATAGTATTTGCTTACTCCTGTCTTCTCAGTTGCCATGACTTTTCTCCATTCCATTTTTCACTTGTTTGTCTTTCTCCTTAAATATTCCCTTTCTTTTTTATTAGTTCAAGAACACAATGAATATTATGTTTTTAACAGGATACATTCCTCTGTAGCCCAAATGACCATTAAAAGCATCTATTTTAAAATATTACTTTGTCAATATATCCAAGAGAGAAAGTGTAATAAGCCTCATATACTGGATTTAAATGATGGACAGAAAAAAAATAGCACATAAAATTGCAATTCTGCCTTTGAACTCAGTACCCAACTAAAGAGGTGTTGGGAAGGGAAAATTTTCCTCTATCTTAGAAGGTTTTTCTAGCTGGGCTAGGGATTAAGTTGACATAAGACAGATTAACAGGAAAAATGAAATTCAATTATGTATGTTTTGGGAATTCACATAACATGAGATTCCAAAGATATGCAGAATAAGGTATGTATGTCATCCTGAACTACAGAGAATGGGGTAAGGGTCTGGAACTTCAAAGGGTAGGAAAGCAATTCATAGAAAGATGAAAAAGAGTAAATATTTGGTAAGCAACTGTTTGCTAGGTCATCCAGAAACAATGGGATAATGAGAAGACTTAGATTAAACAGGCCCTACTGGGCTCCTCCCTGTCTACCTTACCCTGGTCATATTATAATGTAGGTATATATGATGATAGCTCCCTTCCTGCAATAGGCCCTCTTATCTAAATTCTTTTAGGCAGTTAGAAGCAGAGGTCAGCATTTCTTCCTGGGTCTTTGGGGCCTTATTTGCAGCTCCAAATAATTTTCATACCAAACTGGCAAACCATGGGGCAACTCATTCTGACCCCTACAGGGGGATGTTGGAGTGTTTGGAACTCACAGCCAGTCATTGTCACCGTCGCTTCCTTGCTCACTAACTGGCAAATTAGTTGATTGACTTTCTTTTCTAAGCCTTAGTCTCAAAACTCTGACGTGCAGACAATAATAATACACAATTAAGATTGTTTCACATATGTTCTTACTTGTTTTACATCTAGTATATGTTCACTCTATGGCAGCTATTATTTATCACTGTTCTCATTACTTGTCAGATAAGGCAGAGACAAGAACATAAGAGCAGAGAGAAAATGCAAGAATAGTAAGAAAAAGGTAAATAGAGATAAAAATGCAGTTGTCTATTGAATAACATACAAAGAAAACAGGAAATTAAGAAAGATAAAGAGATTAAAAAGAAAGATAAATAGGCATGGAAACTATTGGAATAAAATACTGAGAAAAAGAGGTAGTTAGGTTCAGATAAATTAGGGCAGGTGAAAACAAGAAAAGTTTGTTTCTGTAGAAACAAATTCAGAAAAATAGGGAGACAGTAAGAGACGATATACAGAATTGAATTACATTTGTAAAGATTTATACTAAAGTCACTGAGTTATAAATATCACTGGTTATAAAATTTTCTTAAGGCAGATTATTTCTGATTAGTATGAATGTTGTAGCTTTCCTTCATTCTAAAATTCACTCTAAATCCATTCACTTCTAAAATTCACAATTATATAAAATAATATTTAATACTTTAAATATCTATTTCTCATGACAAACTTAGATTTTAAGATGGTCAAATGGCATCTAACTGCTTAATTTGGATTCAGTCATGTTAATTTACTTATACTGCCTATTCTACTATTGTCCCAAGTTGTAGAAAAGGTATGCTTATAATTCTATTATCAACAATGATAAGAAAAGAAAACCCAGAGAGTCCCAATTTAGTTTGATTCATTGGAGACAACATAGTAAGAATCAAAATACAGAATTGAGTTTCCTGGAAGACTTAAGCTGAGTTTAATTTGTGTTTGTATCCATAAAATTTATTGAAATTTCTGGCATAAGTGAACAAAAAAAAGGTATTAATGAATCACTGAATATACAGAAAGCTAACAAGAGTGGGAAGAAAACTGAGATTTATGGAAAGTTTGTCAGGATATATGAAGCAGTCTACCTTTGCACACTATTCAATACTCAGAACTATCCTGTGTGGTAGGAATTACCATGCTCATCTTCAGATTAAACTCAAGTTGAGACTTCTAGCAACTCACCCAAGGTCATAATGACCTTCAGTAGTATAATCAGGTTTCGAATTACAGTTTGTCTCATTTCAAACCCATTACATTTCCACTACTCTGTGTCCATATCCCCACTTTAAAATTTTCAGAATTAAATAATTAGACACTTATTTAGCTTCTGGGACTCTACCCTTATAAACGTCACTTGAACAACTCCCTAGTGTGAAGGATTATTCTCTACACTGCAATTTACCACTTCTTATTGTTCTTCAAATTAAATTCAGTATAGTACATAAAGAATTCACATGCAGTCTTGAAAACAAGTTTCTAGTCCTACTTATGGCATCAAATAGCAATATGGCTTTGGGGAAATCAATAAACCTTATTATAGTTGATGATTTTATCAAGTGAGACATGGATTAATATATCCCTAATACCTACTTAGACAAATTAAAGCCTTTATAAGCATTTTCATGTTATATTTCCAAATATAAATCATAGTATGTTTAAGTAAAACAACTTTTGTAACTTTTTCTACACTGTGTATTATGTCTTTTCCATTTTTATTGTATTTCACATGGTGTGTATAATTACGAAATTAATTGATTTGATTGTTTTAACACACTTGTAACAAGAACTTCTAAGGTGTCTTTCATTATAAAATTCAAGAATCTTTATTGTAGAAAATTAGTAAAATAAACTTATAAAAAGGAAAATAAAGTAATTTAATTTGCAACTTAGATGGCAAACTCTATTATTTTTGTTTCTTTCCTCTTAGGCTTTATTCTGAGCATATATATCTTTTAGAACTGAATACATAGCACATTATTTTGTGTTTGGGATGTTTTTAGAATGTTAAAAAAAATTCTCATAATATAATAATATAAGTTGGTCATGGGGATAGTAGTACAGCATGGAGAATATACCCAATGATTCTGTAACATCTTCCAATGTTGACAGATACTAACAGCACTAGTTGGGATGAAGATTTAATAACATGGGTAATTGTTGAACAACTGTGGTGTATACTTGAAACCAGTAAAAGATTGTGTATCAGCAGTAATTCAATTAAAAAATATATGTTCATGGGTAAAATTGCAATATTTCCAGAATTTCTCACCTGGCTTTAGTGCATCTCCACACAAAGGTGTTTGCAGGGGGAGAGAGAAAGTCAATCTCCATATCAATAGGTAATTACAAGGGTGAGTGAGGGCTTATCTGGACCAAAGAGGATGGGTTGGGGCCTCTTGTGCAGTGGGATTGCGAGAGGCCCGGGAGAGCAGAATTGGACTCTTGTAAGAAAGAAATGGGTTTCTCCCACTTTACTTCTCCCTTTGCCTGATTTTGGTTTCAAAGGTATTTTGCCCTGGGATTTCCCCCAAGAGTTACAACATTCAAAGTTATCTAAAAGTGTTAACTAAAATCATGAATGTATGTATTTCCAGCATCTGGCTGTACCATAGTATTCTCAAACATTCCAAGATGAAGAATATTTAAATGTTAATTTAAATATATACTTTAAGGGTATTTTAAATATAAAACATTGGATGAAGTAGAAACAGAGATGCTCAATACTATGGCATTCACATACACTACTGTTGTCATCTAACAGCTGTTCTTATTATTTCTTTAATTCTGAAGGAAAGATACAACTTTTAAATGTGGTGATGTGAATGAGGCCTAATCCTTTTACAGGGAAAGAAGAGCATAACTTATTTTCTAACAGTGCAAAAGGGAAGCAATAGACATTGATAATTTGGAAGACTACAAATTTTACATCTGGCAAGTTGGTGAAGGATAAATGTATTAACAAAGTGATAATGGAGGTGTGCACTGAGAAGGAACATTCTGCATTGACTTCTGGAAGCTTCATCAGTTTCTCTTTTTCTCATATGCTAGTAGCTTATATAAGAAGTGACCTCGGTCTAAATTAAAATAAATATTTTTTAAAAATATTAAAATATGATTTATCAGTGTATCTAAAGATTATATCTTCTTTAATAACTTATTTGCTTTTACTTAGCTAATTCAATGATATTTGGGATATTTCAATCAATAGCACATGTTTATAATTTTACTTTTTAAGTATGTATCTTTGCAATTAAAAAATCACTTTGGTTTGCAGTCTCTAACTGGAATACTTATGACCTCCCTCCAAATGCTTTGTGTAGCTTGTGAAAAAAATAGTAGTTTCCCAACACCATCCATTCATTATCATGCATCTGTAATCAATCCACTCTTTTCTTGCTACAGAAGGACAGTCACACACTACTGTGACCTCGGGGGAGCTAAGCACTGCTATAGTTCACATACACACCCCTCTTAGCGCCAACAGGTAAACCTCTGCCAAGGTGAAGTAGGAAGGAAACAGGAAAGGAAGAAAAAGCCAGTAGAGACCCATTTTTCTTATCAATTCCATTAACAAAATACAAAGATTCAGAATCTGAAGTCAGTAGACAGTAAATCACTTCCTAGCTAACTTCATGCTCACAGAAGCTCTATGAAAGATTAACATACAATAATTCCTTTTACTGCACATACACAAACTAGAGATAAGGGCAAGCTTTCTTCTAACACCTTGCTGAGAAATTAATGAGTATTTAGATAATAAGTCCATTTTCTCCTCTGAGTCAAATCAAGTTATTTTCTTTCACTTCTGGAGTACAAAGTCAAACTGGAACCAAATATTTACATTGGTCTCTACTCCCCACAACACCACATACCCCATTCCTTACACAGAGCTCAAAAAACTCTTGTAGTTTCCTGAGTGATAAGAACGCCAGGAGCATCTATTCTACTATTTGCTTTTGATCTTTCCTTGACCCAGGGCTCCTAAAACACTTGTAAATTCCTAAGTGATAACCATAGGAGCATCTTTTGTTCTATTAAGGTGACTCGGAATGGGCTTCTGGATGGTTCCTAGGTGGGGGCTAGTCACAAGGAAGACCACAGCATGATTAGAAGCTTAAACTGTCCGTTTTATCCTGCACACTCTAGACGAGGGAGTAGAGTTGGAAATGGAGTTAATATTTGATCATGCATACCTGAAGAATCCCCCCATAAAATCCTGATATAGTATGGGGTTCAAAGAGCTTCAGGTTGTTGAACACAAGCACACCAGGAGGATGACACATTCCAGCTCCATGGGGACTAAGCTATGCACTTGGGACTGTACTTGGGACCCTCATAGACTTTACCCTATGCCTCTCTTAATCTGTGTCCTTTATCATATCTTTTAATGAGCTAGTAAATATAAGTGTTTCCTTGAGTTCCATGAACAATTATAACAAATTCTAGAACCTCAGGAGGGGGCCACTGGAACCCTGAACTTATAGCCAGTTGGTCAGAAGCACGGGTGGTAACCTGGGCTGGTGACGGGCACCTGCAGGGGCAGTGTGGTGAGTGTTTTAGGGACTGAGCCCTTAACCTGGGGGATTCAATGCTACCTCTTGGTAATGTCAGACTTGAGTTGAATTCTTGGACACCCTGCTGGTGTCTGAGAATTGCCTGTTCTTGTGCTGAAAACCCCACCCCCATTTGGTGACTAGAAGTGTCAGAAGTGTCAGTGTTTTGTATGAGTAGTAAAGGACACATTCCAAAGACAGGACCTAGAGAAGGGAAGAACTGGATTTTTCCCTATACAGAAGGTGGAAAATGGAGGTTTTGCTTTTTCAATTCCTATAAGTGTTCGTTGGTTTTATTCATTTTGAGAAGGAAAAAAAAAAACAAAACAAAGAATATTTCATTCATATAATGCTTTGAAATAACTGTTGAGTAACAGGCTTCCAGGAACATCAACTGAGAAGCAAGAAAAGATAGCTTTCTTGGCTCATTTGATCTAAAAAATGGATTTCCTCACTCTAAGCCATCTTAATTAAGTTGTCTCTATGTCAGATAAGGATTTTTAAGCTTTTGGTTACCAATTACCACTCCTATTAGGTGTGATCTGTATTTCCAAGTGTGGAACGATATAGTACCTCACATATTTTGGCAATGACAACTCCTGGCTTATGGAGAAAACAAGAAATTTATCTCAAAGAGACAGTTATTATCTTTGCACATTTAGGTCTTTGTGTAAATGTGTTGTTTTTAGAAGTAGCATAGAAAAGGCAAATTATATACCTATCTGATTCCTCTGAGGAAGAATCTTCCAAAGCAGTCCTCTTAGATGGTGATAAAGGCAGAGGGTGAACATATATCTTCTTGAACCTCCTGTCAGTGGCTTTGCCAAAGCACGTGAAATATGGCAGATTTACAGTGTATCAGTAAATGAGTGTAAACGACCATCAGACATTTCATCTTGATGGTAGCTGGAGTAGTTTGTTATAGAAACGTAACAAATGCCCTTGATTGATGTCTTAATATTCACTTAGTAACAGTAAAAGCCTGGCTATATACTTTATGACTAAACCTAGAGGTCTCTATGTTATACTCGAGCAAACATATCCTATTTATACCGATTCTACTCCTTGGATCAATATCTCTTGGATAATATCTGGATCAGATGTATTCTTAGAATGTTTGTTGTTAATTTCAGCCATCAAATGCAGTGCACGGTACCTAGATACTGTTAGAAAAAAGTTAAACATATGGACAGTAACCTCTTGTTGAGCCCTTAAACATATCTCTGTGGAAAAATTTAAGCACTGAAGCTAGAAGAGTTAAGTGCTATTGTTAACTAAAAATATTTCAGCTGTGTCAACAGCAATGGGAAATAAAGCTATGAATACTTAGGATTAAAAAATAGATATCAGTTTGCATTCTAGGTGCTCTTGTATGTAATCACTATTTCTTATTCTGTAACTCTTAGAAAAGGGAATGGACTAAAAGGGAGATTTGAAAAAAAAATACAAAGGAAAATAAATAGTAGAAAAAGTGATATGATTGCTTCTATAGCGACAAGTATTACTAGAAGTGTCCTACCATGCTTTACTTTAGCATAAGAGTGAATTGACTTTCTAAATATGTTGAGAGTAAAGATGATGTGATGAAGTAAGTCACTGGGACTTAAGCATCCACATACTTAAGAAAGCTTATATCAATGGAAATATGAGGTCATTAGAGTGAGGTTTGTAGTATTCATCAATCTACACTGGTAAGGATTGTTCATGTGTATACTCTAGGGAGAAATTGACATATATTAATTTATAATACCATATTTATACAGCCTGGGTTTTTAGTCAGGATTCAGTCTAGAAAGAAGATCCACTCTGAGCATTATTTACTATGATTTGACCTTTGAAACCTGTTAATAGAGCTTGGACAGCAAAAGCCTGGAAGGAGAATTAGGAGATAAAAGAATTCAATCTTTTAATTGAATAAAAGAAGTCAGTCTGAAAACACAAGTACTTCCACCTACAAATGTGCACCAGCAACAGAGAAACTCAGGGTGAGATCTAGGGGAATCTGCTGCCTCTGGGTAGCTTTAATCTCTGTAGCTCACAGTTAAGCATATGGCGGTAGGCTTGGGGCTTCTGTTGGTCAATAAGGATAGCAGTCAGAAAGAAGAGCTAAGAGAGATTGGAGCCCATAGGTGCGTGACAATCTCCAGTGACAGTCCCTACTGCACTCCTGTTTTCCAAATCTAATGCATAGTTCTCTTTCGGCCAAGTCTCCTCAAAAACCATATAAGGAAGGGGATTCTGGAAAACATAATTCCAGCTTAATCAAACAGAACACAAAATATTACCAGTACTCTAGCCCCTGAATATCAAGTTATATAAAACTAGCCTTTAGCAGAGGAAATCAAAGAGAGAGCAACTTTTAGAAATGCATGCAGAACATCACATATTCAGTAGAGGAGGTACACAACATTTTAACTTGACTAAATACAACCAATTTTGATCAATATCTCGGTGCTTATAAAGGTACAGCTTTTGGTTGTAATTATGAAAAGGTAGCCCATAGGAACTGAGTCCGATATAGAACAGTGTAACATAAGAAAAACAAATTACAAATGATTAAAGAAAAGCAGTGCTCCTATCTAGACAGAAGTGTCATGTACTTAGCAGAGAAGCATAAAGAATGAATTAACAAGTGCAAGGAGACTGAGGTAGGTAAAAGATACAACCAGTAGTAATCGGATTAGAAATAAAGGACAACAGTAGCCATTACAGTTTAAGGAACTTAGTGCATAGGAATCTGAGAGGTCCTGGGATTGACAAACTTTTAAGGATCACTGCCTCAGCAGAAAATTACTACTTTGGGAGGACAATTCAGATTCCAAGGACAGAATGACAAAATAGAAAACTGGAACAGAGCAAGAAATTGCCTTTAGCTACTTTTTGCTACAATACTTCATCAGTTCTTGATAAAGAGAAATGAGCAACTAAACAAGAAGACTATTAATATATGATAAACAAATATATTAATATGCATATTAACCTTTCAGTTAAATTATGACCCTTTTCTTATGGTATTACAGATTGTTTTATAATTTGCATTTAATTTCTAAGCATAGTTTGAAGTAATCCTTTTGTTGTTAAAATAGAAATCCTTTCACACAAGTGGAATCAACTACCCATTTGGAAATAACTGGCATACTTATTGGTGATTGTTATACAACTAGCACATTTACAGTTTATTGAGCTAACTCTTAAACATGAACTGTCCCTAATGGTGTTGGTCCTAGAAGACAGTCTTGTATGTGGTGTTGCATAACATCAGTTGGACTTTGTCATACATTTCAAACTTTTCATGGGATTTGAAAGAAAGGCTAATTTAGATGATTTTCTTACACCTCTGATGCCTGGTAAGCAAGACCTGATATATATGAATATTTTTATCTGATTCCATATTTTTGTATTTAGCTATAAGTTTCATAGATGTGAGGTAAACATAAAGGATGCATACCTGAAGATTCCTTACATTCTTTCTGTGTCTCCAACCCTTCAACCAATATTGCACCCACAAAATTCCCCATATTAAATTCTTTCTGGTTGAAATACCTACTGTGGATTCTTGCACTGTTTCTTACATCATACCCTGACAAATACAGAGGTGTCACTTACAGTCATTATTTTATCATGTATATACTGGAATCCTAGTAAAATGTACCAGAGGAGAAACTGAGTTATTAAGTTGTAATATGATATTCATTTTTTTGGGAAAAGAAAACATGTTCTGTTGGATTGTGAGATTGTAACTATACAGTAATACATTTCAAATATTAAGTAAGCTGAGAACATGGACTGTAGCTTGCCTTAACCTTTGTGTGACCTTGCCTCACTTTCCCCAAATCATCTTTAGTTAGACATAAGATAAGGCATATGCAAACATATTATAATACTTCTAAGCAGCAATTATGAGGTATTTTCAATACTTACATGTGAAGTTACATAAAGGTAATATGATAGTACTTCTTATCCATGTGGATAGTTGTGCAATTTTTAAAAGGGAACAAATAGGGAAAATGTATTTCTAAAAAATCAGTTATCTGTGAAAAACTGATTTCTTATCTGCATTTTCTTACAACTATGCTGTTTTATTTATGTTTAATATTAATGACTCACTAATTTAATTTGATAGTCTTATTTAATTCAGAATATGGTATCCAAACTTGCCTTAATTCCTCAATTTTCTCAATTTAAATTAATAATAGGTATGAATTAAAGGCTTAGTCTGTTCATATCCTGAGCAATGTAGTCGATATTCATCAGCCGTCTCATACACAACAACTGATGGGCTCAGCAGTTAGTATTGCTGAAGACCTGGCATTTAGTGTGTGGGAAAGCCCTGGTTATATATGAGTCCACTGTCTTTTCCTTCTCTCCTTCAACATTGCCCCTTCCACTGCCATGTTGCTGTGTCAGTATAACCAGACTTCATCCAGCCTTGACATCCTTGTTCAGCACTGTATGCTCAAATTCTGGTGCTACACCGAACAAAAGCAAGCTACACCAAAAAAAAGCTGGAACCCTGACGTATAACCTTCCTTTCATCAGTCTCCCTCAGATTGTGTTCTTTCAGCAGTGGCACTGTTCTAAGCAGGCTGGTCCTCTATCTCCTGTCTGATTCCAAGCATTGCTTTGTTCTCACTGTACCAAACTCACCCATCTTAATGGTTGTTTCAGTTCTCCAGGCCTTCCTGAACCGACTTAGAGCTAAGCATGACCTCTTGGAAGCAGCACAGCTCTGAAGTGCCCCGTTGTTCTGCCAAATGTGGCCTCCTTAGTCAAGTTACATTCATCTGTCTATTTGCTACTCAATTCCATCTGCTTCAAGGCATCTTTTCCCCTTTCTGTTAACATCACAGTCTGAAAGCCAAGTTTTCGTCTGTAGGACATGATGAAAGCGTTGCAGTTTTCCTTCCTGTCACACTGCACAGACCTCATAAATCCTACTCTTTGAGAGCAAGATAAATGGCTTTCAAACATATAAAAACTTACTTAGGCATGTTTTTCTGGATACATAGCTTTTTAATCTGAACAATTGAAATTTTATGTGAAGCTAAGTAATTATCAACAGATAGTATCAGATTATTTCACATGCTAAGAGTAAATGAAATATTGATTAAAAGGACTTTCAAGCTGTTCTACAACACACAAACTCTTTATAGTTGTCAATTTCTCAACAAATCTTTCTGACTTGCTCTTTGAATGAAAATAGCCTTTCCAAAAGTTTTACATAGATCAAAAACATGGGATAAATAAGTGTTAGCTGTCTTTATGTCTATGGCATCTACTTGTTTCACATTATTCTTCTGAAAGAAAAATCCCCTTTTGATGCATTAGATGCTGTCAGTTGCAATGAATATTATTTGCATTTAAGATATATTTTGCCTACTGAAAGTAAATTTTGCTGACACATCAATAAGAAGTAAAAAATTTTAAATAGGGAAACATTCATTTATGAAAAACATACAAAAATCAATGAAATTTTATTAGTTGTACATGAATATCTATTACTACATACATATTTTCATAGTTTAAAAATAATCCTATGTAAATTCTATTGTCTTGATCTTCCTTTCATATTTTTAAAATTCAAATAAATTTAAAAACTAATTTATACAGCATATAGCCTTTCTATAGTTCTATGAGTCCATGATAAGCCCAGATCGCATACATTTAATTCAGTTAGTATGTCTCAAAAGATAGTGTCTTGTGAAATGATAAATTGCTCTCATAATTTCATTCAATCATTTCTTCTTGAAAATCAACATAATATAAAACTCATGAAAATTTCTAAAAAAGAAAATAAAACTGCTTGAAAGACTGGTACAATTTGAGTGTGGTTTTTTTTAATGAAAAATTTCCAATAATTATTGATTTTTATAGTGGTATGTAATGAAAAATAGATACTCTGAAACAAGGAAAGCACTGTTAATATAATGTAATTATCTGTAACTTGGAATCTATGGCAATCTAAAAATAAATTTTAGACAACAAAAGCAAAAATAAACAATTGGGACTACATCTAACTAAAACTCTGCGTAGCAAAGAATGCTGTCAACAAAATGAGAAGCAACCTACTGAATGGGAAAAAGCATTTCAAATCATATATCTGATAAGGAGGTAATATCCAAATATGTAAATAACTCATACAACTCAATAGCAAACAAGCAATCTAATTAATAAAGGAGCAGAGGATATAATAGACATTTTTTTTCCAAAGAAGACATACCAGTGGCCAACAGTTTCGTGAAAAAATGTTCAACATCATTAGTCATCAGAGAAATGCAAATCAAAACCACAAGGAGATGCTATCTCACACCTGTTAGAATGTCTGCTCTCAGTAAGACAAGGAGTAACAAGCATAGTCAAGGATGTGGAGAAAAAGGAACCCTGTGCACCATTGGTGGGAATATAAATTGGTCCAGTCACTACAGAAAACAGTGTGGAGGTTCCTAAAAAAAAAAAAAAAAAATACAACTACCATATGATATAGTAGTTCCACTTCTTGGTATTCATCTGAAAAAAATGAAAATATTAACATAAAAAGATACATGCACCCCATGTTCACTGCAGCATTGTTTACAATAACCAAGATATGAAAGTAAACTAAGTGTCTATTGATAGATGAATGAATAAAGAACATGTAGCATAGATACAATGGAATGTTTTTCAGCCATAAAAAGGATGAAATCCTGCCACTTGCAACAACATGAATGGATCTTGAGGGTAATTATGCTAAGTGAATAAGTCATAAAAAAATTACCTTATGATCTTATTTATTTGTAGAATCTAAAATGAAACAAAACTGACCTTATGGTTATAGGCAACAGATTGGGGGTTGCCTGAGCAGTAATTAAATCATGCCTCAATTAAAAAATAGGCAGTGGTGGTTGGGCAATATGTGGGAAAGGAGTCAAAAGATACAAATTTCAAGTTGTATAATAAATAATTCATGGGGATATAATGTGCAGAATAGTGACTGTAATTAATAATACTGTATTGCATATATGAAAGTAGCTAGGAAATTAGATCTTGAAATTTCTTTCCACAAGAAAAAAGTTTCTAATTATCTCTGGTGATAGATGTTAACTGGACTTATTGTGGTGATCATTTCACAACATGTACAGATATTGAATCATTACACTGTACACATGAAACTAATATAATGTTATGTCAATCATACCTCAATTAAAAAATAAGCAGTAATGCAGTAAGCGTTACTATGTACACATGTTACAATAAACATTAATTTATGAAACAACATGTCAGATGCAATGTAATAAACAGTTCTAGAAAAATATGCAGGCTATAATATACAATTAAGCAGACAAAAAGGTTTTAGCTGAGAAGGGCCCAGGCGTGGTTGGGGGATATGAGACGTAGGATAAGGAGCCAGAATCTGGTTTTCGTACCATTCCTAACAGTCTCCATGGACTTGATTATTCTTTCAAGAAGTCTGATCTCAAATGATCCAAAAAATGGGTTAGCTAGACAGAAAAACCTACATTGCCCCTTTCTGCTCTAAAATCTTGCATTCCTGTGAGTCTAAATCTCCTACAGATGCATTGGTATTGCTTTCTAAACCAAACATCAGGGCATGTGATCTCATGATGAAATTCTGCATTCTTTCCATTTGTGAGAGGTGGTATGGGAAATGTGGTCAAGATGCCAAAATTATATGTGTGAGAAAAGTGGTAGCACAGTGCCTGGGGCATTATAAGCACTCAGCAAATATTAGCTTCCCTTATTTTTACTATCTATACATACTATTGTTGCTAGGATCATCTCGTAACAGTAAATTCTGATGGAGAAGGGCTGTGCCAGGGTGATTCTGGAAGAAGGAAGGCATTGTAAGAAAAATATACAAATGTGTTTCTATATCATAACTGAATATGGCCCCCTAGTCTTTTCGGATGACAACTAAGTGTCCTGGTTTATTTGTTGTCTATGCCTGTTTTTTATTTTTTAAACTCAAAAGCATACTTGCTGCTTAAGTACAACTTTGCACTGAGTTAGTTCACAGGCAGGCATTCTAAATAATATTAATCTCATCTGACTCACAGAAAACACTTCTTCAAAACTATATATCACCTGAGCAAAGTATAAACTCATGAAACTCCTTTTGTCCAGTCCCGAAAAGTGGTCCTCCACAAAACCGCTCTCTATTTAGGGGCACTTCACCATAACCTGTGGGTTTTCTTCAAATCCTCTCTTCTCTGGTGGATGTACGTGGCACAGTGCGATTCCTTGTCCCACTACCTTCTGATAATCACTGCTGTTGGCGTGTGGTGGGAGTGTGCTGTGACCTTCAAACGAAGATAAATGATAGTACAAATTGTCGAAAATGTAGCATACTACCACATTTCTTGATTATTCAAAAATATTTATTGGTCTTATGCAACTCTTCCCATTTTCACAATATATCACATTTCCAACAAGTATCATAAAAGTAGAGGCTATATAGTTTCTTGCTTTGATGAATTTATTAATGAGGCAGTACTTAAAATTGACTGAAGTGACCATTGTTTAAATCCCACCACTTTCTAATGGGGTGAACTTGGACATGCAGTGTTCAAGGTCCCTGAGGAGGGCATATATAACAAACAATTATTATATATATTTGAAACTTAGGCCCATGTCAGGGGTACTGATAGGAGCAAATAATTATTTAAAATCACTTGTGCTAGATAAACTTAATTATTTTTTTAGATTTCCTCAGAGTCCATTTTGTACTAATATGTAAACAAACTTGGATGAGAAAATAAGACAAGTGATGATACTTTGTAGATATAAATGTACATTGAAAGAAAGGTTTCAATGATATAGATGACCATTACAAATATTTTTTTAAAAGAGTAAGTAAAAAAGGAGATGGTAAGAATATAGAAGAGAGAAGTAATCAGAAGAAATATTTCAGAGTTTAAGGGTCACACAACCAGTTAATATTAGTAAGTCTCATTTGTTTCTTTTTTTAGGGGGGGCATTTTTTTCTTGAAGTATAGTTAAGGTACAATATTATATTTGTTTCAAGTATACAATATAATGATTCAACACTAATCTACATTATTGAATGCTCACCCCAAGTAGTGTAGTTAATATCAGTCAATATAGAATTATGTTGCACAACTATTGACTATATTCTCTATGCTCAACTTTCATCCCTGTAACTAATTTACATTTGGTTGAGAATTTGTGCCTCTTTATTCCCTTTATCTTTTTCACCCATCCACCCCAAACCCTCTCCCTTGGTGACTACCAGTCACTTCTCAGTATCTGTAAATCTGTTTCTGTTTTATTCATGTGTTTTCTTCGTGTTCCACATATAAGTGAATCATATAGCATTTGTCTTTCTCCGCCTGGCTTGTCTGGCTTATTTCACTTAGAAAGTACCCTCTAGGTCCATCCATGTTGTTGAAAATGGCAAGATTTCTTTCTTTTTTATGGCTGAATTATATTCCTGTGTGTGTGTGTGTGTGTACACATATATATATGCCACATCTTTATCCATTCATCTATTGATGGACACTTTGGTTGCTT
Source organism: Phataginus tricuspis (assembly GCA_029783875.1). Lineage (NCBI taxonomy): Eukaryota > Metazoa > Chordata > Mammalia > Pholidota > Manidae > Phataginus > Phataginus tricuspis. Next base: position 4,474,205 of record JAQQAC010013566.1, on the reverse strand, counting down.
CCATATCTTAGCTATTGTAATAATGTGGCAATAAACATAGCAGTATATAGATCCTTTTGAATCAGTGATTTTGTTTTCTTTGTATATTCCAAGAAGGAGAAATACTGGGTAATATAGTAGTTCTATTTTTTTTATATAATTTATTTTGGTATCATTAATCTACAATTACATGTGCAATATTATGGTGATTAAACTACCCCCTTCATCACGTCTCCCCCACCAACCCCATTACAGTCACTGTCCATCAGCGTAGTGAGATGCTATAGAGTCAGTACTTGTCTTCTCTGAGTTGTACAGCCCTCCCCACACCCCACCAACATTACTTCTGCTAATCGTAATGCCCGTTTTACCCTCTTATCCCTCCCTTCCCACCCATCTTCACCAGTACCTTTCCCTTTGGTAACTATTAGTCCGTTATTGGGTTCTGTGACTCTGCTGCTGTATTGTTCCTTCAATTTTTTTTTTCTCTTTGTTCTCATACTCCACATATAAGTGAAATCATTTGATACTTGTCTTTTGAAACTTGGCTTATTTCACTGGGCATAATACCGTCCAGCTCCATCCATGTTGTTGCAAATGGTAGGATGTGTTTTCTTCTTATGGCTGAATAATATTCCATTGTGTATATGTACCAGTTCTTCTTTATCCATTCATGTACTGATGGACACTTAGGTTGCTTCCATTTCTTGGCTATTGTAAATAGTGCTGCAATAAACATAGGGGTGCATCTGTCTTTTTGAAATCGGGCTGCTGCATTCTTAGGGTAAATTCCTAGGACTGGGATTCCTGGGTCAAATGGTATTTCTATTTTGAGTTTTTTGAGGAACCTCTATACTGCTTTCCACAATGGTTGAACTAATTTGCATTTCCACCAGCAGTGTAGGAGAGTTCCCCTTTCTCCACATCCTCGCCAACATTTCTTGTTGGTTGTGTTTTGGATGTTGGCCATCCTCACTGGTGTGAGGCGATATCTCATTGTGGTTTTAATCTGCATTTCTCTGATGATTGGCGATGTGGAGCATCTTTTCATGTGCCTGCTGGCCATCTGAATTTCTTCTTTAGAGAAGTGTCTATTCATGTCCTCGGCCCATTTCTTAATTGGATTATTTGCTTTTTGTTTCTTAAGTTGCGTGAGTTCTTTATATATTTTGGATGTCAACCCCTTATCAGATACATCATTTACGAATATATTCTCCCATACTGTAGGATGCCTTTTTGTTCTACTGATGGTGTCCTTTGCTGTACAGAAGCTTTTCAGCTTCATATAGTCCCATTTGTTCACTTTTGCTTTTGTTTCCCTTGCCCAGGGGGATATGTTCATGAAGAAGTCGCTCGTGTTTATGTCCAAGAGATTTTTGCCTATGTTTTTTTCTAAGAGTTTTACGGTTTCATGACTTACATTCAGGTCTTTGATTCACCTTGAGTTTACCTTTGTGTATGGGGCTAGACAGTAGTCCAGTTTCATTCTCTTACATGCAGCTGTCCAGTTTTTCCAGCACAAGCTGCTGAAGAGGCTGTCATCTCCCCATTGTATATCCAAGGCTCCTTTATGAAATATTAATTGACTGTAGATGTTTGGGTTAATGTTTGGATTTTCTATTCTGTTCCACTGGTCTGTGGGTCTGTTTTTGTGCCAATACCAAATTGTCTTGATTACTGTGGATTTGCAGTAGAGCTTGAAGTCAGGGAGTGTAATTCACCCTGTTTGATTCCTCCTTCTTAGGATTGCTTTGGCTATTCTGTGTCTTTTCTGGTTCCATATGTATTTTAGAATTATTTGTTCCAGTTCATTGACGAAAGCTGTTGGTAGTTTTATACGGATTGCGTTGAATCTGTAGACTGCTTTAGGTAGATAGCCATTTTGACAATATTTATTCTTCCTAGCCAAGAACATGGGATGCATTTCCATTTGTTAGTGTCCTCTTTAATTTCTCTTAGGAGTGTCTTGTAGTTTTCAGGGTATAGGTCTTTCACTTCCTTCGTTAGGTTTATTCCTAGGTATTTTATTCTTTTTGATGCAATTGTGAATGGAATTGTTTTTCTGATTTCTCTTTCTGTTTGCTCATAATTAGTGTATAGGAAAGCAATAGATTTCTGTGTGTTAATTTTATATCCTGCAACATTGCAGAATTCAGATATTAGTTCTAGTAGTTTTGGAGTGGAGTCTTTAGGGTTTATTATGTACAGTATCATGTTATCTGCTAATAGTGACAATTTGACTTCTTCTTTACCAATCTGGATGCCTTATATATCTTTGTTTTGTCTGATTGCCAGTACTATGTGGAATAACAGTGGAGAGAGTGGGCATCCCTGTCTTGTTTTCGATCTTAGATGAAAACCTTTCAGCTTCTCGCTGTTAAGTATGATGTTAGCTGTGGGTTTGTCATATATAGCCTTTATGATGTTGAGGTACTTGCCATTTATACCCATTCTGTTGAGAGTTTTAATCATGAATGGATGCTGAATTTTTTTAAATGCCTTTTCAGCTCTATGGAGATGATCATGTGGTTTTTGTTCTTCCTTTTTTTATGTGGTGGATGGTGTTGGTGGATTATCGAATATTGTACCATCCTTGCATCCCTGGATGAATCCCACTTGATCATGGTGTATGATCATCTTGATGTATTTTTGATTTTGGTTTGCTAATATCTTGTTGAGTATTTTTGCATCTATGTTCATCAGGGATGTTGGTCTGTAATTTTCTTTTTTGGTGAGGTCTTTGCCCGGTTTTGGTATTAGAGTGATGCTGGCTT